>JAKTRP010000008.1:0-427556 GCA_030579735.1 Starmerella floricola | reverse complement strand
AACAGAGCAGCATAGCCATCTCATCGCTGGAACAGAAACTGTTGTGCCACCAGCAGGACACAAACTAAACCTTAAGTGAAGAAATCATGTCTCAGAAGGCAGCCATATCAAGGTTCTTGCTCCACGAACGGTCTGCCTGAACCTTAATAGAGCACTCATGAGATACCAAATGTCGCAGGCTTGCATTGTTCGAAAAATGTTTGAGGCCAAAGGTGACAGCCGCAAAGATGCTGTAAACGTCTTAGATTATGAGAGCGAAGGCCTTGGTGGTGACTTATGGAAAGAGGTTACAAAAAATTACGGGAATGATATAGAAAGCCGTTACGCGGTAACTGTACCTCTCATTAACCAGTATTTTCAAGGATACTTCATCAGCAAAGAGAACTCGACCACCGCAGGTGTGGCATTTGCAGCTTGCTGGTACCTTGCAGGCTTTCTAACCATTTTTGAGTACTTTGAGATCCTATCTGGGGCCCTGCAAAGCCATCAGCCTGATCTATTGCTGGGACTAGCTAGGCTTTATTTCCCCAATTACACTTTCCAGCACATCACAAGCTCGGAAGGTGTTCCTGTGGTTCACGCAGTCGCAGCTAACGGTCTAAGATCGCTGTACGATGTGGCAAAGGATGAGGGTAGTGCCAACCAGAGGAGACTCTGGAAGCCAAAAGCCTCAACATACAAATCCTTAAAGAAGGTACTGCAATACTTCCGTGACAGACCTCACATAGTGGATGTAATCCTGGAGGTCTTGGACGCTAGCCATCGAGGGCTTGTCGGCCCCATTGGTTGCTATGCCAGGATCGCCGTCCTACTTAAACACGAGCCCAATGTAGGCAACGAGCTCGAAATACTAAGGCGCCTGCAATTTTCAGTTTCACAGAATCAAAACACCATTCCTCGATTAAATGTTCGGAAGGATTTTTATATAGAAGTGCTTTCCAAACAGGGATATCACGAGCTTTTAGACCGAGTTGAGCAAAAACGCCAAGAGTGGCTGCTTGCGAGAATGTCGAGTCATTAAGAGTTTAAGACAAGAGTAACAAGGAGAGTAGCAAGGAACGGGTCCCAGTGCAGCTCCTTGGATACTGGGATTATTATAAACGCCTTCGAACTTTTACATTCATCATAGATAAATTCGTGGTGATTCTGAAATTGTTTTAACATCAATGATGCAGTGTAGATACCCCAGCTCAGATGCGCAAGTGTTCGCGTAAAAAATAAACACACAGTCCGCGCTCGAGATTCATCTACGGATTGCCGTGCTAAAATTGTGGCCGGTGTCCCCTTCAAACGCTGCCCATGGGTTTATTTTCTTGTCAATGACTTGGCCATACTCGCGAACGAGCGACGCCACTAGAAGTTGCTAGCATTTACTGCTGCTAGTACTGGTTAATTGCATTCTGCGGGAAAACGTGTGGGATAGAGAAATATGTGGCTAATTTCACTGTGTTAGCCCCATTGAGCCATTAAACCTTTATCAAATTTACATGAGTTTTCTTAATAAATACAGCAGACTGCCGTCCGCGAATAAATACACAAAATCTACTAGAGATTCGCTAAGCACTTCGCGATTGCTCGATAAATTCGTGTCCACCTTCCCGATCGGAAGTAGCTACTTCGATTACCGTCTCGTTAACACAGTTCGTCAAGTTAGTCGTGCTTGTCAAGTCAATGTTGCTTGGTTCCCGGCTCAAGGTCGGCGTGGCTGCCTTGCTCGTTGAGCTCTCCTGTGCGTCGTCACAGTTGTTGCCGGCAGCGTCCGCACGGCGCCGTTCTCGCGCCTCGTGGCGACGGTCGAACCACTTAGCCGTGCCGATTCCGTCAACACCGCGTTCTTGGTTGCTGCCAAGCCACGGCTTGACGCCCTCGCCAAGGTCTGTCATCGGTGCCGCGCAATAGCACACTATTCCGAGCACCGTGAACACGAACCCCACGGGGTACAGCCAGTACACGTAGTAGCCAAACGCCTCGATTCCGACAAGCAGGGACCAGAAATCGGAAGTCAGCACGTTCAAGTTGTAGAAGGCCGCACTTGAAATGCGGAACATGAAAGGCGCAAGGTGGTACAGCAAGAACATCGTCATTGTGTAGCCCGTGAGGTATCCACCAACTGCACCGGTCCATTTTGCATCGCGCACATTCTTGCGCTCGAAAATAGCAAGCTGCACACCATTGATGCAGACAGCCCAGAACCCCATGTTGCCGAGCACCTCGTAGAGGGGCCGCTCGCTAACCAAGAACTCCTCAAACGTGTTGCTGAAGCCGTAGCACGCAGCACCGAGCAACACAAACAAGTCGCCCTTCACAGGATCGGCGGCCCGGTAGTCCTTGCCCGTGAGTCGGTCACTAACGATCAATAATGCCATGCCACCAACCGTGACGACAATGCCTATGTACTGCGACCAGTGGTAGCGAACGTGCAAAAAGACAAAGCTCAAAATCACGACAACGACAATGGCGAAGTTGTCCAACAGCGCTGCACTCAGCATGTTCGTGTACTCGTAGGCAAGCACGACAAAGTAGTTTCCCTGCACGTCAATGAACGCGAGAATGAAGAAACGCCAGCTGTCCCGAACAAGGATCCGAAACCACTTGCGGAAGCCGTACTTGTACCACATAATTGGGTTGTGCACGATTGCAAGCAGGGCATAGTTCAACAAATTCTGGAACAGGGGCATCGACGTGCCGGCATTGCCCATCTCTGTCGTCAGCGTGTTCGTGCACGTAATGCACAGGGACAGGACCTGCCCAATAAAAAAGGCTAGCCAGAACCTGGGTGTCCGCAAGAACCCGAAGTAGCGTTTCTGCTTGCCCCTAACGGCCCACTCGGGGCTCTCGGTCTCCATGTCAGCCTCGGGCTCCTCCTCGTCACCGGACTCCACGGGCTTTGTAGTTGCGTTCGCTACATCCTTGCGGCTACTGATGCTGCCCCGGTCGCTCGACTGCTCAATTCCTTCCTCATCTGCAACGTGTTTGCCTAGCGTCTTTTGAAATCCAGCTTCGAATCGGGCAAAGAACTGGTCGACCCGTTCCTGAAACCCCATGGATCTAATAGAAAAAAAGGTGATTAATTAAAAAGATACGCCTTCCTTGCCCTTGAAAAAAACAGCTTCCCCATGAAAATCTCGATAGCGCTTCTTAGGTAAGATTCCCACATCCAAGCCACTGTCAGGCCTCGTGGTCGCGTTGACCTGAGAGTGGAATAACAGAAGTCGCTGCTGGCTTGCCATAGACGAGACATGTAACTCAAATAATTGTCGCCGCTGATTCAGTACTGGAGGCGTGTAATGTGTCTGCAGACATTGTGATGCCCCGACCCTCCATACGGAGTCGACAGAGTATGGACCGTTATTCATAGAATATACAGCTTATGCTTTGCGCAAGGAAGTGACCGATTACGAAATAGGACGGCCTAAGCACGAAACGAAACCGTTCTCGCAAGTGCCGCATACGAATAACAAAGCAGGCGCCGTGGATTTGACGGCAGTTTCGGGTCTGCTACGGAGAATTGACCTGGTTAACTGTTACCGTTCAACCAAACATACTATTACTGTGTGAATTGAGCGCAGTGTTCTCTGTGCCCGCTCACGCTCGAGGAGTCTTATCGAGGCCTATCGCTATCGGCTCGACCCTTGCCTTGCCTCGCCTCGACAACACATGCAGTATAGGCTGGCCGAGGCTTCTAAGCCCGTCCTTGTAGTAGCTTTTCACAGGACTGTTAAACTGTATAGCAAGTGTATGAATAACGTTGCTACCTTCTGATTAATGCGTGGACATAAAGCCTTATATCAACCCGTAAGGCATTGTCAGGGCTGTCTATTCAGTCACTGGTAAGGTTCAACGAGGTGCCCTGCTGGGTGCGCTCATCAAACATTTTGACGGTAGCGGATGCCGGGATGGACAAGCAATCCCAGGATTCTTGCCTTCTCCTATATATTTATCACTGGTTTTTACATCCCCTGGTTTTTGTGTCCATTTTTTTTTTTTCTCTATTTATCGCGTACTCCATGATTCCCGTGCTGCATAACAGACCGTCGTCCTTCTCGTGGTTGGCGGTACCATGTCCAGCCCTCTCCGTACAGCCCTTGAAAACAGACTGCTTAGGCTATAAAGTCGCAGAATTATTATCTAGACTATTCATTATAATACGAACTAGAAAAATAAGCGAAAATGTAGGCAGAAATGGCGTGTCGCAGGACGGACTCTGTGCCTATGCCAACGGGCCGCGAGGTCTCATTAGCTAAGTAAGCAAATGAGAACTTCACTCTCGTCAATGCGGTATCCGGGCCTGAGCAAGATCCCGCTTCCCGGCGGGCCGAAGAACACGACATACATCATTCGAGACAACTTCAAAAGGCACATGTATGCCGACAACGAGGTGAGTCGCAAGGCGTTGAAGTATCTCGCCCACAACACGACGCTGCCCATGAAGACGCGTGTCGAGGCCCAGCTGCAACTGCATGCGATGCCCCACTACACGAGGCCCACGCAGATCAAGAACCGGTGCATCGAGAGCGGGTACGGCCGTAGCGTCATCAAGGAGTTCCGCGTGTCGCGTATCAAGTTCCGGGAGCTTGCGCTCAACGGCGATCTGCCGGGCGTGCGCAAGGCGAGCTGGTAAATGTACATATTATCCATACACTTCATTTCATTTTCATTGCTTTCTTTGGTTCTTTGACCCTTGGAGTTCCTGGGCGACCGTGGCTGCAATGTCCACTGTGCATCGTATTTAGCCTGCAGACCAGGTACGCACAGCTCGTCGACGGAGGGGCCTGTATATGACTGCCTAGTTTGAAGAATTGTTTGACCATGCTGTTGTGTACGAATTGTATAGAACAGTTGCTTATATGTGAAGCACAGGCCGCAATGCTGGCCTAAATGGGCACTGCACACTTGTATGTAGCGTTGTACGTAGCTGCCCAGTTGTATGTAGCTGCCCAGTTGTGTGTAGCTGCCCAGTTGTGTGTAGCTGCACAGTTTTATGTAGCATGTAACAGTTGTATGTATATAAAATTGCACGCCGTGTTGCGTATGCGGTATGCGGTATGCGGTATGTACAATGGCTCACTGCTTAGTTGCCTTGGCCAAAAGCGCGCGAAGCACGGACGTCGTTTCCTTGCACGCCGGCGTGCCGCATTTAGCCGCCTCGCTCTCGCCTGCGAGCAGCCAGGTACGGGCTTCCTCGGGCCGTCCGAGCCGCCAAAGCAGCTGCGCAATGTACCCGCCCGCGGTGGGCCTAAAACACAGCGGATCGTCGAGCGACGACGCTGCGCGGTGGAGCCGGACGAGGCCCGCGAGCGCGGGCTGGTGCTCGGCGTGCGCAATGCTGGTTTTTGCCCGCGCAAGCGCGAGCGGGGCCCAGTACTTCAGGTCCGTGGCCGAGTCGAACGCCTCGGGCACGGCGAGTTCCGGGCTCAGGAAGGCCTCGTCGCGAGTCAGCGTGAACGCGAGCGCCGAGCCCGCGGCCATGAGCGCAGGACTACCGAATGGCACGGTTTTCGCGGCGTAGAGGGGCTCGAGCACGTCCGCGTCCGCGGCCCGCGCATCGGACCTCGCGAGCGCAAGACTGCGCAGCAGATCGCCGTAGCTGCCGAGCCACTCCGCGGATTTCGTGGCGAGGTTCGTAGACGGCGACACGAGCGAGTCGAGGGCCCGCTCCAAATGGCGTACGCGGTCGTCGGCGCCTACGCTCACGCCGGCCCTCAACACGTTGTTGCGCGTGTCGAAGCCCCACTCCGAGCAAAGATGCACGGGCTGTGGGTGCGAGGCGAGCTTCTGCTGCTGCCAAACGTACAGTGCACCCCCAACAGCGAGGCCGGCCCCGCCGCCAACCGCTACTGCGCGTGCGATCCGAAGCATGTAGGACCCTCGCCCTCACAGCACGAATTAGCATCCTCGAGTCCACCCCACAAAGCCCATCACCCCACAGACGAGACTGAGGACGACCCTTAGATAAATCCTGGAAATCTTAGCATTAAGCCATTTGACGACTACGAAGAGGTGGCCCAACTGCAGCGCACAACTGTATAAACTGACTCTTGCTGTGACCAATGGGTGACGAAAATAGAGGATTTATATTGTCCAGTGTCAAAACGACAGCGCATAGTTTACGAAATATGAGAGATACGAAGTAATTGAAGCATGCGGGACTGCAACACACGCGGATAAGTCTCTTTACTGAGGCACGCTGCTATCCACAAGTGTAATCCACAAGTGCTATCCACAAGTGCTATCCACAAGTGCTATCCACAAGTGCTATCCGCAAGTGCAATCCACGAGTGCAATCCACGAGTGCAATCCACGAGTGCAATCCACAATTGCAATCCACAAGTGCTATCCACAGGTGCAATCCATAGGTGCAATTTACAAGTGCTATTCACAAGTGCTATTCACAAATGCTATCCACAAGTGCTATCCAAAAGTGCTATTCACAAGTGCTATCCAAAAGTGCTATCCACAAGTGCAATCCACAAGTGCAACCCACAAGTGCTATACACAGGTGCTCAATGTGACGGCGTACAGGTTTTGCACAAGACTCACCTAGCGTGGGCTTAGCGGCATGGCAGGCAGACACGAGTAAGCACGGTAGACCGGTATAATTACAGTGGATTAAAAGGGGTGTGTTGACCCCTCGCTGAGGATCGATAGCAACGGCTCATCTGGCCCGACTACGCGATTAGCTCGAACGACCCGTATGCGCAATTGTTTTGTGATTATATCGAGGTCGGAGAAGGCCAGCCCCGGCTCACGCAGGCGGTTTGCAGGCGGCCTGCAGGGGCGCGTTGAGCCGGATAGCACAACTTTGTCCTTAATCATTCATATCACTAACTTTTACATGAATTGCTATGTCCACGCTTCTCTTATCTTCGACAGGCGCATGTTTCGCCTATGGAACTCTCTCGATCCTTGCCGATTGGCTCAAGGCAGCTGACCACTGGAGCGGCAGCTGACCACTGAAGCGAGGGCTAACCCTTCACCTCGGCCGGTCGGGCCGTATCGCGGCGCTCAAAAAAAATGCTTATCTACAGACGCCAATTTACAAAACCCCTGCAACTGTATTTGCAGGCACGCCCTCAGAACCCCAGTTTGGAATTAAAGCGGTTATGCTTTTCTTCGACTCAAAAAGCGCGTTTCCGTACTCGTGGGAGGAGGTGACGTGCGCCAACTGGCGTAAGTACCCGAACGAAATAACCACACACGTCGAGAGCGTAGACGTGCTTCGGCGTGAGGTCGACCCGAAAACAGGCGTTCTCCGCACGGAACGGCTCATTGGCTGCCACCAGCAGGTCCCAATGTGGCTGTCGAAGCTGCTGAACACGTCTGGCAAGGCGTTCGTTCGTGAGGTCAGCGAGGTCGACCCGAAGGCCGGTACGCTCGTTCTGCGCTCGCAGAACCTCGACTTCGCATCCGTGCTGTCCGTTATGGAGACCGTGCGGTACGAGCGTGACCCCGCAAAGCCGAAGGCCAACACGCTGTTCCAGCAGGAGGCCACGTTCATTGCCGGTCTCCGCCTCAAGCGCCTTTGCCACAAGCTCGAGGAGTTCTCCGTGAACCGGTTCGCCCAGAACGCGCAACTCGGCCGCGCTGCATTCGATCTCGTGCTTTCTCGCATCACCAACGAGTCGTCGTTGGCCTCCTAATCAAGCATCCCGCCCCAAGCATAGACTGTATTTATATAGACATACCCCACCGAAGTGCACGCCCGAGGTCAATTCATGAATGGGCTGAAAAGGGACAATTCGAGGTCGAGCACGAATTGACTAGGAATGCTACACGACGTGCAGTTCGCATTTCGCCCATTACTACGATCTCCGCTCAACCGTCGACGGCCGTGAGTTCGATAGCACGGATAACCCACACGAGTGCGCCGTCAAAATTATAAGTCGTACTGAGCTCAACAAAAATTGTGGCCACAAAAGTCCCTTTCACATTTCGTGGGCAATCATTCAATAAGCCGAGCAAATTTACGACCCACGGTATACTGTAACCCACGGTACATTGAAACCATGAGCATTGTAACCCACCGTTCGCGAATTCGTACCTGAAATGCACGTTACTGTGTCAGAGTCATGTAGTTTGCCGGTGTCCCTCAAGACATTTTGAAAGACTGTGTAGTAGTGGGCCGAAGTAAAGGCCTGATCTACAGGACCTACGCCGATCGGAAGACTGATCGAACGACTGAAAGCCTGGACGGCCCCACGCACAGAGCTTGGCCAGCGTCTTTTACGCGCTCCTGTTTTGGTTTGCTATCTGCTCCTGGGGTCGCGCGTGTCTAGCGATCATGAGCTATATTTAGCCGGTTATCAGTCCATAAACACGCGGCGATCGGGATGCACACAACACACCCTCGAAGCCGTGCGTCTGAAATCGCCCCCCACGGTTCCGTTACGGAACGTGTAGTGCGCGGGTTGGATTGTTATGTATTTATGTTTTACCTAGTCAAGCAATCCTGTACGAGCAGCAAGAAACCTGGGCCCCTGCTATGCTGCAAAACGCCCGAAACGAGCGTTTCTAAACAGTGCCAGCTTGCAGATTCACCACTCTGGACCGGCCTCCCCTCCGATACGAGTGCGTGTGTTCTCGCGTGCACACCCGGACCCAGACGTCCCAGAACCCGCATGTGCTTCCGACCCTTGCCCGGCATGTGCTTCAGCTAGGTGACCTTCAGTCGGTCCCGTTGAGAACCGCGAGACCAGCCATATGCAGGCAGTCGCCTTAGAGCCTATGCGAACGCCGCACGCTGAAGATCGGAAGAGCCGTATTGCTCGCCACGAATACTGCAACGATCGTCTAGCCCATGTACTGTAGCACTATTCTATATACTGTATCGCCACACGCCAAACCTATTCTCCAACATCTTGCGTGCACGCATGTGGGGGCGTCGATGCGACCACTAGTGCAAGGCCACTAGCAATGCGAGCGGGCGTGGCCCCACCCGCTGAGAGCACGGGCGCCCTACACGGCCGATCGGCGTTCACGGCAGGAGGATATGCATCACATGTCCGTATCACGCGTGCTGGCTATGCGCGTGACTGCCGGGTTCGCCAATGCACACGTGTGATTACCTGAGACAAAGGTAGACTTTGTAATCGTTTCCTGCCCTGACCATGCGGGCTACTCTCGCGTGCGTCTCGCCCAACCGGCAGGATCCTCCCAAGAGAACTTCTTCGTGTTTACTCCTCTCCCTAGTCGTCCCCTAAACGCCAGACGGCCTGTGTAGCGCGCTCGATGGAGCTTAGTTCGATCCGTACGTAACTAGTTCCTAAAGAAAATATCTGTAGTAGGACCCAGGGGCCTGCTCGCCGAGGGAGCCAAACCGCTCGGGGATCGCCGCACGGGTCCATGCAGAAATCGGGCGACTCTCAGCAGAGGTCGCCGTTATCTCTCGCCGAACCCGTACCTCTACCCTAGTGTTCAACACCGGGAGCTGGAGGCCAAAAGCGCCCTAACCCCAAGCAACAACGTCTAATGGAAGGTTTGTGCTAGGGCAAGTTTAGGGCCGTGACTCTGTCGAATGACGGCGTTAGCCAAGGAGTCGTACGGTTTAGGGTATTCCGCCGAACCAGTCATAGGGTTGCACGTACATGGTTCCGAATGTCTGCCGGCGTGGCCCTCTCGCCCCCCGCCCGACTCAGGGAGTCGGTTGTCATCCACACAACCGTTGGAGTGGGCGAGTAGGGAACGGGTCGTCCGGCCAGAAAGGCTGTCGAAACGAGGTAAAGACGTAAAGAAACCGTGGTTTTGTAGGTTGTTAGTGCCCCTTAGGGCGAATTACTACAAAGAAGTACATGATACTTTAAGATGTCAGGCGCGCGCTTAGAGGAAAAGGGCAGCAGCACCGACAGCAGCACCGACACCGACAGCGGTGATGGCACCGTTCGACACGGTAACAGCGTTACCGGCGTTCTTCTTGGTCTTGTTCTTCTTGGCCTCGACGGTGGCAATGAGAGCGGCAGCAAGGAAAGCAGGGTTCATTTTTGGAGTTTCTAGTTGATAGGGGATGAGGAATTCAGGACAGAACTGGGGGGTTTATATCCTCGTATACTAGAGTCACGTGCCATTGTTGTGTGTCTACCCATCTGCATCTATAGTCATGCACAGGAGAAAAAGAGTTGCTCGAACGGGCGACCGGGGCTAGGGTATGCAGCATTCCGATGAGCAATGCCGTGCGTAGGTTACGCTGTCTCCTGGCTGATCTCGCCCAGCTTCAAGGCGTGCTCGTAAGGAACGGTGTCTAGCTATCTATCTAACCTATTTTTATCCCGCTCCCCCCTTTTCTCCTCGATGTGATGAGGGGCTGCTTCACACCGCACCTAAGGGGCCGCAAATACAAATGCGAGTAGCTAAACTAAATGAAATATACTTAGAGATCGCCAAGGTTTAAGGATCGTAATTAACGCCCGATTGGGTTGGATTATTAACATTGTCTCGCGAAGCATCTTTCTAGCTCTGGTATCGAGTCGCGCGGCCCGCCCGATCAAGGGCAACAAAAACAATAACCCTGAAAGCCGATTACTATCAGGGATATTTTTAGTTTCGCAATGCGAAAAAATTGTTAAAGTGAAAAAAAAAGGTCAAGGGCTTGGCCGGGAATCGAACCCGGGACCTCGTGCAGATTCCCGTAGCTGAGCTACAGGGGTTGTAGTAACCCGAAGCACGCATTATACCACTAAACCACCAGGCCTATAACCGTACCCCGTGGGAACTTTCACGAGTTCCACTCTGTGTTCAGCGTACACGAGCCTGCCCGTACCCTCGAAGTCTTCCGGCGTTCTAGAATGCTCAGCGCATGAACTCACTCGAAATTCACTTTAAACTATTTGACTCGATTCGATTCGAGCTAGATAACCCAAATAAACTGCTTATAGGTTGCAAATAAATGCTAGAGCTAGACGTTCGGGCTTTAACCCGCTAATTCTGATGCACCTGAGCTCATACTTCGTTTGAGACAAGAAAACGCATATATATGATTGGAATCTAGCCGAATGTGTAGCGCTAAGGCAAAAAAAATTGTTGCCATTCAAAAGAGTTGAGGACAATGACATTATTTCTTGCGTGCTCACAATGTGGGTGTAAAAGAATTAGGCAAAAAAATTGGGCTTGGCCGGGAATCGAACCCGGGACCTCGTGCAAATTCCTGTAGCTGAGCTACAGGGGTTGTAGTAACCCGAAGCACGCATTATACCACTAAACCACCAGGCCAATTACTGGTGTAGTCTATGGTAGTAGAATATCTATAGCCGTGTGAATGTAAGTCACGAAATAGCTAGCTCAAGGTCCTATGTGAAAGAAGAAAGCAACGATATGAAGAGCATGCTAATCGGTTGAAAAGGTGCTAGGTGTTAATGGCAGCTTGCGCCGTGTACCAAAAGTATATTTCATGTTCCTAGGCTAGTACAATGATGCACTCACATCTGTCGGTGGCAGAGACAGATTCGCGTCTTCTGCAGAATGGCCTTCCGTGAGGCGCGCAGTATACAGGGCTAGACTCTACAGAATTCTATCATCGCAGACTCAGAAGTCTGTCGGCTCTTCTTGCTTCCATACGGTACGGAATATATGTATATATGTTGGATGCACAAATTAGATTTAGGTAGTGCAATTGATGGATACTTACGAATACAAGGGCGTTACTCCCAGTTTGTTGGCATATAAAAAACCTTGCTTCTAAAGAAGAGCATGTGGAAAGCCAGGCTCATGTTTATGAGAAGGTTTCACACTATTATACTATACACCTGCAGCCTTCCGCTTTAAACTACTGTTACTACGTATAGCGCCTCAGGGGACAATAAGAGTGTTCCCTTCAGTTAGTCGTTCTTCAAAGGCTGTCCTTCAATGTCCAGCTCCGTTGCCTGTGCAGGCTCATATTTGCTGTCAGCGTTGTAAGTCCCCGATAGGTTGAATTTTGTGAAGAAGGTCGCTTCAGTTGGCTGGCCCTGCTCAATAGTACATTGGTCTGCGAAGCTGATGCCCTGGAGCCGGTTGTCGACCCATTTGTTGAACTCGCTGAGCTCACACGACTTGCCCGGGCCTGAGTTGCAGCCGTCAAGAGGGACGACTGCTTCGTTCAAAACAATACGCACATAAGTACTCTGAGTACTGTTTTGGGCCGTGCTATTTTGGGCCGTGCTGTTGGAGCCTGTGTTGTTCACAAACGCAGACGCGTTGAAGGCGAGGGGGTATCGGTTGACGTAGGCCGGCTCCGAGACATCACCGGCAGCGCAGGACAAACGTTCGAAATAGAACCGTGCGCCTTGCGGGACAATGGACGCAGCATCATAAGTCTGATTGAACTGCGTCTGCGTCGGGTCCCAGTCTGCAGGGTTCGCCGGGGCGTCGAGCTTCATGGCTGCCGTGAGCTGGACAATGTTCGTATCGTGCGAGAACGCAAACGCGAGAGGCAGCTTCGAGTCCTCGGGGCCCTGGAGCAGCAGGTTACGGGTCGCATTCAAAAAAATCGAGCCCTCAACCGGCCCGTTGAGCGAGCCAGGACCGCTCTCGCAGTACAGGGACGAGGTGATGAAGTACTCGTAGGCAACCCATTCGTCGGCCGTGAACACACTCGCCCACGGCGAAGAGCCGCGGACGTTCAACTCGTAGCCGACAAGGTCCATGAGCGAAACAATGTTTCCAGCCGTCAGTGAGATGTTCGTGCCGGGTGCAAACTTGTTCAAGCGTGCAGCCGCCGCCCAGAATTCCGGGTAGTAATCGAAGTCCGGGCACAGCGACGTGTCCGAGGTCCCGTTCTTGAAGCTACACGACGGAGCCAATGTGTCGACGCCGTTCTCCTCCAACACAAAGTTCACGGCGGCCATGTCCGTGTAGTTCCACTGCAAAAACCCCTGGCCAAACTTGCGGCCCGTGTCTGCGTCGCGCTGATAAGCAGAAATAAACAGCGGAAGCTTCGAGTCTGCGTCGTAGAGGTGGCCGTATCTGCGGCGGGCCTGTACACCATGGTAGTAGGCGTCAAGCAGGCCCGAGTACGGCCCAACAAGCGATTCCTCCTGCAGCCAGCCGTCGTCCTGAGACGCAATTGGCAGCCAGTTGTTCGCGAACTCGAGTGCACCCGTGAGCGTGCCTGCGTGCTTGAAAATCTTGTTCAGGGCCTTCTCAATGTCTTTGTTTGCCGACGTCGAGGGCCAGCGCTCGCCGTGCCTACCGAGCATCACAACCTGGTCGACCACGCACCCAGACGGCGGGTCTCTGCTCAGGCCGTGGCCGCGGCGGTCGCTGTACGGACCGCGGTTCGCAACGTACTTCAGTAAATTTTTCGCATCCGAAACAGTTTGCGGGTACGGCGTTTCCGGGGCATCGAAGGGAGCGTATCCCAATGCAGCAACCGACCCAAGAGCAAGCAGAAGCGAGGCACCGTGCATTATCAATAGGCAAATTCAATCAAGACTAGAAAACTGTTGGATGCTTCACGGCGATTTTCGAGCCAATTTGTAGTCCGCATCACATGCTAATCTTCTTGGCTCGATACCGGGCCGTGCATAACCCGTGCCCCCAGTCGTCAACGATGTTCGAACCAGCCGGCGTAGGTCCCACCACGTGCATAAACATCGCGGCAGGGCACCCGCACGGGGTACCCCCACATGGCGATAGTGGCCCAAAACTGAAGCGCGTGCATACATTCCCCTGAAATTTCTGGCAGCTCGTCCTCGACACACAAACCCGTGACAATGCCCACTAAGGCCACCCTTGACCTCAAGGAGTCGCGCGAATTACTATGTACATTTGCGTAGTTAGACGGAAAGCTCGGGGCATGTCCAGCCGCTTCGAACAATAAAAAGGCTGTATGTACAAACGAAGGATACAAAAGGGAACTCTATTTCTTCGGCGGTGCTTCTTCTAGCTCGGCTTTTATCCGCTCCATTGCTCTGTAGACTTTAGACTGTAGATAAAACGAGCCAGATTTCTCCTGGGAGTTGGCCTCGAACAAAAAATCGTACTTTTTCTTGGCCTCAGCGATATCGAGCGCTCCCTGGTCAACACCAAGAATCTTGCGCGCTTCGCCGAGGCTCACGCCACCTACGTTCTTCTGTGCAGCCGCGTTCGCCGACGCCTTCACGGACGCCGAGGACGCTTGCTTGTATGCTTCCATGAAGGCCTTGCCGACCACCTGCGAGCCGGTGACGGCAACTTGCCACAGAATTCGGTGAGCCATTTTTGGATCAACAAGACGTGTGCGGGCTCTTTCTCTATGCGGACGCTCGAATTTTCGCCAAGGTTTTGGGTACGCGATACCGGCAGCGAGTGCACCGACAAGAGGGGGTGCTACAGTGCGACCATTTCCTGTTTAGAACCGCAGATAACTTTGCCTCGAGAGGCTTCGAAGCGAACGAAATTTGTATTCCGCTCGTGTTCCCACGTTTGTTAGGGGCTCGGCGTGTTGTGCTCAAGGCTTGACAAGCCTACCTGAGAAAACTCCATGTTCGTCCCGCGTGACTAACAAGTATTCCTGACATCTTTGCGTCACATCCGCACATTTCCGTAGAGCGCGCGGCTAGCAGGCTCGGAGGCAGCATGGCGGATATATTGCCCGAGGATGCTGGAGTCATTCGCTGCATCTGTGGGTTCGATCACGATGACAACTTCACAATCCAGTGTGAACGGTGCAATGCGTGGCAGCATGCCACTTGCGTGAACATTAAAGACGAAAGTGGCGTGCCCGACAACTATTTGTGTCCTGATTGCAACCACACGCAAGATCAAATAGATCGGACGCGTGCAAAAGAACATCAGCGAAAGTTTTTGCAGCAGAAGACGGATATGCAGAAGCAAACACGGTTCCAAGTCGATGGCGAGACGCAGGACGACGAACGGCGGCGGCGTGGGAGCCGGAAACGGTCAGTGGCCGAAGTAGTGTCGAAGGTGAGCCCGGATCCGATCCCACAGTTTGACCACCAATTCTTTGTCGTGCCTGCTGCCGAGCTAGACTGGTCTGCGAAGGCCGCAGAAGTGTGGGAGGAGCTCGAGAAGTCAAGCAACTTACCCCGCGTTTCGCCCAAAGAATACAAATCGATGCCCAGCCTTCAAGTACATAGAGCCAACACCGAGAATTGGCGGCTGGGAGTACGTGCCGGAGCCGTGACGCCCACGACGAACGTGGGCAGCAACCGACTCGTGTGCGAGATCTTTGGCGAGGTCCTGCTCCGCTCCGAGTACAGCCAGGAACCGACAAATCAGTTCATGCGGCTCGGGTGCCCGAAGCCGGGCGTCGTATTTGTTCCCGGCCTGCCTTTCGCCGTCGACATGCGGCGCCACGGGTCCCACGATGCGCTCTTTCTGAGCCGGTCAGCCACGCCAAATGTGCGACTCGTGGCTGCGAAGGATTCACACAACAAGCTGCGTATTCTTGTCTACACGCGTAAACCCGTGAAGGCCGGTGTTGAGCTGAGCCTCGGCTGGCACTGGCCCGCAACACACCCGATTCGCGAGGCTATTGCTCAGACTGGCGCCGTTGACAACAGTGTGGCGGCGAGAAACTCCCTCGAGTTTGTAAAAACAGCCCTTTGGTTGCTCGAGGAGCCGAATTTGCAGTCGTGCATGCCCGTGAACAACACTGATATACTCGACGAGGACTGGGAGATCACAGAAACACGCCCCCCGCCACCGCCGCGACGCGCACGGCGGGCTGAGGAACTGGCTCGCGACACGGAACCTATTTCTAAGAGCGAGGCCGATCCAGGAGTGGCCATGTCCATGCACGTTTGGGTTCCTGCGCCATTGAGTGCAGCCCCGCCGCCGAAAAAGCGTATGAGCCTAAAAGACTACATACGCAAGCGCCATTGAGCCTGAAACACTGCATGTGCAAGTGCCATTGAGCCTGAAATGCCCTGACGATGAATTCAAATGGAGCGCGTGCGGTTGCGAGCGGGAGCCAAGCGCGGCTTCTGGACCCACAGCTGCTGGTACTTGTAGATGGCCGATCGCAGAACCAACAGCATCTCGGATGCGGACGGCCGGCTTTGCGGGTCCCATTGCAGGCCAGACACAAGCAGCTCCGTGAAGACCTCGTGGTTTTCCCACCGCAGCCAATCGGGCGTGACGACGTACCCATTCAGAAGGCGTGCGTCTTTCTTGATATGCGAGCCGAACATGAGCTCGAGCGCATCGCGCATTGCGGGACACGAGCCGCCGACGGCGTTGTGGCTGGGTATGCCAATGACCTCAACGACGCGCTGGATCATGTCGGTGGTTGTTTTTCCCGGGAAAAGTGGCGTCAAGTTGCAGATTTCGTACAGAATCAGGGACACGGCCCACGTGTCGACAGCAGAAGTGTGTAGCTTCAGGTCCAACAGCTGCTCGGGTGCACGGTACCAACGTGTGGCGACGTACCCCGTCCAGGGGCGGTCCGACGTCGAAGCGGCGGCTCGACTGAGCCCGAAATCGGCGAGCTTGACCGTGATGCGGCGGCCCTCGCCACTCCACAGCACATTCTCAGGCTTTATGTCCCTGTGCACAAAGCCACATTGGTGGATGTGCTCGACGCCCTTCAGGAGGTCCCGCGTTATTTTTGCAATCACGAGCCCGTCGATGCCAGAGCCCGTTGCGCGCCGCCGGTAGTGCTCAATATACTGGAACAGGTTCCCGCGCATGCACTCAAGGGCGAGCACGATGTTATGCGATTCCGTGTCGAGAAACAGCTCGTACAGCTGCACCAAGTTCTCGTGGGGTGTAACCTGGCGAAAGAAAATGACCTCGCGCAAGTTCTCGTAGCTGTAATTAGCCGAGCTCGTGTCCCGCAACACCTTTAGTGCCACGACCTGTCGCTCGTGCGTGCGGGCCTCGGCACTGTACACGTCGCCGAACGTGCCCATGCCGAGTGTTCTACGCACATGGTAGCTGGATTTAATGCTTTTGGTCTCAATTCCCATCGTGGCTTGCCTCAGTGGCTGGTGAGTGTCGAGTTTGTGGTCTTAATTGCAAGGATAGAAACAACGAGCTTGGTTTGTGTTTGTGGAGTTCCGGAGGTTATAAACACGCACCACTGTTGTGTTCGTGGCCCACGAAAACCAATGCTTTGTTGTCATGCATGGCGCGGGCCGTTCATGCATGGCGCGCTTTGTGTATTTTCGAGTGTCGCGCCTGTGGAGCTCCGCGCGCGCCTGCCCATGCGCGTTGTGGTGATACTCGTGGGATGCGCACCACTCTCTCACGCGTGGGCTAGGGCCGCTATGTCGAGCACTGGCGGATTATTTATTACTTGTAGTATACGTTATTTATTTGTGAGTATTTAGATGCTCTAAGCATGACTTGAAGTTTAATTTGCCCGTGCATGCCAGCGCGCTGTTCCGTCTAGATGCGAGCGTGCTGTGTCGTGTGGCCATACGTGTGAGTCTCTCCACATGTATTGGGGACACGGATTTCAAATATCCCAGTGCCGTATCTTATTTATTTGCGGTGCATTCCGCACTTTTCTCAGCCTAGCATATGCGAATCGTGTATTAGAGATTTGCATTGAGCCTTTAGTATGTGCACGTACTTAGTCCTTGTGGTCATTGATTAGACCCTCCATGGGTATCGGATAGATAGGACGCGAGCTAGTCAGACCGAAACTACTGTTCATCTTAACATGCGACCAGTCCGCGAATGCAAAGAATCGTAATACAACGAAAACAAGAGATTCCGCACACTAAAACTGTCTTAAATAGCTGAATTAACCTCATTTTGCGCGACCTACCGTACCTTTATTGCTGTTTTCTATAAGTGAACGTAGTGTACAAATGGGGTCTCAGGAAGCCTTGAGGCCCCCATCTACCTCAATTGCTACTTCTATTCACTGCATTGCCTGCTTCTACAGCAGACACTGAGAACTGGACCACCGTCAGCGCGAGACACGTCGCAAGCACCAAACGATATCAAAGCCATTGATAGAAACAGGTCAAGTAGTGCGAAGAGCAGGTAGCAGCGCATCACGGTAATGTGAGTTACATGGCCAAGACGAGCTTCACTGCTATAAGTCTCAGGGCTACGACGAGCTTCATGAGCTAGGAAACATAATGTCCTTGGACTAGTAGCGAGAACAGTGGTGCTTGCTTTACTTGGCTTATTACTTACATCGGTCTACCGCCACAAGATGCTAGTGCACCTACAATTGAGTGTTCGCGGACACATATATATCATCCAATACATACTATATTAAATAGGCCCTTGCCTCCAGGGCACGGAGCCGGGTACATCAATAAAGCGTCAGGTCCAAGAACAGCACGGCGTAACCGGCCACGTTGAAGCCCACAATCTCGTTCGAGTACACCTCGTTGTTAAATAGCGGCCATCTTTCCCTAGAGATAAGTACGCGCCCGTTATTGGCGTCGCAGCTATTGAGCGCACAATTGAATTGCATCATGTGACGGACATAGACCAACTCTGGATTGCATAGAAGGCGGTCGCGTTTACACGTATGCTCAGCAACAAGAATCGAGCTTAGAGCAAAGATGCAATTAAAAACCAACACTGATTTACAATTCCAGGGCTTTTGAAGTGCTTGCGCCGCTATTTTAAAACAAATAAAGGATCACAGACTTAGGTGACTAGAGATTACATAAGCACGAGTATTTTTCATTTAGGGCTTTGACATGAGCAGCGTTACATAGCCTTGACTTGCCTCAGTAGTGGGCCGCGCAGCATAGCATATCCACGGTACGCGCACGCTCTACAGACCCAGCGTATACAGTACTAGGCACTACAAGCGCCCCGAAGACAAGGGCACATAATACATGCACCCTGTATATAATTGCACAAGCACATAACAAACAAATGCGCAGCTCAATTTAAAATAAATTGCATATTTATTTCAAGAATATATTAATCTGGGCCCCAATTTAGTTGAGAACGACGGCAAGCTCGAATTGTTTGTGTCGGAACACGACCTTGTAGCCTCGCCGGTCCTTCCCCACACGCGCGGGCCACAATGAGGACTTACGCCACATAGACTACGCTGGGCCTAGCTTTAAGCACGCCTCCCGTTGACGAGTGCATTGTGACTAAACTCACATGACCGAAAATTGGCCACGACTCTAACTCCGTCGCCACAGGGTTAGGTCCAGCTGGGTGGCTCCCGGTGCCAAGAAAAAAGCACACTCAACATCTCTGTTTTTCACCCTACAAACCGGTTCTCGATGCAGATCTTCATCAAGACCCTTACGGGTAAGACTATTACCCTTGAGGTTGAGTCTAGCGACACAATCGAGGCTGTGAAGAGCAAGATCAGCGACAAGGAGGGCATTCCGCCTGACCAGCAGCGCCTGATCTTCGCTGGCAAGCAGCTCGACGATGGCCGCACGCTTTCGGACTACAACATCCAGAAGGAGTCGACCCTCCACTTGGTCCTCCGTCTGCGTGGCGGTGGCAAGAAGCGTAAGAAGAAGGTCTATACTACGCCGAAGCGCATCCCGCACAAGCGGAAGAAGACCAAGCTCGCCATCCTCCAGTACTTCCAGGTCGGTGACGATGGCTCGGTCAACACTCTCCGCACTGCCTGCGAGAACTGCGGCCCGTCCACCTTCATGGCTCTTCACAAGGACAAGGCCACTAAGTCGCAGCGCTTGTACTGCGGCAAGTGCCACCTTACCAAGGTCGAGGGCCAGTAAATCGTATGTTAACGCATAAATAAATAATTATTTCCGACGCTGTTGGTTCCCCAAACACACCAGGAAACGCACACAATATGGCATCGTAGTTTGAAGCGGTTTAGCAAGGACCTGTCGCACCCTCTGCTTCTGGGTACTCAGTAGCATGTGCCAGTACTTGTCTGCATGCGTCTTTTCTGCACGGCGTTACAGGTGCTCGAAGTCCGATAGCGTGGAGCCTGGAGAACGAACGCCGTAAGTACTCGAGGCTATCCTGCATGTGCTACGGCCTGAAAAGCAAGGCAAAGCAGTGCCACACAGGACGGCCAAACTACGAAAACAGTAATACACCAAAACAGTAATTGCACGCTCAGAACTTTGCCCAATTCCGGACCTTCTCCTGCTCAATTTCGCTACGTAACTATCTATGAACCCCACTGGCCTCAAACACATATAAACGGAAATTGCGCAGTACTTTCCATATTACCAACTAATTACATTCGTTTCACATGAATTCCGAAAATTTTGACTTCGTTCATCAGCAATTGCCGACCTACTATGTGTGCCTTTTCCGTGGGCTGATGTTCGACCTGTGCAGGGTATAATGCATGGGGCATTACTAACAAACTTTTTTTTCCACGAAGATGAGCCCGAAGACACCAGTCGTTGAAAAGGCTATTCCCGTGTCTTACGACCTCGGAAACCTCGCGGTTCAGGATGCAAACCCCCTGAATCTGAAATCCGCGGACCTTGAGTCGACATTGTACGAGGTGAGCCGGGAGAACGCGCAGCTCCTTGTAAACCAGCTCCTGCAGCTTCCGATCAAGCGAACCGTTGATAGCGCGAACTCGTCCGGCACGCAGGACAGCTCAATGGCGCTGTTTATTCTGCCTGAGCCTCTGTGGCAGCTGCCTCGCGAGAAGCCCGTGCCGAAGGACAAGCCGAAGTCGCGGTGGGAGCTGTTTGCCGAGAAGAAGGGCATTAAGAAGCGTGCGAAGGAGGGCCGCATGGTGTATGACGAGCAGTCGCAGCAGTGGGTGCCGAAATGGGGCTACAAGGGTATCAACAAGAAGGCCGACAAGCAGTGGCTCGTTGAGTACGACGACAAGCCCGCGGCTAGTGCAGACGGCGAGCTCGTGGATCCGCGCACGCTGTCGCGTGATGCTCGCAAGCAGCTTGTGAAAAAGAGTTTGCACCGCCAAAAAAAGAACGCCAAGGCCCAGGGTCTTTAATATTTATTGGTTCACTGCCATACAGTATTTATGCACACATACATAAGCTTCCTAAGTGCCAATGCACTTACGAGGCCGCAGAATTTCGGTTACACAACGTCACGGAATATCGGGGTCATGAACCTTGCCAGTCACAAAGCTTGTGGTTACAGAACTTTTGTACTTAGAACTTGCGGCCATGCCTTGGTCCAAGTTGAACAGTAGCCAAGACCAGCTCGTCAGTGCTGTAATTTTGTGATTCTTCTATACGCTTGTTGTATGCAATTCGCGAATTCCTAACTATTAGGTCTATTTATGCAGTATGTGTAGTTAAGCGTGGTATGCGTGATACGTGGTATGCGTGACGGGCGGAGAACGAGGGTGCCCAAGCTGAGTTGCAGCAAGACACGCGCCAACCACTTTTGCGTCAGCGCATGCGGTTTCGCGAGAAAACTTGGATTTGCACGGCACCGCCGGGCCCATTTGTCTCCGTGCGTCCCCCAGCCCTGGTCCGAGCCCTATCGAGCTGGCCTCGAAGCCTTCGCTATGCACTCAGTCGACCGCCATTTAGCGCACGCTGCCAGCCCTGCCCCGGCCACTTTGCCCCGCTCTGAAGCCGGTAGAGCCTTTGCAAAGCCACGGGCCGTAGACACCGGCACGGCACACCGTCGTCCGCGGCCTCAAACCTCGTTGCGGGCTGCTGTCACGCCCGCGCACCTCATTTTTCAGGCCTGTTTCCCTCGTGCGCGGGCTCGGCTATTTTTGCTGCATCTGGCAAGGCACCGCGAGCTCGCATCGGGCTCTGTCGCCAATGCAGGAAAGACAGGCGTGCCCCTGCCCAGGCCCCCTCCGCCACATAAGCTCGCCGAGCACGAAAAGCTCGGTATCTACGAATAGCCAGGCACCTATCATGAACGTTGACGAGTTCGACCACCGAAATATCACGTATGAGGCCTCGAAGGAGTTCGCGCGCGTCATGAACGACGCGTTCAAGAACGACGTCATTCTGAAGGCGTACGTGCCGAGACACCAGCGCTGGGACGACGAGGCACTGCCCTCCATAGCCGACTACGAGGCCCTGCAGGCGCGCGTAGACTTGTTTGAGCGGATCGTGGACCATACTGCGCGCGAGGCGTACGTCAAGATCCGGTCGGACCCGCGCGAGCGCCTGTTTCTGCTGCGCAATCCATCGGGGCCGGGGTACGTTGCGGGGGCACGGTGGCTCCTGCCAAAATACCTCGACCTGCCGCGCATTGGCCTCATTATGCGTATCAGGAACTGGGTGTTGAGCAAGTGGTACAAACTGCGTGACTTCTTTACGTTTTTGCGCGTGCCGAACCCTCTGAGCAGTGCCGGGTTCCTCGAAGAGTTCCACTGGGCCTCGCAGGAGCTTGGCGGCGAGGACACGGACGAGCGGCTGCAGGAACTGCACTCGCTGGACTTGAGACAGCTGAAGCAAACGGCGTACCCGAAGGATTTGTCGTACTACCTGCACATTCTTGCTGTGCGCACGGACACGCACGGTAAAGGCTACGGCAAGAAGCTCGTGAACGCATCCCTGCAACGGCTTGGCGACGTCCGGCGCCCGCCAACGATTGTAGGCCCGCCGAAGGCGTCGTTGTTTGCTGCGCCCTCGGCCCGCGGGTTCTACGTGAGCCTCGGGTTCAGCATTGGCGCCTCGGCCGAGCACTTGATGCCGAACAACGAGTTCGCTGCGCATACGTACTTCTTCTTGAACCTGCCTCACGACAAGGACTCGTCAAGCGCGAACCATAAGGCCACGAAAAATGACGGTGCAAAGAATACGGAGCAGAATCCGGGGCAGGATACGGAGCAGGACACGGAGCAGGACACAGAGCAGGACACGGAGCAGGACACGGAGCAAGACACGCTCGCCAGCAATAGTGTGAAGAGCAAGACGTCTAGCCACGATCCACGGTAAACTGCAAAGTATAAAGCCGAGTAAAGCTGAGCTACGCTAGGCGTGCGCTTCGTATGCCCGACCTACGATAGGCCCACTGGCCGCGAAGCCTCATGCGCTCTGGCCAGCTACACGAGGTATATAACGATTCAATATGACTATAATATCGGCCTGTTCCAGGTACTCGACTTGTATCGTAATTGTAGGATTCGGCTCCCAGCACGGCCAAGTCAATTGAAGTGAGCTGGCAGCACTACTACGGTCCTTACAACAAACAAACTGACCGCCATTAGTATCTCATGTCTTTAAGTGTGCATGAGTACCTCGAGGCCCAGCCTGCGTCGAGTCGTGCCAAACAACCCTAGCTCGCAAAAGCACATATATAGTCTATTACACTGAAGTATGCCACTGGCCACATACTAGACACATTTGACAGCAGCAGTTGTAATGCTTACACAGTTCGTAGCTTCTCCAGCATAATCGCTCCAATACGTATGTATTAGCATACTGTTGACATCGGCTTGGCACACTCTGGCCATATATTTGACACAAAGTTGACGACACTGTTCGTTTTGTTGCCCGGTTGTGCTGTTTATGGTCACTACGCGTGCCGTGTGCCCGAACCCCGGACCCCGGTCTCCAATATATATGGGGAGGACGCGCCCGCATCACGTGTATTTATCAGCACTGACAAAGCAATGGATCTTTGACATTTCCCAGGCCCGCCAAATCTCACACTCCACACTGGCAGCAGCGGACTAAATGACGAGTCTTATTGATGGATTCACGTCCCATTTGGGCGACCCGTCGATGGACACGCGGTCCAAGCTGAATGTCGCGACGGAGCTGCGCGATTCCGTCGAAATCAACCAGGTCACCGCCGACCAGGACCACTTTGTGCAGCAGCTGCTCCCGGAGATCCTGCGCCTGCTCGAGCACACGCCCGTGTCCATGGTCGCGTCGAGCCCGGAGCACAAGCTCAGGCACTGCCTTCTCGACATCCTGTCGCGCTTGCAGCCGAACGAGGCCCTGCGGCCCGAGGCCGCCCGCATCCTCGAGCTCGTCATGAGCGTTGTGCACGCAGACAACGAGGAAAACGGCATCGTGTGCATGCGCATCGTCACAAACATGCACCGCGCGTACAAGGCACAGGCGGCCGACTACGCCGTGCCGTTCCTCGACATGGTCACGCAGATCATCAAGAACATGCCGCAGAAGGTCCACGACCTCTTCGACTCGCCGAACAGCGACCACGACGACTGGTCACAGAGTGCTGGGAACTCGGGAACAGGCTCGGGCTCGGGCCAGACGGGCGCGAGCGCGAACGCAAACGGCACGGCGGGCACGGCGGCCACAAGCGGTCCTGCAGGAACACCTAACCACGGTGCCTCGGGCACCCTAAACCAGGCGGGCGGGACGCCGGGTTCGGCCTCGGCAACTACAGCGCTGCCGGGCCAAACACCAGCGTCTACGGCCGCGGGCTCGTCGGCAGGGAACGCGAATGCCGGGTCGGTAGGCAGCACGCCATCCGGCGCCACACCATCGGGCGCGACGCCGTCGTCGGGGACGGGGGCCACGGCCGTGCATTTGCCCGCGGCGTTGCACTCGTTCAAAGTCCTTGCTGAGTGCCCAATTATCATTGTCCTGCTCTTGTCGACGCACAGAACCATCACGGGGAAGTGCTTGGCGACGCTCATTCCTCACGTCATCGACGTGCTCACGCTTGAGGCCGGCCCGCAGGCAAAGGAGCACGCGGCTGCGGCATCGCGGGGCACGTACTTCGCCGGTGTTGCAGCAGCGCTGCGTAGCGGGCCTCATCGACAGGCGTACACGGACTTTGTTGTTGCCCAGATCAAGGTCATGTCGTTCGTGGCGTTCACGATCCGCGCGTTCAACCACGCCATGCAGCAGCACCTGCCCCTTGTACCGAACTTCATAGTGAGGCTACTCAAGGACTGTCCGCCCGAGTCGAGCTCGGCGCGCAAAGAGCTCATTGTGTCAATGCGGCATATCCTTAATACGGACCACCGCATGTTCTTCCTCAGCAAGGTCAGCATCCTCCTCGAGGAGCGCGTCATCATCGGCAGCGGGCTCACGTCGTACGAGACCTTGCGGCCGCTCGCTTACAGCACGGTCGCCGACCTCATACACCACGTTCGCAACGAGCTCACGGTCCAGCAAATCTGGCAGGCCGTGCAAGTGTACACGAAGAACCTGCTCGATATGTCGCTCGCCACACACTTCCAGGGCATGAGCCTGAAGCTCCTGCTAAACGTGCTAGACCGGCTTACGTCGATGCCGAAGCCCGAACAGGGCAGGCAGATCCTTGTGTTAGTTTTGAAGACAGTGGCCGACCGCCTGCGCATGGTCAACCGCCAGGCGTCCGAGCTTGAGGCTGCGCTGCGCCGCGGCGACACGATCATCAAGCTGCACCAGGAAGTGCCACACTCGGACATCCGCGATGCAAAATTTGTCTTCAAGAGCCTTGTACAGTTCCTCAAGAGCCTCATGTTCGGCATGAAGGCGTCGAACCCGCACCCAAAGCACCCCATCAACATCACGCAGTGGCAGGACTCGGCCCGCATTTTTGACTCGAACGCCGTCCAATTCTTCCGCGACATCCTGCGCGAAAGCTTGGGAGCCATTGCTCTGTACAGAGCCGATGACAACACGCCGGCTGACAGCCAGGGCATGAAGGAGCAGATGGATGCGCTCGTCACCGTGTACATGCAGCTTGACCCAGCCACTTTTAACGAGGTTTTCGAACAGGAGAGCGATACACTCATCGAGGCAGTCGTCGCGAATAGCGAGTACTTGCACTTCACCTATTTATTGACCGGCAACGAGGTCACGTCGCCGGGGTTCTGCACGATCATGCTGTCCAACCTTATGAAACGGCTCGACGAAGTCGGTGAGGAAAACGGGGCCGCGCTCCTCAAGCTGTTCAAGCAATGCTTCTCGGCAGTGAACCTATTCCCGGCCGCGAACGAAGCAGTGATTTTGCCGCACCTGCGGGATCTCATTGTGCGAAGTCTCGAGCTCGCAAACGATGCGACAGAGCCTGCCCGCTATTTCTCGCTGCTTCAGCACCTGTTCAGAACCTTAGGCGGTGGGCGGTTCGACAGCGTGTACCGGACCGTCATTCCTTTGCTCTACTATTTATTGGAAACTCTCAACAAGCGCTTGAGCGCAGCCCGTCTTGAGGAAGAGAAGAACGTATACGCGGATCTGTGCTTGATTGTTCCCGTGAGGCTGTCATTGATGGTCCCGCACCTCACTTTCCTGATGCGACCGCTTGCCCAAGCGCTCAGCACGACGACAAACCCGGAGCTAGTCGCGCAGGGACTGCGGACGTTAGAGCTGTGCGTCGACAACCTCACGGCTGCCTACTTTGACCCACACATTGAGCCCGTGCTGCCCGAGATTCTGCCCTCGCTGTGGAATCTCCTAAGACCGCAGCCATTTGATCACAAACTGTCGCACACTACACTGCGGATCCTCGGCAAATTGGGCGGGCGCTCCCGTGCCCACATCAAGCCGCCCTCGGACCTTAGAAGCATTAACGCGCTAAACCAGGACGTCGCAGCGTCCCTGGATATGGAAATCGATACTAAGATTCCGTTGCGCGTAACGCCGGCTGTGAAAGTAGCTCTCAAAGTGCTGGAAGCGCCGCCAGGAGTCTATCAACCAGAGTATAGAATCAAGGCGTTCAAGCTCGTGGCGGTTGTGTTGCTCAAGTACATCCCGAGCGACCCCGAGGGACTCGATGCTTCTATTATAATGTCGAACACGCAGGGAAACAACATTCTGGTCGAGGACATTGCGAACGCACCCGAGCTCCCGAATGTGACCACGGACAAGGAGCAGAGAGGTATAGAGACAGAGTTTGTGGAGCAGCTCATGCGCGGACTGTTCTTAGCATGTGCCACGCAGGATGTCCGAGACGAGGCTCTAAACCTTATCAGCGAGCTCTGCGAGCATGTTGTTATGCTGGAACTCGGTGAGTTTAACCTCGAAAGGCGGCGTGCATTGCGGCCGTTCAACGTGAATGAGCACGAGGGCAACCTCTACGTGCCGCCTCGCACATTTGTTTCTGCCATCGTGTTTGCGTTGAGTCACTATTATCCGGGCGTGTCTGATGCCGCCATTGTTGCCATCCGCAAGATCGCGCAAGTCGGCAAAGAGTTGTGCGGAGAAGATGTTGAAACACACCGGTATCCTATGTTCCGTGCCGTGTTCGCAAAGCTTAGCCACTCCTGCTTTGAGGAGGCCTGGTACGTGAAGCGCGGCTCGATCAAGGGTCTTGGGGTTATTATGCGTGAGATTGCATTGCCAAAATCGTGGCTAGGGGCGCGCGTAATTGAGCTCACGCGCACGCTGTTCTTCGTGATCAAAGACACAAGCCCTGTTGGCGGCTATGGTTCAGGTAATGTGCCGTCGGCTGTGTCCAAGGAGGCGGCGGATCTCCTCATGTTTATGCTGTCTCAAGTCGAATATAAACCGACTGAGAGGTACTTCACGACACTGACGGGTTTGTTAGCGTTCGAGTTGGAAGGCGCCTGCAAGTTCTGCCGTGAGACAGCCCAGCGAGCCTTAACTTACTTGGCCGAAGCAACCGATATGAACCTCAATGATATCTTGCATCGCGTCACGGATGTGTTCTTGACGCCAATCTTCATGAAGCCGCTGAGAGCTTTGCCGTTCCCCATGCAAATTGGATACAGCGACTGCATCAGCTTCTGCCTGAGCCTACCAAATACGTTTTTGCTGTTCAACGATAAGTTGACTCGCCTCCTCGAGGAAGCCTTGGCCTTGGCTGATGCCGATGACGAGAGTTTGACCAGTGCCCATCGTGTGTCCGAGCACACCACGTCTCAACAGCTCACTGAGCTGCGCATTGTATGCGTCCGGCTCTTGTCTCTGGCTGTGACCTCATCAGAGCAGATGGCGACGCAGTATCCGGCTCTAAGAGCACGCATCATCGCCGTGTTCTTCAAGATCATGAACTCAGGGCCGCAGCCAGCTGTAGATGCGGCCTACGAGGGACTCAAATCTGTGCTTCGAGTCTCCCACAGACTTCCCAAAGAATTGCTCCAGGCGGGTTTGAAGCCGATATTGCTTCCCCTAAGCGACTATAAGCGGTTGAACGTGAATTGTTTGGACAGCCTTGTTCGACTACTTGAAGTGTTGAATTACAACTTCAAGGTTGAAATTGGTACGAAGCTGCTCGACCATCTCCGAACATTTGGTGAGCCCGCTCGACTGCTACCTTTGTCAGTTCGGGGGCTTGAAGGAGACGAAACCATCAAGCTTGGAGTAGGAATCATAAATGTTTTCCACATGTTACCTCCGGCAGCACACGTATTCATTCCACAGCTCATAACCTGTCTAGTGAGTCTGGAGGACACGCTGAGGCGGAGCCAAAATTCGCCATTCCGTGCACCGGCAGCTAAATTCCTCGACCGCTACCCGGCCGAGTCTTTCACTTATTTCACCGAGAAACTTTCTGACCAAGTGTACGGTCCTCTGTTTTCAGACATGATCCGTAGGGCCCCGAAATTTGCCAATTACACACGGGATAACGTCGAGGACTTGTGCAGCCGCATCATGTCACAAACGAATGAAGAAGACCAGTGTGTCGGCTTCTGCAATTTGGTAGCTGTTGTGAGCCGTATCCGAGTTCCGCGAAAGGTTATTCTCAATTTGGTCAATAGTATTGGTGACGTCGTGCGGGCCGTTTCGGGCCAGCCCGTGACATCTGTGCTCCAGATATCTGTGCCTTTTGCCATTGCGCAACTTCAAAAAATCGTTGTTTCTTACCTCGAACAGCCCGCATCATTGGCAATCGAGTCTAAATCGGAGGAGAACTCCGAGGGAGGAGATGCTGAGATGAAAGATAGCAATGAGGAGCACAAGGGAGAACAGAGCTCTCCAGCAGCAGATCACGCCGAGCAAGACCAGCATGCTATGGAGACATCAGACGAGGCAAACTCCAGCTCGGAAGTGGACTTTGACCTTATAGAGGTCACTATAGGGGCCGTGGGGAGCTGTGACTACAGCCTAGAGCCTGAATTGATGGACTATCTCTGGGCGAACGTTGTGCACGCGACAGATGTTACAATCAAACAGCAGTGGATTGAACGAGCGATTGGTATTGTAGTGCAACCACTTATTCATCCTGGTATCAAGCGGGCTTTAATGAAGGTTACGAACTTGATACTTATGACGCATGCTGAAGAGCACAACAACTCCTTGGATACGCTTGTTGGCGATTCGACATGGCTCAAGCGCATCCACGAACATGTTTGGCAACGAGCAGACGAGCTTATGCCTCCACCAGGCAGTATCGCGAACCCTCCTGGCAGCGGACTTGGTGTTGCAACTTTGGACCATTTCTTCCTGCAGTTGCTGCAGATGAGTGTACTGCTGGTTAGATTTGCTGCGCCCAAGATTGTGGACATGAGGAAGAACGTCATCAAATTCGGCTGGCGGTATATCACAGTTGATGATGCCATCTCCAAGCTCAGTGCTTATGTTCTGGTAAACTACTTTGTGGCTGCGTTCGATACTTTGCCGAAAATTGTTGTCCAGATCTATATCGCGCTCTTGAAGACGCCGCAACAGGAGGCGCGGACGCTCGTCCAGCAGGCATTGGATGTGCTTGCCACAGTCATTGTCCAACGTATCAATTCGCCGCTGTGGGCTCGTGCCCCACGCAGGATCCTTGGCGAAGATGGCCATGGCATTATTGGGGTTTCTAATGTCTGTTTGTTTTTGGCAAGACACGCGCATTTGTTCTATCCGTATCGTGACCTTTATGTGCAGTTTATCGTTTCTGCGCTAGCACGGCCGAGTTACATGGCCAGCCAGACTTTGGATGTCGACTTGGCAGAATTGCTGGCCGCATGGGAGACCGAACGTTATGAAAAATCCGAGAATACTGGGTATGAAGTGCCACACGCATTGCGCGAAGCGGTTGTGACGTATCTTGTAAGATTTATTACCGCCCAGCCGGCCTCGCGGGCTCGTGACCCGAAGTCTGCGCAGCGTGTTTTGGCTGCTCTTGATACATTGCTACGCTTGTGGCCTGATGCGGAGATGCGGCTCAATTTCTTCGACAGGGCCCTTGTGCAAACAGACTTCTCTACATCACCGCAGAACCTCGCTACATCTTTAGACGCTTTGCGGGTTGTTGACCTCGCGTTACGCCACAAGACGGACGAGTGGGTTGCAGAAAATGTGGATGAAATAGCACAGCTCATCGAGAAACCTCTGCAGAGCAGCTTGCCCCCCATTCACGAAGCTCTGCTGCCAATCCTGAAGCGCGTGCTGCAGTCTGATCCCGAAGAAACTGTTCTGAGACTCGTTGTGAGCGCCACAGCAGAACACTTAGTACCACCGCAGTCGGCACCTCCGCACAATGTTTGGGTGAAGCTAGCTGCTGAAGCCATGCGTGCTAAGCCAGCGTCGCTGGACGACCAGATGGCACCAATCGTCAAGGCCGTGTCGCGAATGACTAAAGAAAAGCTGGAAGGTGCGAATCAGCCCGATTCGGCTTTGCTCGTTGAGGCGCTTGGTCTCGTGGCTTCCCGTGTGTCACATCTTGGTGATCAACGTAGAGCCTTCCTCTCTCTAATTGCCCATGTCATTGAGAGGGTCCAGGACAAGACCGTTTCAACATTCATCCTCGAAATGGTTAGCTCTTGGGTATTTGGCCACGAGCCGTTCCCGACTGTCAAGGAAAAGTCAGCTATTCTGCACAAGTTGCTTGTTTACAAGGACCCTACGCTGGTTGCATCCTACTACGACATTATCATTCGAGTATTCCAAGATGCAAGGCTTAGGAACACGGAGCTTCCATCGAGACTTGAGCAACCCTTTTTAGTTGGCTGTACATTGTCGAACATTGAGATCCGAAGCAAACTCTTGCGCATTCTCAATGATTCTGTTGATCACACTGTTGGGAAGCGACTAGTTTATGTGCTATCTGAGCAGAGCTGGGAATCGATTGCGGATCGCCAATGGCTCTGCCAGGCACTGCAGCTCATACTGTCACCAGTAAAACAGTCGCAGCAGCTCCAGCTCCATGCTCCGTTGGGCTTCGCCCCTGTGAGCGTTCTCCAGTACACGAGAGCCACTAAATCTCAAGAGCAATCTGAGGGTGATGAGAAGCCCGACATGGAAGTCGAGCCATCTCAGGAGATCATCGAGTTTGTCGACCGCCGTAAGCGATTTATGGATATGCTCGATAAAATTGACGCTTCGGAATATCTAGAGCCGTTGACTACATTACTATTTGTGGATGCGGATCTCGTCCACGAAACTTGGACCGACGTGTTCCCTGTAGTATACAAGGAAAGCTATGCCGAAAAGGAGCGCCACGAACTTGTGAAGAGTCTTGTGATGTTACTTGCGCGGGAATACCATTTGCGCCAGGCAGACCAAAGACCAAACGTCATTCAGAGCCTTCTAGCCGGTCTTGCTCGCGCGAACGAACAAATTCCGCCTCAGTTGACGAAATATCTCGCGACGAACTACGATGCCTGGTACACAGCCATCCAAATTTGCGAGAATATAATGTCCAGCCCGCAATCGGATAGCCCCAAAGTTGCAGAAGTCAACTATGATACGCTCGCGGAGCTTTATGCTGCTCTTGGCGAGGATGACCACTTCTACGGACTCTGGCGCACAAGATCAAAATTCACGATAACCTCAGCTGCACTTTCCTACGAGCAGTGCGGCATGTGGGGTAAGGCCATGCAATTGCACGAGACAGCTCAAATCAGAGCACGTTCTGGTGCGCTACCATTTGGAGAGTCTGAGTACGCCCTGTGGGAAGATCACTGGATTCTGTGCGCTGAAAAGCTTCAGCATTGGGAGATTTTGAGTGATATCGCGAAGCACGAGGGCTTCACTGACCTATTACTTGAGTGTCAGTGGAGGCTCGCCGACTGGATGACAGACCGTGACTCATTAGCTGCAACCATTAAGACTGTTATGGACGTGCCCACCCCCAGGCGCCAAGTATTCGAAACATTTTTGTCCTTGCAAGGCTTTGTCCAGAAGAGCGACACTCTTCAGCATCTGAGTCAGAACTGTGATGAGGGCATCCAACTTGCCCTTCGCAAGTGGAATAATCTTCCTAAACGGTTCACGAACGCCCATGCACCGCTATTGCACACTTTCCAGCAATATGTGGAGTTCATGGAGGCAACTCAAGTGTACACGTCCCTCCAAGCCACCACCGCTTTGAACCTCGAAGCCAAATCACAGGAGCTGAAAGGTGTCATGCAAGCTTGGCACGAACGTCTGCCGAATGTGTGGGATGACATCAACTGGTGGGGCGACCTCGCCGCGTGGCGACAACATGTGTTTGGTGTCGTGAACCGTGTTTACCTGCCTCTTACCGGGCAGCTACAGAATGCCCAGGGAGCGCAAGGAGGCTCGAATGCCGGTGGTACTGCGAATAGTTCCGCTGCCTATAGGGGTTACCACGAGATAGCTTGGACAATCAACAGATTTGCTCACACAGCGCGCAAGCAAAACCTGCCTGACGTGTGCATCACACAGCTGTCGAAGATATACACATTGCCCAACATCGAGATCCAGGAGGCTTTCTTGAAGCTTCGTGAACAGGCGAAATGCCACCTTCAGAACCCGAATGAGCTTGCAACTGGCTTGGACGTGATCTCGAATACGAACCTCGCCTTTTTCGGTAACCCTCAAAAGGCCGAGTTCTTCGCATTGAAGGGCGAGTCACTAGCAAAGCTTGGCCAGTATGAACACGCATTCAATGCCCTGTCGACTGCGGTTCAAAATGACCTGCACCTTCCTAAAGCCTGGGCCGCCTGGGGAGAGTTCAGCGATAATCGGTTTAGAGAGCATCCTGATGATTGGACATCTGGTGCATCTGCTATTACTTGCTATTTGCACGCTATCTCGCAGTATAAGAATCGGAAGAGCCGCAAGCTCATTGGCAGATTGCTCTGGCTGCTTGGTCTGGAGGACCCACAGGGGATTTTGGGTGCTGCCTTCGAAGACTACAAGGGAGACACGCCGACTTGGTACTGGATCACCTATATTCCGCAGCTTCTCACGAGCTTGTCTCAACATGAGGGCAAGTATACGTCCACGATCCTCATCAGAATTGCCAAGGCATTCCCTCAAGCCCTGCACTTCCACCTGCGTACTTCTAGAGAGGATTATGCTGTTTTGCAGAGGCTGCAGAATAGACAACAACAGCAGCAACAACAGCAACAGCCGCAGACGGACCAGAATACGGCATCTTCGTCTCCTGCTAATGCTGCCGACAAGAATGACTCTAATGGGGATAACGAAGGCAACAGAACACCAAGCGCACCTAACACGGCTTTCTCGAATGGCCCATCAGCGGCGGGAACGCCAGCTGCAGGAACACCGATCTCGTCGGCGGGGAAGCCATTGTCATCGCCTAGTATGAATTCTGGCAACAAGAAGCAGCCTTGGGAGTACACTGAAGAGATAATGGGCGTGCTTAAGACTGCTTACCCGCTTCTGGCTTTGTCCCTGGAGACCTTGATTGATCAGATGAACCACCGGTTTAAGTCTCCACCCGATGAAGATGCGTACCGTTTGATAGTTGCTCTTCTTAACGATGGGCTCAGTTACACAGGACGGCAACAATGGACGCGAGGCGATCAACGGCTTCCTCCTCAAACTGAGGCAAATGTGAGCCGGTTTGCAGAGGGCGTTATTCCTGAGCAGACTAGGCCCCAATTCGAAGCCGACTTCGTGAACCCACGCCCAACGCTTGATGCCTATATTCAGCGGTTGAGAAAATGGCGTAACAGACTGGAAGCGAAGCTGGATGCGCGGCCGTACCAGATCAATCTCGAAGCTCTCAGCCCTCCGCTAGGTGAATTCCACTACCAGAAGTTCGAAGACATCGAGGTTCCTGGGCAGAATATGGAGCTTGCCGATGATAACCGCTTCTTCGTCAAGATTGGCAGGTTCGTTCCACACGTCAACCTCGTTCGTAGCTATGGGATTTGCTATCGCCGAGTTACCATTCAGGCCACAGATGGATCTATGCACCCATTTGCTGTGCAGTATCCCGCTGCACGCAACTGCCGTCGCGAAGAACGAGTCAGCCAGGTTTTCAAGATTCTGGACTCCGTGATGCAGCGCAGGACTGAAGCCCGGCGCAGGAATCTCCACTTCACGCTGCCGAACGCCATTCCGCTGAACATGCACATCCGCATCGTTCAAGATGATCCGAAGTTCGTGAACTTCTATCAAATCTACGAGAAATTCTGCCGCCAGCGCAATCAGTCGCGCGATGCTCCCTTTGACTACACAGTCGAGCAAATGCGCCAGTCCTTTGACCCACAGCTGCCGAAGCCGGACAGTAATAGCATCAAGTACGAGACATTTGCGGGAATTCAAGCGAAATTCGTCCCACAGACGATAATGCGGGAATTTTTCTTGCAGCAGTACCGCGCTTACGAGGACTTCTGGCTTTTCAGACGCCAGTTTGCGTACCAGTATGCTGCCGTGTCGTTCATGACGGTGATGATCAGCGTGAACAGCAGGTACCCCCACAAGTTCTTGGTGAACATGGCTAGCGGAAATGTGTGGGCCACGGAAATGCTTCCATTCATCGTGCAAACTCGTCAAGCTCCAACATTCTTGAGCGGCGAGCCTGTGGCCTTCCGGTTGACGCCGAACCTGCAGACGCTCATGGGCCAGCACGTAATCGAGGGCGTGTTCGCACCTACAATGATGGTAATTGCGCGGGGGCTTACCGACCCCGAATTCGATCTGTCGCAATTTTTGCCGTTGTTCGTTCGTGACGAGCTCATTGCGACGTTCTCTCACCAGCTCAACCCGGCCCAAAGGATTCCCCAAGGACTCAATAGCGAGCAGGCGATGCAGGCCATCATCAAGAGCAACTCGGAGATGATCGCTCGCCGTGCTGCGTCGATCGGGCAGCCTGGCCACCCGAACTCTGCTGCGAACCAGACAGTTCTCGACCTCATTTCGATGGCGGTGAATCCTCGCAATCTCGCCCAAACCGATATTCTCTGGATGCCGTACTACTGATCATCTGAATAATGGTGTTTTGCCTTCAGCGACACACATTGCCATTTTGAAGCAGAAATTATACGACTGCTAAAGTAAAAGAAAAAAAAGAAAAACATATAGAAATGCTTGTTATAATAATTGATTTCCGTTATCGCATATTTTTCCTTCTCATGTTCTGAGAATTTTTGTGATTGATTTCACAAACATAGCCGCCTGCGTCGTTCGGGAATCCCCGCAACCATGTTTGGCGTGTGCTTTTGCATCATCTGAGACATTTGACCAGATCGGTATGTTTGTGTGCGTATGCAATCTGGCCACCACAGGCCGGCGTGGGCTTCTATGATTTCTCTCCATTTCCTAATTAGTGATATTTTACCGTGCGCGTCAAGGACATTTAATATATTGAGCTGCGCCTTTTTTTCTGAGTATTCGAATTCATTTGTTACATATCTAGTGAGGGGAGAAAACATGTGCGTGCATGCTTGCGACTCTCCCACCTGCGGCTTCCTTCAACTCAAGGTGGGATTTCAGATTACTTTTTCAGGTCATGTATTTTTGCACGATGGAGGGGGGGGTAAAAGCCAGCCGATAAGGCAACGTTTTCGAGGCGGGCATAGCAGGTGGAGGGCGCGTATATAATCCTGGTATTCACGTAGGGCGAAGGGTAACCGATCGAGGCAACCCTCAGTCGCGTTCGGTGGAATTCCACCGGCGGCTAACTGTCGAGGCTTCCGACGGAGTTCAGCTAGTTTTTGTGTTCATTATATTGCAACTAAATCAGTTCTCACACGAGTATAGCATTTTTATCATTATGGAGTTGAGAAAACACATCATAAATGCCCGATCGATCGAACAAATGTTGATAGTTTGTTTCCCGGATTGCGAGCTTTGCAGGGAAACGCGATCGTGGGCCCGCACCCTGATATGCAAGCGCTTTGGAAAGATAACAGTTTTCAATGGGTATGTGGGGGCCTCGAGGTATACATATATATAAGAGTTTGTACCGATAACTATCTCACTATCAGATCATCTCAGGCCAATATGAAAGCCGTGATCCTCTCTTCTCTACTTTCTCTCGCCCTGGCTGGCACTGTCAACATAGACATCCACCGAGAGCGGTCGTCCACGAATCGAAACCGAGGCAACGAGCTGATCCGCGACATCCATGCTACGAATGGCGGAGATGTCGTGCCTGAAGCCCTGGCGAATGGGTTTTACGCCTACCTCGCTTCGCTGTACGTTGGAAGCGACCGCCAGCTTGCGACGCCAGCCATTGACACTGGCTCCAGCGATCTTTGGCTGATGGCCAACAGCAACCCGTATTGTGGCCGGGATTTTAACTGCGACGGCCAAACGTTCGATCCGTCTTCGTCGACAACGTATCGCAACACCACAAAACCTTGGGATATTGCCTACCTTGATACGACGGGCGCCTTCGGCTACCTGTCCCAAGACACGGTAGAAGTTGATGGCAAGTCCTTGCGCAACGCATACTTTGGGTTGGCGAACGTTGCGAACTCGAGCGAGGCCGTGCTCGGCGTTGGCTTGACTGGAAATGAGGCTACCGTCCGCCACTTTGCCAATGGAACGCAAGGAGGATACACGTACCCGAACTTGCCGATTTCGTTGAAACAGCAGGGGTATATCGACCGTGTTGCGTACTCGCTCTACTTGAACGGCATCAACGCAACAGACGGCCAAATCCTGTTTGGTGGTGTCGACCGCTCGAAGTACGAGAACGAGCTGGGCCTCGTCCCGCTCGTTAACGTGTACCCGCCGGACATCGTGAGGGACATCATCGAGTTCACGATCATGCTCGATCAGGTCAGTGTGCGCACGGGCAACAACTCGTGCCCGCTGAATCAAATGCAGGTTCCGATGCTCCTTGACAGCGGCACGAGCTACGCCATTGTGCCACCGGACATGCTCAGATCCATGGGTACGGCTATGGGCTACGTCAACAACACGGACGTGGGCTTCTTTACTGGGTCGTGCACGCAGGATTTCGGCTTCGACAGCTTCGAGCTCGACTTCAGCGGCATCAAGCTCCAGGTGCCGCCGGCCACCTTGTTGGACAAGGCCACAGACGCAAAGGGTAACCCTGTGAACGGCTCCGATGGCGAGCAGCTCTGCGTTCTTGCGGTTCAGGCCAGCCCGTACGTCGAGAACTTCATTCTCGGCGATGTGTTCATGCGCAACTTCTACATTGTTTACGATCTTGAGGGCAACCAGGTGGCCCTTGCGCAAACGAAGTTCAACGAGGAGGACGAGAGCGACGTCGTTCCGATTGTCTCAACGATCCCTGGTGCCACCACAGCTCCGGGCTATTCAAACACAGTTTTCCAGACAGACATTAAGACATTCGACAACTACCATCAGTGCTTTGCCACGGCCGTGTCGTCCACCACTGCCGCTTCCAACAGCTCACAGATCTCTTCCAGCGCCCCGACCGCCTCGTCGCGGTCCTCGAACGCGAGTTCTGCTGTAAGTACGGCTGCGAGCGCCTCGGCTTCTAGCCAGGCCGCGGCCACGGGATCCTCAGCCCTTGGCTCGGCATCCGGCGCAGGTGCATCGACGGCTGCCCCTACGAGCGCTGCTCCTACGAGCGCTGCTCCTACGACGGCTGCTCCTACGAGCCCCGCTCCTAAGTCGAGTAGTGTAGCCGAGGCTTCGAAGGTCGTTGTCGAGGCCACGAAGTATACGACAATCCCTTGCTCGACACCCACAACGTTCATCTACAACTCTCAAGTCTACACCGTCTCTGAGGCCACGACCCTCACTGTTGAGGACTGCGGTTGCACGGAGACGCCAGTGGCCGTTAGTACGGCACCGGCTACGAAGTATACGACGATTCCTTGCTCAGCGCCCACGACGGTTACCTACAACTCTCAAGTCTACACTGTCACCGAGGCCACAACCCTCACAGTCGAAGACTGCGGCTGCACAGAGACGCCAGTCACTGCTACTACGGCGCCTGCCACGGCTCCTGCTTCCGGCCCGGCCAGTCCAGCCTCCACCGAGCTCACAACGCCTGGCTCTGCGGCGCCCACAAAGCCTGCCGAGTCAGGCTCGCCGGCTGCGAGCCAATCCACCTCCACGTCCTCTGCTGAGTCTGGTGCAGGTGAGACGACATCCCCTACTGCCGCTAACGCAGGACCGTCGACCGAATCAGGATCCTCGTCCTCTCCCAGCACTCCGTCACCGGTGGCTTCTAAGTCGGCAGCACCATCTGTTGCTGCTGCTAGCAGTGCACCCCCGGCGCCTGCTCTTGCGAACGGTGCCTCAAAGATCGCGGTTGGTGCTCTCTCTGCCCTCTCGGCGCTTGTACTTATAATCTAGATACCTCCTTAATTGTAAATTAGCATTTCCATACCTCGCTTTGCACGACTGTCTCCAAAATCACCGTCACACGCTTGCTTGCTGTACTCACAACAATCACTCAACGCATTCTATATACGAAACACAACACGATCAAAAAGCAAGAGCTCGCCTTAGCGGAAACGCTATTCATGTCGCCGAGGCTGTACTTATCCACAAGGCCTTAGTTGTCCGCCCGGCCTTTCTTCTCCGGTCCGGCACCGGTGCGGAAACGCCTCGTACTAGAAATTCACGAAGTACTAATCTAGAGAAAATTATGTGAGTCCGGCCTGCTTCCACTGGTACACCATGTTTGGCCAGCACGCGCACGTTCCAAGAAGGCCGACCCAGCCATCGTCGAACACGCCCGTGTAAGTAGACCAGTGGTAGGTCAGGGGCAGCCAGGCAAGGTTCACGGCCAGCTTCCTGTAGCTGATCTCCTTGTGGAGCACGAAGCGGTAGTAGGGAATGCGCAAGAGCTCAATGACAACGTCGAATGCCCAGCTTATGCTCGAGTACACCCAGAAATCGGCACGAGTTTTGGCACTAATCGATAGAATCTTCTTGTCGCCCAAATATGCAAGGTCCTCAAGCACCTGGTAGAAGATCCCAGCTACACCCTGCACGTATTCTGCGTACCTGTCCAGCTTATCAGGGTTCTTGTTGTCTAACAAGAGGTCTAGTGAGTATTCGATTGCAGCGGGCGTGGCCACGACTCGAGATAGCGTTCGGTAGTCACTGATTGTGCCACTAAGTTGGGCGAGGTGCGGAATCCCGAACAAGTAGCTAATGAGCCGGGCCGGGTAGCCAATTGACGCGAGCATACGGTCCGTGGTCTTCGCCATTTTGGGGTCTATGTTGCGAAGCACGGCGCGAAGCGTGTAAAGCCGGCGGTAGACATGGAGCACTACCGCGTTCGGCTTCTTTGCCGGTTTGGACTCAATTGTCTCTGCTGGCTTTTCCGGGCTCGCTTTCTCCACTGCTTCGGGAACACTGCGGTTCTTCACCGTGTTTGTCTTGGCTGTGTTCGCTGCCATTGATCGTTCGTGTTCACGCGGGCCAGTCGTCGTGGGGTAAGGAAATATATATACACACTTAGTCCTGTCCACTTGGTCCTCGGTTTCCAGGGGGAGGAGGATGTGGGGCACGGGCTACTTTACGGGGTGCTGCACCCCAGAAAAACAACAAAAAGCCGAGGATAGATAAGTGCCGAGTTTCATTGGTGGAAAATAGGTTCCCTAGTAAACAGACGGGAAAAAATCTCGGTTATTGCCATCGATGATTACCGTGTTGCTCTTACCTGTGTACAACTTGCCTTCCCGCGCAGGATTATACGGTCGAAGGTGACTGCACACACACATGCACGCGTATATATGTACATATGTATGTCTAAAAATACATGTCTTCGAAATTAAAATACAGATGAGTGTAATATACATAGCCGTTTCGGCACAACGCCTGTGCTCGGGACCCGAGCGTGTGCACATGCAAGGGCCCGTGTGCCAGTGTTTGACGGGCCGGACGAGATACAGATATACTTTTCAATAGTAAGACGGGTAGGGCCGAGGTATGAACCACCACGCCGAACAACTGTGGCTGCTGCTGTAACTGTAAGAAGTAAATATCTAATAAATAGTAAATGTGAATAAATAAAATGATTATCTTAAGGATAGGCTGGCATAAAAAAGTGCCGACACCGCTCGTGTGTTGAGAAGCAAGGAGAAGAAAAGGTGAAAAAATGAAGGTGAGAAACCCAGGAATTAGTTGAGCACAGCCACAGATCTCATACGCCGATCTCATACGCCTTCCACAATCCATGGGTGCTCCAAAGCCTCTTGTGCGGTGATACGCTGTTTTGGGTCCAGTGTCATGAGCCGAGACACAAGGTCGTGGAAGCCGTCCCAGAATGTCCGGTCTGCTGAACTCGCCGTGGATGCATGCACGAGCTGGCTCACCAGCCGCATGCTGTTGACATTATCCATTTGGTTCTGTTCAATCAGCGGTGCGAGTTTTGGCGGCCACGCTCGTGACGCAATCAGCGAGGACGACGCCGTTTGTGAGCTTTGTGCAAGCTGTGTCGATGAGAACTTTGCTCGCAACGTATGTTCCATCATGTGCAGGTGCTCGAGATCGTCGCGTGTCTCAAATAGTACTTTGCCAGTGCACAGCTCGACAAGAAGGCAACCAATCGACCACATATCGCATGGGAAGCTCCACCCAGAGCCAAGAATGATTTCTGGCGCTCGGTAGTGACGTGTTGACACGACGCTTGAGTGGTACTCGTCGTCAAACACGGCAGAACCAAAGTCGATGAGCGTAACGTCTGTGCAGTCGAGCTCGCGGCGCGTCATTGCCTTGCGCGACCTCGATGACCGTCGGTATGGTGTCTCGTGGCTCGCCGAGCTTGTCAGCAGCACGTTTTCCGGCTTCAAGTCTGTGTGAACAAGCCCCATAGCGTGGATGAACGCGACCGAAGTTAGGATTTGCTTCGCGAAGCTGTGGATGTGGTGGCCCGGGAAGGGCAGAAACTTGTTTTCCTTTAAGAAGTCGTAGACCGAAATGTCATGCAGGTCCGTGACAATGCATACGTGGTTGCGGTAGTCGAAACTTTCGCGCATGCGCACGCACCGTCGTTGGCAGTGCGGGTCACAGTCACTAAGTAATGTCAACACGCGTAGCTCGATTTTCGACGCGTCACGGTACTTGGGCACGGCCCGGATGATCTTGATCGCGCAGTACTGTCGCGACCGCTCGTCCCAGGCCTGCGCAACCTTGCCAAACGTGCCCTGGCCAAGCAGCTTGATGATCAAGTAGCGGCCGGCAAACCACTCGCCGGCCCGGATTATGTAGTGGCCGCCCTTGTCATCACAGTCGCTGTACGGGGCACCGTCGACGACCTTCGGGAGCACGATATCTTGCGGTTTCCAGGGCCGAGTTGCTGGCGTTGGTGGCGGAACGTAGTGTGGTCGCTGTGTTCGTGGTGGAAGTGCGAGCGACGGCGCAAATGTGGGCTTTGTCACGGCCGTCGTTGGTTCCGTAGGCACGACGGGCGTGAGAGCCGGGGCAAGCTCGAGCCGCGGGTCCGTGGCGAGCTGCGTAGCACTGAGCTGGCCGTTTGCACCGAGCTGGCTGTTCGCACCGAGCTGGCTCTTCGCGTTCTGTGCTGCGGGCCGGCCCTGGGTCGTCTGTGCATTACCCTGGGCCGAACCGAACGGGTCCATCAAGAAGGGCATGCCAGGCATCGGCGCAAGCTGCACGTTATTGTCCTGTGGTGCCATCATATTTGCTGCTGCCATGTGCGGGTTCGCGCCAGACGACGTGTCAAGCTCGTGCCGGGCGAGATCCGGCCGGGCCGGAGCCTCAGCATGGAACCCCGAGCTCGAGCTCGGCGTCTGCGGCGTCTGCTGCTGCATTTGGTGCCCCCGCTGCGTGCCCACGCTGTTTACGCGGCGCCGCTTCTCGCCAAAGTCCGGCGTCTGCGGTGAGGCAAGCGGTTCCTGCGGCGGAGATTGCGGGTACAGGGCCATTTGCTGGTACGGCAGCTGCTGGTACGCCATAGGCTGTTGATAGGCCATTGAGTAGGTCTGGTTCATGGAGGGCGCAATCATCGACGCACCGTGCTGGGGTCCACCGTGCTGGGGTCCACCGTGCTGTGGTCCGACGTGCTGGGCCCCAACGTGCTGGGCCCCAACCGGGACGGGCTGGCCCATTTGCACGAGAGACTGGCCCATTGCATGGCTCGCGTGGTTCTGAGGCTGGCCCGCGGGTGGCATTGGCATAGCGTGCGACATGGGGACGGGATGGTACGGGTCGAGGAGGGGGCGGCGGTCGGCGGGCACAATCTTGGGCTTCGAAGAGGTCGAGAGTTTGAGCAGAGCGTCGTACATGGGCTCGTCAGCAACACCTTGGACTGGACCAGCTCGTTTCCTCAGAATCGAGGCAGGAGCCATACAAGTTGCGGCAGGGTCCTGGCAGCCAGGTGGTCCGGAAAGGGATGAGGCAGAAGACGTCCCTTAGGCTTCGAATGCGGGGCAGTGTGTGAGAGCGCGGGGCAATTGGGCGAGACTCGCGGGGGCTTGTATGGTCCCTGGTTCGCAGATTGCAAAAGCGGCACTCTTTGGAGGAGTTCTTTGACCGAAGTACTGGTTAAAAAGGCACCGCAGACCGAACGACCGCAATATTCTCGATGGTGAGACCTGGACAGGGCATGGGCCTTCGCTAGGGCGTGGGTACGATAAGCTTATGGTCCCAAACGATATGCCCCATCCCGCCGTGCCCAACGCTGAAATTAGAGACTAAGAGGCTCGCAAGCTGAGGTTCGGGCGCCAGCTTACAGCGGTTACTGGCATGGGCTCAGTCGACCCCTAGCCCCGGGTCTCAGCAGAGCGAAGTGAGTCCCCACCTCAGGCGGAGCGTGCGCAAACGCAACTGCTCGCAGGCGCAAGCCGGCACAGCAAACCGCACTCAGCCCGGCACAAAAATCGGTGCAGCGCGATGAGTCCGCTCCGAATTCGACTCGTTGAGTTTTCATATTTGCACAGGCCAATGGCCGCAGCCTCTGCCATTTTTTGACATCCCGATCCCGGGAGTTTCTCCAGTTCGCATTTCGTGCGCGGGCTTATCGCCCGCCCGCCATGGGGGATGGTGTGTATGGGGTTGTCTGCGTGCGTGGGTTGTGTGGGTGTGCGAGCACGCTATGCCTGCTCGCGGCTGGCCGTAATTATCACGCATGCACACCACCTGATCGCAGCGAGCAGACCAGGCCTAGGTCAATATAGAGACCCTTGCCCGCTTTACACGTGCCTAAATGAGTGAAGCCCGTAGCGCGCGAAACTCGACGCCTGCGAGCCAGCTCCGCGTGCGCGGCTCTGTGCATTCGGAAATTTGAGCAGATTGTGTTGCACTCCAGTCTCTGGGTTCTGCGATGTGTGCGTTCAATGCGGCGTGCGCACTCTTATCGGCCAGAGGGGCCTCATCGAAAGCCCGGATTTGTGGGGCTAGGGCGGCGCACGCTGTCTAGGCAGGCCAACAGTGTACCCAAATGCATGTGTCTTACACCTGCGCCCGCGGGATGAATGTGGGCAACGAACGACGTAGTGCTTATTCCTGGTCGTCGCCGTGGCCTGCAAACCGCACTATGGCCATCCCATTAAAGCATAAGAGGACTTAGACTTAGAATGAGGAACTCGCATACGATTTAGACAGCCATTGCTCTCATTTCGCCTTCACACTGCACCACTATATACATATTTACGTACGTAGCCCAGATATAACTTGCATGCGATATGCGCGTACCGCGAGGTCGCGCCTGCCCGTGGTCAGCAAGCTCTGTACTTATTTGCTGCAGTCAGGATATGTTGTCTGAATTTTCCATACTCGTTTACTATTCACTACTTAAAATGTGCGGCCTTCTTTGTGCGTAGTGCTGCCCTCGCTTCATGCTCTCTCTCTCTCTCTCTCTCTCGCTACATTGAGGCCTTAGACGCGAGCACACGCGAGCATGAGTCCCGGGCGACTCCGTACGGTTAAGGCGAGCGAGAGCACTCAAACCGTAATTATCGCCGCGAAACTTTGGGACAAGGCGTTCTTAGTCATCGGGCCTCATAGCGCCTGAAATTTCAATACTTTTTTCACACAGTTATCTACTTGGACTAGGCATCCCTAGACTAGGTAACCAAGTAGAAACACCCTGATATTCTAGAGGACATGTCTCAACCCTCGAAGTCGAGACCTCAACCGCCGGCCGCGCAACCTGCGTCTGCTGGCCAGCCGTCCGGCCAGCCCGCGGGGCCACAGGCCGCCACAGGATCGCCCGCGAACGCGGCCGATGCCGTGGCTCCGACGCCCGGAGAACAGCCGCCGTACCACCAGCGGCCGCGTCAGAACCGGGACTTCCAGAACCGGAGGAACTCATACACGAAGCATGGCAACAACTTCCACCACAACCACCATCACTACCACCACCAGTCCGGTGGGCCGGGGATGGCTGGAGGCCTGAACCACGGCCAGGGCCCGGCGCCTTTCCACGGAGGTGCAAACACGCAGGGCCCGCACTCTAGGGGGGCCCGCCAGCAGAACTTCCCGAGATTCAACAACAACCAGGGGAACGCGGGCCCGCACACGCACCACGGCCACTCGCGGGGACCGAGCTTCCAGGGCTCGCCCGTGTACGGCAGCCCGCAGCTCGTGGAGAACGCAATGTACCCGATGTACCCGGTGTTCGATGCGCAGCGCTACGGCCAGATGGCCGCCGCACCCATGCCTGCGTTCGGCCCGGCCCCGACGATGAACCGCAAGGTCGTGCTCAGCGACGCGAGCGGGAACCCCATCGATCTCAAAGAGAAGGTCAAGCAGCACCACCGCACGCCGAGTGCCGTTGACACTGCGCCGGCTGCTCCGAAGCCGGCTGCTCCCACGTCGGCTGCTCCCACGTCGGCTGCTCCTACACCGGCTGCTTCTACGCCTAGCACGACGACGGCGACACCCTCGACTACAACAACGACGGCGACCCCCGCTCCCGCTGGCTCGGAGCTCAATGCTGCGCAGAAAATGAAGGAGATGATCGCATTGAAACGCCAGAACAAGCTCAAGGCCGAGGAAGCCGCGAAGGCACCGGCTAGCACGCCCGCCCAACCCGCCGAGGCAAAGGTTGAGCCGAAGGTTGAGCCGAAGGAGGCCAAGGAACCGGTCGCACCAAGAGAACCTGTTGAGCCTAAGGAGCCGGTTGAGCCTAAGGCACCTGTTGAGTCTAAGGAGCCAGTTGAGTCTAAGGAGCCAGTTGAGTCTAAGGAGCCAGTTGAGTCTAAGGGCCCTGTTGAACCAAAGGAGCCTAAGGAGCCCGTCGAGCCCGTTGAGGAGACCCCGGCTCCGCAGCCCGAAAAGCCGAGGCAGACGACGCTCCCGGGCCCGGGCAAATGGGTCCCGCCTTCTATGCGCCGACGTGCTGAGGCCGAGGCGAAGGCGAAGGCTGCTGAGGCCAGTGGTGAGGCCCCGGCGCCCGAACCGAAGCCTGAAGCGCAGCCTGAGCCCACGCCTGAGGCTGTGACCGAGGAGCCGAAGGAGCCGGTTGCGGCGAAGGCGTCTGAGGCGGCCGAGGTTCCTGAAGAGGCTCCTGAGCCCAAGGAGGCTGCAAAGGAGGAGCCCGTGAAGGAGGTTGCAAAGGAGTCCAAAGAGGACTCCAAGGTAAACGCGAAGGCCGAGGCCGAGGCGAAGGTTGAGAAGTTCAACCAGCAGCTCTCTACGGCGCACACGCTCTCTGTCGAGGAGCTGAAAACCATCCGGTACCCAGCGAACGTGCTGGGCAACCCCGAAGCCGGCAAGGACGGCCGATACGCATACTCGCCGGACTTCCTCATCCAGTTCTCGGACAAGGTTCCGCGAGTCTACTACGAGTCGTTCTCGAAGGTCCTCGGTTTCGAGTACCAGTCCGGCGTCACGCGCTGGGGCTCGGGCTCGGGCCCGCGGGCCCTCAACGGTGGCGGCTCGCGTAGCGGCAGCCATGCTGGCTTCGGCCCCGGCCCTGGTGGTCGTGGCGGTCGCAACGGCGGCTCCGTTCGGGGCCGTAACACATCCAGACGGAAGGGCGATCGCCAGGGCAGCCGCCGCGAGCGCGAAGAGGCTGCCATGAACGCAAGTCTCGCTGATTTGCCGCCCCTGCACACCGTCGAAAACGCGTGGACGCCGAACCACGCGCGCAAGGCCGCCGCCGAGGAGAAGACCGAGGACGGCCGGTTGTCGCCCGAGGAGGTGCAGCGCAAGGTCAAGAGTTTGCTGAACAAGATGGCGTGGGAGAACTTCCCCGAGATCGCGAAGCAGATCCGCGACATCGCGCTGCAGTCCGTGCACGAGAAAAACGCATTCACTCTGCGCCAGGTCATCCAGCTCACGTTCGACAAGGCCATCGACGAGCCGCACTGGTCCGAGATCTACGCGGCCTTCTTCCTTCATTTGCACATTGGTGAGGGTGCGCTGCCCGAGGATCTTGTGGACGAGAGCGACCCGAACAAGGTTCTTCGCGGCGTCTCCGTGCTGCGCCGCTACCTCCTTAATATGAGCCAGCAGGAGTTCGAGAAGGGATGGGGTGAGATCTCGCAGCTCAGCGGTAACGTCCAGGTGATGAGCGACGAGTACTACGAAGCGATTGCCCTCAAACGTCGTGGGCTGGGTCTCACGCAACTAATCGGAGAACTGCTCAAGAAGAACCTCGTTAGTGAGAAGCTCGTGATGGGCTGCTTCGCCCGCCTCGCCACCGAGGAGCCCACAGAAGACATTGTCGAGTCGTTGTCGAAGCTCATACGAACGGTCGCGACGACGATGATCGCTCAGGGCTACGGCAACGTCATCGACATGGCCGTTGGCACGCTGACGAAGTGGCGCGAGGGCGGTACGCTGCCCGCACGCCTCCGTTTCAAGATCATGGACATGGAGGAGCTCGCGAAAAAGAAGTGGGCCGGTGTCGACGACAGCAACGGACCGAAGACCATTGCGCAGGTCCACATGGACGCTCTCAAGAAGGAGCAGGAGGCCGAGCGCGAAAAGAGCATGAAGTCGAGGCAGGGCAGCCGCAGAGGCGTCGACTTCGGCCGCTCATCCAGTGGCCGCGGCAACCGCAAATAAGCCTTCGCTGAAAAATTTCTTTGGTTTCGTGTCGGGAGTTAATACGGCTTGACAATCATATATATACACGCGTCTAATATATTCTTCTGATATATTCTCGTTTATATATAGTATTTATGCTTACAATTATATGGTAACGACTTTACGTTTGTGCACTACTGCACTAATTGAGCAGCGCCGCAACCTCGGCGACTGGCTCCTTGGCGGCCTGCTCCTTTCGCTTGAACACGTTCATGAGTCGCTGGCGTTTCCCCAACGGCGAGGCACTCGGTGTTTTCGATGGCTCTTCAAGGCCCTCGTGCTCCTCACGCTCGTGCTCGTGCTCCTCATGCTCATGCTCGTGCTCGCTGTGCTTGCTCGTGTCTGTCGCGAGCGGAGACGGCAGCGAGTTGAGAAGCCTGTTGTTCAGAACACACTGTGCAGCGAGTTCCTCCGTGCCAGCCGGAGTAGACTCGTGCTCAGGCCCGTGCTCAGGCCCGTGCTCTGAAAGCAGGCCAGTCGGCTCGGGGAAGTTCACGAGGCTCGAGTTGCTTTCGGGCAGCTCGAACGGGCTCGCTGCAGCGAGCCCAGGAACGCAAACATCCGGTTCTTTGGGGGTCGTCCCCTTGTTCTCGTGCACATCTCTGGATGCGGGCGTTTCCGGCTTTCGCGCACGCCGGCGAATCCATTTCTGGAAAATGAGGTGCTGGCGTAACCGGCGGTGAGTACCTCGCGGATCCTTCCACGACTTTGTGCTCTTCGCAGTCCTCAGTTTCGCAGGCTTTGCAGCCTCGGACTTCGCAAGTGGTCGCGATTGAAGTACCTCGTCAAAGGCAGGCAGGTTCTCGGCCTCAGCAAAGCAGGGACGCTTATTCTCGAGCGGCGTCGAGCTCGCCGGTGCACGAATGCTTTGCAGCGTCGGCTCGGTGTCCCGTTCGACGCCCCGTTCGGCGTCCCGCTCGGCGTCCCTACATACAGCCCGCGGCGTCGTGATCGAGAGCTCGAAGGCATTTTCCCATACGCGTGACGCTAGTGGCGGAGGACTGCGCTTTGTAGCCCGAATTTCTTCGTGCACAACCGGGTTTTGCAAGGGGAACGGCACGCCCGTCCACAAGTGTGTCTGTAGGTGCGCCTCAGTGCCCCAGCGCTGCTCCCACAGCGGGTCGACAGCCGTGCCCAAAGAGTGGAGGGCAGCCAGCCCGCGGCTGAGCACCTTTTTAAAGCGCTGCGAAAGCCGGTTGTCCAAGTCTCGGACCCAGAAAATCGTGGAAATGGCTGCAAAGCCCGCATTTTCAAGCACGGGCGTAGCAACAAACGGCATAGTTGGCGAATTGTGAACTCTGGAGTCCTCTGTTGGCTTGTAAGCCTTGTCTCTAGTCCTCAGAAGACGGCTAAAAACCATGTTAAATGCACGGCGGAAACAGGAAAACAATTGAGGATGCGTAGACCAAGAAATACGGCTTATTACGTTTACAAGACAATTGCTCAGGACGAATTGTAGCCTAGTAAGGCAATTGCTTAATTCGCGAAGCTTGGATGAGTGCTGTGTATTAAGGGGGGAAGGAGGAGGAGTAGAGCCTACGGTGGAAAGTAAACAAGGTCCAGTTTATGGCCCTTACCCGCGCGTTTTCCGCCATAGCACAGACACGATCATGGCACATAAAGCAAGAAGGTAGAACACGACAATCGATAAGTCTTTCGTCGAGGAGGGCTTGAAGCATTGCGTATCAATTGTAGTGACATTTTTATTGCACTGTGCTTGCGCCGCACATAGTTGTGCTGTGCACTCAGAGCACGTCAGCTGCTCGTCAACGGGAAGGACAAACGCAGACTCGCATTTGCACACACAAAACAGAAGACTCATCCACTGCAGAAAGGCCCGGCCACGAGCGAGCACGACACGACTTGACCAGGTCTTTGCAATGTAGGAGCACGAAGTAGAGCCACGAAGTAGAGCCAGTGCGCGCACAGATCGATATGGCGGTGATTGTGGGTTAGTCAGTGCTGATGTCACCCGCCGTTCTGGCGGCGGGCAACGGCACACACTCCCACAGGGCTCATGCTCAACCACAACTTAGACCACCACACCGTAACTACACAACGTTACACACATACCCTCCGTTTAACCGTTCAACGCCACCGCGCACTCTAAGGTTTGAGTGATGGCAAGCAACGTTGGCATGCAAGGGGCGCCGAGTCCCGCTCCGCCTGATGGAATTAGGCCCTTTTTCGAGCAGAACATCCAGACGATGGAGCTCGAAATCAATGCGAAGCGCCAGGACGTCCGAAGGCTCGAGGCGCAGCGCAACGCCCTAAACTCGCGCGTTCGGCTGCTGAAGGAAGAGCTCCAGCTGTTGCAAGAGCCGGGCAGCTACGTAGGCGAGGTCGTCAAGGTCATGGCTAAGGACAAGGTCCTTGTGAAGGTGCATCCCGAGGGCAAGTACATTGTGGACCTGTCGCCCGAAATCGATATCAAACAGATCCAGCCCAGCATGCGCGTGTGCCTGCGTGCAGACAGCTACCAGCTGCACCAGATCCTGCCTCACAAGGTCGACCCGCTCGTGTCGCTGATGATGGTCGAGAAAGTGCCGGACAGCACGTTCGACATGGTTGGTGGTCTCGATAAACAGATTAAGGAGATTAAGGAGGTTATTGAGCTGCCGGTCAAGCACCCGGAACTGTTTGAGAGCCTCGGCATTGCGCAGCCGAAGGGCGTTATTCTGTATGGCCCGCCCGGCACGGGCAAGACGCTGCTTGCACGGGCCGTCGCCCACCACACAGAGTGCAAGTTCATCCGCGTGAGCGGGTCCGAGCTTGTGCAAAAGTACATTGGCGAGGGCTCGCGGATGGTGCGCGAGCTGTTCTTGATGGCACGCGAGCACGCACCATCGATCATATTCATGGATGAAATCGACTCGATCGGATCCTCGCGGGTCGAGGGCTCGAGTGGCGGCGACAGCGAGGTTCAGCGCACGATGCTGGAGCTGCTGAACCAGCTGGACGGGTTCGAGTCGTCGAAAGATATCAAAATCATCATGGCCACAAACCGGCTCGACATTCTCGACCCGGCGTTGCTCCGTCCAGGCCGCATAGACCGTAAAATCGAGTTCCCGCCTCCCACGGTTGAGGCACGCACCGATATCCTGCGCATCCACTCGCGCCGCATGAATCTCACGCGCGGAATCAACATGCGCAAGATCGCCGAGAAGATGACGGGCAGTTCCGGAGCCGAGGTCAAGGGCGTGTGCACGGAGGCCGGTATGTATGCGTTGCGCGAGCACCGCGTACATGTCACGCAAGAGGACTTCGAGCTCGCCGTTGCTAAGGTCATGGCTCGTAATGACGATGGCGAGGTCGCTTTGAACAAGTTCTTTAAGTAAGACTCGAAGGCGTTGTAAATTCCTTGTGTAACTTTTATCTTTGCTCATTTGTTCCCATAGGGTCTAGCTCGGCCGGCGGTTTTTGTCACGATTTTGCAAGTCTCAATGCAAGCGTCGAGCTCCGTCGGCGGTTCTATTTTGCCGGGCCGGTCCGACGTCCTTGAGCTTAAGGTCCGGGGAATAAAGTTTGTTTTCAGGGCCCGTTGGGCCGTCGTAGAATCCACAACATAGAATTCACTGTTCGTAGACAAATAGGCTAGAAGCTTAAGACGAAATTCCAGCATTTACGTAGCTGACTGACGTGCTCACGCTCTCCTTGTGGCAGGATAGATGAACAAATCTAAAAAAACATTGGATTACAGATGCGTTCGTGATCGGATGATGACATTTTAGGCCAGCTTATTAGTTTTTTAACCTAAAGGAACGAGTGTAATCAGAGGGAACCTTGATGCCGGCGTGTATATAAAAAGACACGAGTCTACCTCTCAAATAGCATCCAACATCGCCATCTACTCTTTGTGATCTCTTTTGCCAACATGATCTCTGTCCCCTCTACTGCCGCTGTCGCTCTTAGCCTTGTTTCCGCCGCACTTGGTGCTGTGGTTCCTCCTGTCGTGAGCCACGAAACATCTTCGCGCCCGTCGGAGACCACAATTCTCGGCCACCCCTTGACGGCGAACGCCACGGTCACTCCCGTTCCTACGGACTCGCGTCCGTGGTACCTCGAGGACATCAGCCAGAGGTTCATCCACGATGCCGTCGAGATCCGCTCAGCGGGCGTCCCCCTTGAGGTCGCCTCGTCCGTTGCAAAGCACCTCGTGGATGATGCGCTCGCCCCGCCCCAGTTCACGAGCCTTGCTGCTGAGGCTCTGCAGGGATGGGTGAATGACGGCAACCTGCCGAACGCCACGTCGCTGTACGCGCTCGCCACGGGTGCTCACTCTGCGTACGAGGAGATCCACAACCAGCTTTCGTACTGGTCGTACGTGAACTACCTGCAGTCGACGGCCGCGACTGTGTTCGACGTCTGGCAGCTGACGCCGACGCCCGACTTCAAGAAACTTAACGGCAGCGCCTCGGCCGTTGCGAGCCGCGAGCGTGCGGCCCTGACCTCGGTCTACTCGTCGCTGCTGTCTGACCCGAGCGGCAAGGCTGCTCTCGAGACGTTCACCGAGGTTGCCGACCTGTACTACCGGGACTTCACGGAGTCGAACAAGCAGGTCAGCGCCAGCGCCATTGAGAACCTGCTCCTGCGTCTCTTCAACGTCTTTTAATTACAGTGAGCATCAGCTCTAATTGCGATGAGCCACAGCTCTAATTCTAAGGCGGGCGCCTACAGTTCGGCGGCACGTTTCCAGCCCGCAGAGCTGGCTGCAGCTGAATTGTGCGCAAGCGTATCCTTCATCCACAGTCCTACACCATTTCAAATTCTTTAAGCACAATCAGAAATCAGTCATAAAATCTCCACTCGTTTATTATGCCTGAATTCTTACACAGTTCGAGCCGTGGCTATCTGACAGTACACTATAACAGCTCAGGAAGTTAAATTAATTATAACAGTTGAATAAATATGAAGGATCCGCGTATTCAAGACCCTATGTGAAATGTCCCACTCGCTAGCAAGGCATCGCTAATCGCTGATTGAGCTCGTTGATCATTTGCCTACGTCACTCGTTCAGCTTGTTCGCGTTTACTTGAAGCCACTGCTGCGCCTCGGATTCGGACGCGCACGATTGGATCGCGAGGCCACGCCAGCCCCTCGCATACTCGCCCTCGAGTTGCACAAACATGGCCTTTCTCGTGCGTACTTCGTCCACACAGAACCAGTGCTTGCCCTCCTTGCTGTCGAGTATCTCGGCGGCCTCTCTCCGGGCTTGCGAGATCTTGCGCTTGTTGTTCATTGCACAGTACGCATTCTGGCACCACGACTTCCCACAGCCCTCGCACATCTGCAATATGTAGCGCCTTTCCATACTGGCAAGGATGCGGTCAACGTCGTTGTTTTTCCCAGGAACAGACAGAGGGCCAAAACAGGCCGCGCAAAGCCCGGTCAGAGTAGGCTCCGGCAACGGGTTCGGGCAGTTCTCGTTCGCGCACATCGGTGGGGGCTGGCGCTGTCTACGGCGGTTGTCGTGCTCCTGCAAATGGAGACCGAGGCTCCGTAATCTCACGGGCCGCGAGCACAGCGGGCAGTCGGTTGTGCGGTTCCCGCACTGCGACTCGTGACCCGTCAGGCCGAGCGCAGCATCCACAGCAGTCGTATCTCCCTGGGGCACAAGCAAGTGGCAGAACTGGCAGATGTGCAGTCGCAGTTTGCAGGTCGTTGCGCGGTGGAAGGCCAAGGAAGCAGCCGTCTCCGCGCGAAACTCGCCGCAGTCACAGTCGCTGCCAGACGCAGGCGACTTCAGAGCGTGTAACTGTCTGTGAGCGTCGGGAACAACCTTTGTAGCCCCGAATTTCCGCCCGCATTCAGTGCACTCAGCGCTATTCCGACGGCAGAAGTTTGTGTGCAAAACAAGGCTTTGCTGCGGGATGTTCTGGCCGCAGAACTCGCACACAGGATCGCTGCTTGGTTCGGGCCGTTGCGTCGTGACGAGTAAATCGCCCGCAGCCAAAATCTCGAAGCGCGAGCCGAGCAACGCCGTAGAGACCGGCGTGGGCTCAGAGTCTGCAACAGCAATAAACGACGTGCGCGATGTCGCATGCTCGGGGCCTACGTATGCAAGGCTTCCTACACATGAAACGTAGATCGTTTCTGCACTCACGGACTCGGCTGAGACGAGCGTTTCACGGCCCAGGCTCAAGGTCGTGTCGAGCTCAAGCTTTACGGGCTCTGAAGAACCCGCAACACTATCCTCTGAGGATGCTGTTTGTACGACAGAACCGGGAATGTGCAGCGACTCGATCACAAGGTCCATGTCCGTATCTATAACGCAAACAGACGCGTTTCCGGGCTCGAGGTGCGTGACAGTGAGCTCGTGGGCCTTGTCCATGTACGGGATCACGATCTTGTCGCCAAGCGACAACGCCGTGTAGTGTTGCGGGATCCAGGCCTCGAGCAGGCTTTTCCAGTCTATGGTTTCCGAGTCCTGCTCGGGCCTCAGCGTGATCTGCGTGCCCCTCGGCAGGTCCACACGCGTGATCTGCGCAGGCTCGCCCCGTTCGATCCCGAGCTTTTCTGCAGCTAACGTATTCAGCGCAAACATACCTTCTTCCACGGAAAACTCACGGACCCCGACATTCAGTGCGCGCGTAGCCGATCGAACCTCAAATATCAGCGGGCCCTCTGCGAGCGCATTTGACGATTCAACAACACTGCGAAGCACGCTTTCGGGCAGGTCGATCTTGTAGGGCCCGTCGAAAACGGTCGACAAACACAGTTCACAAGGCTCATTCATTTATAGGCTTGCCGAATAGCAATTCAATGCAGAAGATCAATTAAAGAAAAAACACAAGTCGGACAATTATTTTAGACTAGAACCAGTCAGCGCAGAAATAGAACTTAGTCCCCGCTTGATTTCTCGATTATCTTTTCAATTGCAAGTTGTGGCGGAAAAGCACGCTAAAAACGCCTCTCTTGTATACACACACTTTAACGCCTGTCTGCACTACTTTGTGTGTGCACTCTGAGATCTGGGGTTACGCCCTGCCGACGATTCTCGAACCGTTCAGCCCATCTTCGTTTTGTGGCATCGACTCTATACGGCTATGCCACATGGTACGGCTACGCTACGTGGTACGGCTGTGCGGCAGTGATGTCACTGGTTTGCTTACATTTACATTTCAGCATGTGGAGTGATAGCTTCAGGCCCTAAGCGCCGTTGTTCGCCAGTCCCAAACGCAGGCCGTCCCGTCCTATAGGCAACACCATAGGGCAGTGGCGCTCCAGTCTGGACCCCCTCCTCCCCTGAAAACCCTAGATTCGCGGGTGGAGATTGGCAGCGAAAGCGGCTATTCAGTGCAATTAAACAAACACGCAGACCGAATTTTGCGCACCCAAACAAGCTCAGCCAGTTTGTATTGGATCTTGCTATAATGTGAGCACAATTTTGCGGCCCGCAGAATGGCCCGATCTCGCGCAACGCGTTTGCGAAACGCAGACATTAGAGCCCGCTCAGGGCCACATGACGACAAGCAGCGTACCCGTGCCCACGAACCTCGTGGTCCCGGCTGCGACCAAGAACCGTTGATATAAGCATCCCCTGCCCCCCCTCAAACCCGGCCTTTCACAAATCATTTTCATCAGCGTCATCTACGAACCACGAACTTAGACCATGTTGAGAGTATTGAAGACCACGAACAACGCCTCTCTGCGCTTTGCCGGACAGTCGCCGCTCGTGCGACCAGGCTTGACTGCGCTCGGCGTGCGCGGATACCATGAGAAGGTTATTGAGCACTACAGCAACCCGCGCAACGTCGGAACGCTTGACAAGACCTTGCAGTCTGTTGGCACGGGCCTTGTGGGCGCTCCGGCTTGTGGTGACGTCATGAAGCTTCAGATTGATGTCGACGACGATGGACGGATCAAGGACGTGAAGTTCAAGACGTTTGGCTGCGGCTCGGCCATTGCGTCGTCCTCGTACATGACCACGCTCGTGAAGGGCATGACGCTGGAAGAGGCCGGCAAGATCAAGAACACGGTAATTGCGAAGGAGTTATCGCTGCCTCCCGTCAAGATGCACTGCTCGATGCTGGCCGAGGACGCCATCAAGTCCGCCATCAAGGATTTCCGGTCGAAGAACCCCACAAAGAACCCGATTGGCCGCTCGACGCTCGGCCCCGAGGCTGGCGCGCAGGCTTGAGCCAGTCTTTTTCGAACCTGAACAGTTCAATATGGTCCCTATTGTCCGTACTCGAAGGGCACCAGAAACATGAGTCACAGCCCGCTAAGCGGGCGAACAGAGGTGCCGCAGTGCTTACTCTGCATTTCTGGCTGTAATGGGGCCATTTGATGCCTATTTATGATAGATCTATTTATGAGCATTTACACTGCATATACGCTTGAGGGCAAGGGCCGTCTATCGCGGGCGAGCGAAGTCACACACCGTGTGTGGCTGACGGTCATATATAGAGTAGTCCATAACGCCGTGTCAGTTGTGCATAATTGAATGCTGAGCTAGTTCGCTGTCCTCGATGGAGGTGTGCAAGCGTCTTTTGTTTCTCTCCTAAGCGTCTTACGTCTCTGCGTCCACTTCTTGTGTCACGTCGTGTACTCGTGTCACGTCAAGCCTCGCGAACGGCATTTCGCTTGGCACGGCGTGCCACTTCGTGGTACTTCTTGTATTACTTCCAGTCGCTCGTGGTCTCGCTACTTTATCACAAATTGCGTATGAAGCCCAGTCTTCAGGCCCTTGGGTGGGGCCACTGTCTGAGTAAGGCCGGGTGAGGCCGGCTTCGTCTACAGATATTTGATGCTGAATTGAGTGCTGAATTGAGTGCTGAATATGCCGAGTGGCTTTCTCAGAACTCCGCGTACGTCCGCGAGGCAGCCAATTCTATTTAGTTGGTGAGACCGGCCCGCCCGCACGAGCTTCGTCAGCATGAGCGAGCCCGCAGTGATCGCGGAGTCGCTGCCGTTCATCAGCCGGAACGAGCTCGTGAAGCTATCACGGCCGCGGTTTGAGACGATCAGAGATGCTGCGGCGTTGCTGTGGGGTGCGTGCCACCGCCTCCGCCTGCCCGTGCAGACGTACGCGTCTGCGGCTCTGTACGTGCAGCGGTTCCTCGTGCTAAACCCGGCTATTCTCGCGCGTGTTGAGGCACCAGCCACGGCAGAGCCCGTTTCCGAGCCTCAAACTACCGACCTTCGAGCCACTGACCTTCAGACTACTGACCTTCAAACTACCGAACGCCAAACTACCGAAAGCCAAACTACCGACCTTCAAACTGCAGGGCCTCCTGCGTCGGCCGATCCAGCAAAACGAGGCAATTCAGACTCGCCGGCCGAGGTCGCAAGCGGGCTGCGTGAGGTCGCGTGCGCGTGCCTCGTCACGGCGTTCCTTACGGAGGGCCCGGCCAAGAAAATCGATGATGCAGCCGCGGCGCTTCTCGTGACGCCAGAGCGGGTCATTGCCCTGCAGCGCGAAGTGCTCGAAACAAACGCGTTTGACTTCCGCGTGCAAACCGTGCCTTTGTGGGTCGTGAAGCATGCGAAAACCTACAAGTTAGCAAAAAAAACCGCGTTTCTCGCGCACCTCGTAGCCATTGACGCCTACGAAACCACGGCCGTCATCCAGTTCCCGGCCCACCAAGTCGCCGCGGCGTGCATCGACGTAGCCCGGCGCGAGCTCGACGGCGCGAAGGGCGGCGTCCAGTGGGACATGGCGAAGCACGGCCTGCGGGTCGTGGCCATGCGCACGTCAACGCGGCTGTTGCTCGAGTTCTACGACCGCTGCCACCGTAACAACCTACCGACGCACGCCACGATCTCGCGGTTCAGCGAGCTGCAACGCTGGCTCGTGTCTTTACAGAAATCCGCCCCGGCTCTCGTCCCGCAAACCGAGGCGCCGGTCGTTCACGATTCACAGATCTCGCACGATGGCACGGCCCGCTACCGCACAAAACAGGACGCCTAAACGCAGGCAGGCGAAACCTGCCATGCGAAACCATGCGAAACCTGCCATGCATTCCATATATGCACATATTTACATACAGTTCATAATCGCTAACGTGTTCAGGCGCGATGAGGCCGTTGGCCGAACGTCCAACTCCGTCCTTTGTATTCTCTGCTTCGTGGGTGCTCGCTGTTCCCGTCGTTAAGGCCCTGCACACCTGAATACGGCCGCATGATCCTAGATACGCTGTGGCGGGAACCGTTGCCGGGTTTCTATCGTTGCATTGCAAATGTGCACGACGTGACTCTGTGAAGCGGGCGTGTTCTATTGCTTCGTGCATGCTATTCCTGTGGCGGTCAACCTCTCGCGAGAGCCGCGTACGCATTCTTGCGCAGAGGGTCGAGCTTGGCCATACGCTCGAGAAGGTGTTGGTCCGTGGGCTCGCCGAGCATTTTCCGGATATCACACAGCAGCCGGCCGGACCAAACCGTGGGCTCCTCGTCCCAAAGCTCCTGGATGCGTGCACGCTCGGTTTCGACAAGGTTGTCGTCGACTTCCGGTTTAAATAACGGTGCTTGGAGAAGCCATTGGTAGTAGATCCATCCGGAACTGTCCTCGGGGTCCATGGCCACGGCCCCGTAGACGTAGTCTAGCTCATGGCGGAGCGAGGGCCGCGAGGGCAGGGTCGGCATGAGCTGCGAGCGGTAGTGCCACGCACTGAAGTTGCTGAAGTTCTCGTTGATCTTCTTCGTTGTGTACGCAAGCTCGTTTTCGGGGCTCGACTCGCCGCTTTGCGCCACAACCCACCGCCGGTACGCCCAGGCGTGGAAATTGCGCGGGTCCCGCTCCAGCATTTTGTTCACAAGCGCAAGCTCCACGTCGTACGTGCCACTGCGGTCGCGCGCAAGCTCGGCAAGAACCCACCGCCGGTGGTTCCACAGCCAGTACACTTTCGGGTGCGTGGGCAGTAAGCCTTGCGTCAGCCGAAGCTCATCCTCGAGATCCTCGAGCCGCGATTCGGCCGGCCTTTCCAACAGCCGCTCGCGCCGGAGGTTCCATGCTGTGTAATGCTCGGGGTTCCAGCGCAGGAGCTTCGTGTTGAGATGATACACGCCGGGGCCACGGTTTGCGCGGTCCAAAACCAATTCGTTGAGGCCATTGTACTTTGTGATTTCTGCGGCCTCTTTCTTCCGCTGCAGCTCGCGCTGTTCGGCCGTTGTTTTGACCCGCTTTACGCTGTGCATGGCATGCGCGTGTGTGGTGGTTAACTAGCTTGCCCAACCCCTCGCACCAGCTGAGTGCTCACGGACCGCGTGGTAACGACCCACAATATCCGAAATTGTACGATTCTACGGAACTATTCCCTGTGCGTTTCAAATTTGCATGCAATTGCGTTAGCCGAGGTGGTTCATGTGCTTACCCATAAGCATCTAACAGTGGAAAGCCATTATTGCATGCTTATTGCTAGCATGCTTGCAGCATTGTGCGCTTATATTATGCGCTTATGCTGAGTGGTATCTTCGCGTGCCAATATTGTGTGCTAACATGCTCATGTACCACAATTGTCAGCTAACATGCTTATGTGCGAACATGTCTGTGTCCATCCTCTGGGGAAGCTTACTCTCGCGATACTTTGTTTACTATGAACGGCAGATATTAGGGTCGCCCGCTCGCTTGTTCTAGCTCATGCTGTCGGCCGAGCTTCTCGTGGTCGCCTTCAATTGCATTCTGTTTCAAAGACAGCTCTACCAGCGGCAATCGTTTGTCCGTGCTCGCAAATGGGGCGTGCCTATCATGGTCTGTGACGAGCCCGAGGTCAAACTCTACATTAAACAAGTTGTGGCGGCTGTCCGCAACGAATGGCTAAGTGCGCGCCATACAAACATAACAGAAGTAACGCTCATCATTCTCGACCTCCTGGACAAGCCAATTGAGCGCTGGCAGTTCGCACTGAGCGCGAGCAGCTCACCTGCCGAGGATGCTGAGCTCCGGCTCGAGTGCCAGGCCGTCGTCCGTCAAATATTCACAGCATCAACTTTCCTGCCTACTATCCAGCCACATACGTTCCGTATTGCCGTTGCCGAAGTGTCTGGCGATGCTCCCATCCCGCCAGGGTGGTCTAAGGCCGAATACCGAGCCGTCGAGAACGGTATACAGGGCAACCTCGACGTCGTCCATGCCGATTATTTGATTGCGCCCCAAGTTGTTTACCGAGTGTGACGACGCAATTGTTGGCTAGACGACGCAATAAATGTCTACAAGACGCAATTATAGGCTAGACGATGCAATAAATGTCTAGACGACTCAACATACCAGTGAACGGCTTGCATGTGATGCTACTACAACGGTGCAAGCGCGTTCCGTACAAGTCTGACACGAGGGTAATTAGGTATATAAATATATACTTTGTGCAATATACAGGTGTGATTACAATGCTTACAACTCGTCGTGGGCAACGAAGTCCTCGTCATCGTACTCGACATCGTCGTCGTAGCTAGTATCGTCACCTGAGCCGCCGTAGATCTTCGCCGTGATCGGGTTCACGACAGCCTCGAGCTTGGCACGCTGCTCCTGGAACTCCTCCGGCGATGCCTCGGGGTTCTCGAAGATGAACTCCTCGGTCTCCTTAACAGCCTCCTTCAAGAGCTGCGCGTCGTCCTCGTCAATCTTGCCGGTGCCAGAAGCCTCGGGGTCGTTAACGAGACGGCTAACGCTGTTGACGTAAGTCTCAAGCGCGTTGCGCGACTCAATGCGCTCGCGAGTGACCGCGTCCTGCTCGGCGTACTGCTCGGCCTCGTTGACCATACGCTCGATTTCCTCCTTAGACAGACGGCCCTTGTCGTTCGTGATCGTGATCGACTCAGACTTGCCCGTGCCCTTGTCGTGGCCGCGGACCTTGAGAATACCGCTCGCGTCGAGCTCGAACGTTACCTCGATCTGCGGCACGCCCTTCGGAGCGGGCGGAATGCCAGTGAGGTCGAACTGGCCGAGCAAGTTATTGTCCTTCGACAGCGGGCGCTCACCCTCGAAAACCTTGATCAACACGGTTTCCTGGTTGTCGCGGGCCGTCGAGAAGATCTGCGACTTTTTCGTGGGGATCGGCGTGTTGCGGTTGATGAGCTTCGTCATGACACCGCCCGTCGTCTCGATACCCAAGGTGAGCGGGTTGACATCGAGCAAAACAATGTCATCAGCACCGCTCTCGCCAGACAGAACACCGGCCTGGACGGCCGCACCGTAGGCAACGGCCTCATCCGGGTTGATGCCCTTGCTGGCCTTCTTCTTGAAGAACTCTTCGAGGAGCTCCTGGACCTTCGGAATACGCGTCGAGCCACCAACAAGAACGATGTCGTCAACCTCGTCCTTCTTGACGCCGGCATCCTTGAGCACGTTCTTGACGGGGGTCAGCGTGTCCTGGAACAGCTTCAGGTTAATCTCCTCGAACTTCGCGCGCGTGAGGGTCTCCGAGAAGTCCTCGCCGTCAATGAAGTTCTCGATCTCGATGCGTGCGCTCATCTGCGACGACAGAATACGCTTCGCCTTCTCGACCTCGCGCTTCAGCTTCGACAAGGCCTTCGGGCTCTTCTCGATATCGACGCTCTTCTGCTTCAGGTACTTCTGCTGGAAGTAGCGCACAACACGGAAGTCGAAGTCCTCACCACCCAAGTGCGTGTCACCGGCAGTGGCCAGGACCTCGAACACGCCGTTGTCAATGGACAGCAACGAAACATCGAAGGTACCGCCACCAAGGTCGTACACAATGATCTGGCGCTCGCCATCCTTGCGGTCAAGGCCGTAGGCAATGGCGGCCGCCGTCGGCTCGTTAACGACACGCAGCACGGTCAAACCCGCGATCGTGCCGGCGTCCTTCGTAGCCTGGCGCTGCGCATCGTTGAAGTAGGCCGGCACGGTGACAACGGCGTGCGTGACCTTCTCGCCAAGGTAGTCCTCAGCAATCTGCTTCATCTTACCCAAAACCATGGCGCTAATCTCCTCCGGAGCGAACTGCTTCGCGCCGTTGAAGTCGACCTCGACAACAGGCTTGTTGTCCTTGGACACAACCTTGAAGGGCAAACGCTTAATGTCACGCTTGACGCTGTCGTCCGAGAATTTGAGACCAATGATACGCTTGATGTCGAACACGGTGTTCTCGACATTGCTCGGGGCCTGGTTCTTAGCGGCGTCACCAACCAAGCGCTCGCCCTCCTTGAAGGCGACGTAACTCGGCGTGATTCGGTTGCCCTGGTCGTTTGCAAGAATCTCGACGCGACCGTGCTGCATGACACCAACGCACGAGTATGTCGTACCCAAGTCAATACCGATAACAGTGCCGTAGTCGCTGACCTCGTCGTCAGCATTTCCAAGCAGGGGCAGCGTGAACAGAGCCAGCGCCCAACACAAAAGGCTCCAAGCGTTGAACAGTTTGCTCATCGTTTCCAAACTTGACGTAGTGGAGGAGGGTGTGTTACGAGGTGTTGGCGTTTGTGGTCGCGTATATATAGCGCTTACGTACGTGACTCGGTGGAAAAGTGACACGTAGAGATAGAGCTGCCCCAGCCCAAGGCGGCCTCGCTAGAGGCCACGCTGCAGTTTCCCGCCCACACGTGATGCTGTTCGAGAACCACCGAGACGACGCGTTTGACCTCCACACATCCTCAATGCGGAGTAAAGCTGTACGTATAGTGCAGCAAGCTACGTACAGCCATACATACAACGCAGCGCACCAATGCGGTGATGCCCGAATTGAGCACATAATCAGCAGACACAGCACAATTTAAGTGCAGCACGTATGACAACCACGCATGAGTGCATTAGCCAGCCCATTAGCTAGAGTGAATTAACCGTATTAGCCAACTTTAGGCAGGTTGTATCAGAGTAAATTGAACGAGTTTAACGGCTGAGTGCAGTGCACTAAATGTCTTAGGCAGAACAAAACTTGTTCGGCCACAAACACAAGGGCCGAGACTAGGCGAAAAGAGCAGGTCGGGACGGTATTATTTTTATGCTAATAAATATTCTAAGCTAGGCAATGATGTGTATAGTGTGCGGGCTAGCCAAGAGAGGCGTCAAGGTCGCGGCACTCGCGGAGAACCGTTTGGAAAAACTCGATGTAGCTGTCGGACAGCCCGGCAAGGCTCTGCTGCAGCTCAATGGCCTCTGTCTGATCGAACACGCGGACCTCGCGCTTCGCGAGCTCCTCGAAATCGTCGCTCACTTGTTTCGCGCGGGCGCTCTCGTCCTTAAACTCGGAGATGCGCGCACGCAGCTTTGTAATGCGTTGCTGGCGGGCCTGTTCCTTGTCGACGCCGCGCAGCTCGTTGAACTTCGTGCGCAAAAAGCTCGACGAGAACGCCGGCGCCGAATGGCCGTGCTCGGCCGCCACGAGCTCGTGCTCGCTGCGCTTCAGGTACTCGACAAGCGCCTCGTAGTCGATCTGCCGCTGCTCGCGTTGCTTCAGCATGCCCTTCAGTGCCTGCACGTAGTGGGCCATGTCACGCAGCGCGCATGCGAAGTTCGAGTCCGTGCCGTGGCGAAGCCGCACCGTCGCCCCCATCAGGCTTTGTGCCGTCAACGCGAGCTGTTCGAACTCGCGCCCACTGCGCGGCTCGAGCTTCGCGAGCTTCACGGCTTGCCGGTGCATGTCCTCGAGGTCTGCGGCGAGATCGCTCTGCGTCTTTGAGACCCGCACGTGTGCCTTGTCGATCGTCGCAATGTTCTGCTCGTACCGGTCCGCCCGCTCGCGCGCATCGACCATTTCCTTGCTCTGGTGCCGGGCCTTCGCAAACGCGTTCATGAGCGTTTCGCCGAGGTGGTCGAGCGCGACCATAGCCGCGGACTCTTGCGTGCCGTTGCCGGCCGCACTCGACGACGCCGCACCCGCCTGAGCCGAGCTCGGTTTCGCCGGCACGCTCGCGGACGACGCAGACAGGAACTGCGCGAATGCCCGCGACCGGCGCAGGTTCGGATGCTGCGATACACGGAACAAAAAGCGTTCCAAGGAGGCCGCCCGCTTCGTCGTGAACTCGGGACTGAACCGGTCGCCAGCAATGTACTCTAGCCGCCACCGGTCCGGCAGAGGTGGGATTGCGCACGCCGGGAACTCGGCCGCGAGCCGTTCGTACAACTTTGCGAACTCGCTGAACCGGCGCCGCACGCGTTCGGGCCGCTCCTCGGGGTACTGCTGCGCTGTAACGAGGTACGACACGTAGCTCGCAGACCCGTCGCTGACTTTCTGTGGCTGCTCGACGCTCAGTCGCACGTACCGTGGGACCTTACTCAGGATCACAGACTGGCCAAGCGCAGGTTTAGATCCCGTGGGCGATGTAGAGGGCGAGGTTGAAGGCGAGCTCGATGGTGAGCCCGATGGCGAGCCCGATGGTGAGCCCGACGGCGAGCCCTCAGAACCATCTGGCGACCCTGCACGCGACCCGTTCTGCGAGCTTTCCGAGCTCATGTCGTGGGGCTCGCTGAGGAAGTCGCTGTGCGGTCCGCTGTAGGATCCTTGGGGGCCATTGTGAGATCCTCGCGAGCCATAGTGAGGGCCATTGTGAGGGCCATTGTGAGGACCATTGTGAGCACTGTTGGGCCCATTTCGGGGTTTGTTGCGCGAGTCCACAGGCAACGCATCTGTGTACCTCGCGTGGGGCTCGTCTTGTGAGGACCCGCTAATCGAGCGGCCGAGCGAGTTCGTCGGCGAGCCCATGGGCGACCCCATTTGCGAGCCCAAGGACGACCCGGCAGACGACACGTCGTCAAAGGGAAGCCCGGACTGCGGAATTGGGGGCTCTGCACGTGGGGAATGTGCTGGCGTCAGCGAGCCTTCGCGGCTTGTCCCATCCGGGGTGGCGGCCGCGGAGTCAATTGGGCTGTGGAAGTGCTCGGAAGCTGATGCATGCATAGCGTTGGGCGAAGTGGAGTGCGAAACGCTGGATTCAGGACTGAGGGCGGTCGGGGTGTTCTCCTCCCATGACATTGCTCTCACGATGGCGGGGCCGGGATTACGGCGGTGCTGGGGAGCCGAAATAGAAAACAAAAACAGAAAGCGCGCCTCTACGTCCGTGCTGCGAGACTTTCCGGTCCTCTTTCTAGCGGTCCGGTAGAGAGAAGGTCGCGGGAGGGAGGTATTAAGGATACCGGGTTAGCAGGAAGGTGGCCGGAAGGGGAGGTCGTGCTTCAACGGCTGGGGAGCCCGCGCTGATGATGCTATCAGGGTCAGGTGGCTGCTGACTAGGGGTGGAGACACCACAGCCTGCGCTGCTTCGGTGTGGATCTAAGCGCGGGAACTTAGGCGTTTCGCCCCTTGACCAGGGCAAGGGCCGCACCGAACTATCCGGCGCGACTGCGGAACCGTAATTCGCGGTAGCCGTATCCCGGCCGGGCGCTGTGTTTTGGCTCGAGGCTCTCAACCCAGGGCCCAGGTCTTAGGTACCGCTGCCCGTAGCTGTGCGAGGTGCGAGGACCTAGAGGATCCTGTTGTGTCTACAGCTCAAGCGGGAAGGTGGCCTTTTAGGAATCAATTGAGCACGATACGAAACTAGAAGACTAAACAAATCTTATCACACCACTTTTCGTGCGCCTTTTTCTGCCTTCTGTTCACAAAGACGCTTTGGGGTTGTTTGTTTTGTTCTTCTGTTCCCTTGTTTAGGCTGCTTAATTAACCCTTTCTCCGGGTAATTTTCCTTTTTGTCTTGTCTACTATTTTCCTGAATCTACCTTTTGTCCCATTCCTTCCTCTACTTCCTCGAGAATAGCTGTCTCCAGTCCCGACACTGAGAGCCGCGAGTCCACGCCGCTGTTGAAGAAAAGCGTGCCTGCGTCTCGCGGCGAGCCGAGCTGGAATGACGTAGCAGTTTGTGCACTGGCCTACGCTATAGCTACGCTGTTTGTGCTCTCGCCGTTGAGAAGCGTGTTCGGGGCATCCGGGTCGAAGCATACCGTGGCGACGACGGCCGTGTGGTTCCACCCCGTTCGCACGCGCGGTAACCTCATTGAGGTTCTATACTACACATTGCGGCTGCTGCTGCTTGCGCTTGTCGTGTGTTTAGGCGCTACGGGGTCCGTGCAAGTGGCCTATTCGGCAGGCGTTCCGCGGCCGGCTATTGCAGCCATGCTTGTATGCTGGCTCGCAACGGCTTTGGGGCTCATTGGTGTCATGAAAGTCCGCGCAAACAACCAGAGCTTCAATACTGCAAGCTCGGCAGCGATCATTTTCCTTGTTTCGGTGCTGCTTCGCGAGGACGACGCCCAGCAGGGCGGTCTTTCGTTGGACACGATTTTGAACTACTTGGAAATGGTGGCCACGGGCGCAGCCGTCTCCTCAATTGTCTCGGCCCTGTTTTACCGGAAAACGTCGCTGGCCCTGCTCGCCGTCAAAAGCGAGGAGCTCGCAGTCACGTACGTGAACATGCTCGAACTCATAGTTGCCGAGTTTGGCAGAAAGCCGGACCCGCAGATTGTGGCCACAAACACGTCGGCGAACGTCATGCTGTCACAGCTCCACGAGCATGGCAAGTACGCGCGCTACGAGCAGATTTTGTACCACTCCGCGGCAACGTCTGAGCAGTTCAATACAGCCATGGACCAGAACGCCTCGCTCGAGCGCCAGTCCATGCATTTGGGGGGCATGCTGCACTGTGCATCGGTCACGTACGAGCTTCGCGGACTCGACCACTCAGCGCTGCGAGAGCTCCGCCGGCCAATGCGCCACTACGCAGCTGAAATCGCGCAGTTCGTGCGGGACGGCCGCAGGCCAGAGGACATGGTACACATGAGCGAGTGCCTTGTCCGCTACACGCACGCCCGCGATGGCGTGCTGCGCTCTGCATTACCAGAGATGGACAACCGCCTCCATGCAACAGTTATCTTGTTTGCCGACCTGCTACAAGACGTGGGCCATGAAATGACGGCGAACGTCGCTCGTGCCCACAGCTCGTACACGAAGGGCATAGCAGCTGCAGCTGCGCACAGCTCAGCAGCAGTAACGGCAAAATATGAGCAGCTCAGCGAGGCATTGCTGCCGACGCGCCGGCCCGCACATGGCGGATTCGGACCAAAGCTGTGGAAAGTCCTACGCCTGTTGCGGAACCTCGATGTCAGGCACGGTATCCGTGTCGCCCTAGGTGCGCTCGTTTTGTCACTGCCGGCCTACCTCCCGTCTTACCGACCGATTTTCCAGCGGTGGCACGGCGAGTGGACCGTGATCACGTATATGATCATCATGGCGCGGAATCTCGGAGCAATGACCCACAATATCCCGCTGCGCATTATTGGCACATCGATTGGTGCACTGCTTGGAATCGGGGCAAGTGAGGTCTGCCAGGGAAATGCCATCCTTCTGTTTTTTGTTGGTATCGCTATGAGCCTCGGCTGCTACCGCCGCATCTTGAGCAAAAAGGACCCCGTATTTGGCAGATTCATACTGCTTTCCTACAATCTTGTTTGTTTGTACGGATTTTCGGTGTCAAGGGATGCTCCCGACGATGACTATTACGATGTGCGCGACCCCATATACGACGTCGCGTTCCATAGAGTGGTCTCCGTCTGCATCGGTGTTCTTTGGGCTGTTTTCATCACTGTGACTGTGTGGCCGCACAGCGCGCGGCAAGCATTGCGCTCGGACCTGTGCATTCAGTGGATGCGCATGGGCATGGCGTGGAAAAGTGACCCGCTCGGAGTAGTTCCCATTGCGAAAACCCGTAATAACTCGCCACGGCTGCTACCTGAGAATTCGCACAGTAATGACCACATTGCTGACAGGGATCCGGCTACTGACTCGGCAGCTTCGGGAAGTGGGGCTGGCCGTCTCACAGAAACAGACACACGGACTGGCTCAGACACACGGACTGGCTCAGACACAACGGAGGTCGTTGTACGTTTTAGAGGTATTGCTTCAGTAAGGGAGCTCCAGTCCGTCATGCTGAGCCTCGATACACTGCTTAAGAATAGCCCAAACGAGTTCCGTCTTCGCGGCAAATTTGATCCTGCGCCATACGAGCAAATGATCGATTCGACCCAAATAATACTTGACGCCTTCCACTCAATCAGCATTTTAATCGAGGACGAGCCCATCGCGACTGCTCGCGAGCGCGATATTGTACAGTTCACGCAGCTTGAGCGCCGAGAACTCTCACATTTATTGTTCCTCCAGTTTTATACGGCGTCGGCCTCCGTCAGGCTTGGGTTCCCGGTTCCGGACTACTTGCCAGATATCGACCATGCTCTAGTGAGGCTGGCCTCGAAAATCCGCGAGAGACGCCTATATATGGGGGCTCCAGGACCCTCAGGTCCACTCTCGCAGGACAATTACGATTTTGTGTTGTTCTACTCCTACATGACGGTTATCCTGACTGTGTCCAGAGAACTCAAAAGAATCCACGAAGCACTGCGGGAACTTTTTGGGTCTCTCGATGACGACATTCTATTTGCATACGTGTGAGGTGTAGATACGTATACATAAAGTATACTTTTACGCACGCTTGAGTATATACACATAAGGGTATACACATAATACTACTAATTATACACACATGTAGCCTACAAGTTCTCAATTGTGTCACACAGTTGCCACCATTGCTGCGGGATTGAACGAGCCTGAACCGTAAGTTCACTGGGCTGTGCAACTACAAGGGCCCGCATGCCTGACAATGAGTGCCACGGAATGTGACAATGCAGGAGCCAAATCCCGGGGTTGTCAAGCGTGACGCGGATACGCACCCACTCATCCTCGGCTATCGCTACTGTATCCCTTCTTAATGCGGGCTGTAGAGTGTCCCCGCCTCTGAACTGACCGCCACGGGACGCGAGCGATCCATTCTCTGTGAGCATTCCACGCTCAATGACCCAGAACTTGTGGCCGTGGAGATGCAACGGGTGGAAGCCGTCATCAAAATTACGGATCACAAAATCCATAACTGCGCAGTCGCTAGTGATTACCAGGGGCGACACAGCCCCATTATACGCAAATATGACTGGAGAAGTCGGCGGCGAATGCTGGTGGTGCCGATGTTTAGTCTGAGACGAGCGGCCTCTTGCACTGATGTAGCCGTAGCGTGACTGCTTTAAGAAATCACCGAGAATATTACCTTGCTCATGAATTACAGTGATCTCGTTGTTGATAGCGCCAGCAATGCTGCCCTCGCTAGTTCGTGTCATAGAGAGATCCACATAAGTTTCGGATTCGGCGGCTGGGACAAGCTCGGCAAACAATGGCCCAAGCGATGGCTCGCGAATATCGGCCCTTGCGAGCTGTGAGTATGCCTCGTTCACGTCCAGTGGTGGGGCGCGCTCGGGAACGGACGCTCTTCGCACGAGGATACGGAGTGCAGAGCTCTTTTTCCGGAGGTCTTTGATCTGTTCGATGTTAGAGTCATAAAAGGCGAACTGCGGATTTGCAAACAGCCACTGCGAGTCTTCGAGTGGCATCAGGACCGAATACCTTTGCGATGGGAATATAACGAGATGGTCGACTTCAGTGTGCTTTACGAGCGTGCCGTCTGCCTCCACTACAGTAAAGTTCTTGGCTGGACTCCCGAGCTGTAGATTGAAGGCCGTGTTCGATGCCGCGTTCACGAGTCGAAACAGGGCCTCGCTGCGATTACCGGTTAGCACACTAGGATACATTTTGCCTTGAGCAAGGGCGATGTCCGGCACGGGCTCAGAGTCCCCACCGAGCCACGGCTCGCGGTAGACGGCCATAAGGTCGTCCGGGTCTTTGGCATACAAGTCATTCAGCACCACGACGTGCTGTTCAAAAGCATCACCCTCAAGCTCCTCGCGACGGTGAATGACCATTGGCCCCACGAAACCTTGCGCTAACTGAAGCCCCGAGTGCGAGTGGTACCAATACGTACCAGCTGGCTCAGCGAGTATGTCGTACTCGAATTCTTGATTCGGAGCGATGCCACACTGCGTGATCCCCGAAGCGCCGTCAAAAAAATTCGTGCCGTTCATTGCAAGCCCATGGAAGTGCAGCGAAGTCGTAGTGGCAAGATGGTTCCTTACACGAACGCGAATCGTGTCGCCCTCATTAGCCTCAATCAGTGGTCCGGGGAATTCGCGGTTAATTGCAATGACTTTCCTAGGCTTCCCATCAATATAAGTATCCATCTCATTGATGTTGAATTCGTAATATCTGTCGATGTTGTCTGCCTTAAGCCTTTCAGTTAAAGTATAGTTCTTCGCGCTGTTCAGCTCCCAAGACTGTAATTTCTGCGACCCAGCCGCGGGCCAGTAATTGAGCGCGTACTTGCGACTTGATCCGAAGATATTCTGGACACCACTGTCGGATGCGAGGCACAGAATACACAGGAAGGTCGCAAGCCCAAGAAATGCATGCCAGGGCCTAATGGTCGAGATCGACCAGTTTACCATTCGATCGACTGAATGGGATGTGCCTGTTAACCTTCCCAATTAGCGGCTTTGTTGAAGCCAATATAAATGTTGGAGGAGACTTGAGGGGACGTTAGATCGTAAATCATCTACATGATACAACGTTAAGGTTCGAGTATTTCTGAGCCTATCTATTATATTGCCATAGAACCGCCCCCTCCACCCTTAGCAATCTTCACAAAAAGGAGTAGGAACGATCGAGAATCAGACAAGAAGGAAACATAGAGAGACAGGTGGCTAGCATGCTAATATACCACGTCTGTATTTCAGGCCTCATTATATTTTCTCCCCTACATTATCTCTCTTTATTGTCTATGCACGCACGCGAGCTGGGTACGGGCACGACTTTGCATGCCTCAACACAACATGGTAGACGCGACTTAGTTTACTTGGAAACCACCACAAACATTTTCCTCTCTCTCCCCAAACGAAAAGAATCCTCCAGTGCTCAGCCATGGGGGACAATTCGGGCGCTCAGTCTGCGAATGACCTCAGTCCCCAGCAACAGAAGGGAAAATTGATAAATGAAACACAACCTTTTCGGCCAAAATCGCTTCCCTCATACTCTTCCGTGTTGAGGCCACACCATAGGACACAAGACTCGGCTTCACCACTCAGACGTGCTCCTCTCAAAGTTGCGCCTCTAAAGCCTCCGTCCAATGCTAGGCCGTCTAATTTGGGACCGCCTACGAGTGCTCTGGAAAGTATTCAGCTGAATGATAGCCTGCCGCCAACGAAAGTGCAAGGTGAAGCGGCGCCACTAAGTTCATCGGGCAAGTTTGCAAACGCAGCCTTCGATGCTGATATTTCACAAACCCCGCATCCTGTTGGCGATGTGCACCGTAAGCCACGCTTTCATCAGGTTGTGAGGCCTACTCGCGCGGCGACCGCGTCCCTTAATTCTGGCCCGGGAAGACTCGTGAAGCTGATACAAGACGAAATTGATTCTGCAGCCGTCAACCAGAAACCCGATATCGATGACTCCCCTTTGACCGTAGCCGGCTTGAGCTGCATGTTGTTGCCGCATCAAAGCTATGGCGTGAGGTTTATGAGCTCTCGCGAAGACTCGAAGACCTTCGTGCGTGGTGGGCTGCTCGCCGACGAAATGGGACTCGGTAAAACCATCCAAAGTATTGGCCTGATTCTGCACAGGCCGCCGCATCCAGATGCAAATGCGAAAACCACGCTTGTTGTGACGCCGCTAGCTGTGCTGGACCAATGGAGACAAGAGATACAGTTCATGGCTCCCAAACTGAAAGTCATGATGTACCAGGGTCCTAATAGAACAAACGACGAGCAAGTACTCAAAGCTCAAGATGTGCTTATCACTACGTACGAAACGGTTCTTTCAGACTTCAAGAAGAATGGCCCGTTGCACATGGTCGAGTGGTACCGCATTATCTGTGACGAGGCCCACGTTTTCCGAAACCCAGCAGCACAAAAGACTGTGGCGGTGAAAGAACTTAAATCCGATGGACGAAAATGGGCATTAACCGGTACTCCTGTCCACAACTCCGTGGCGGACTTACTCACGCTTTTCTCGTTTTTGGGCGCACAAGTGAGCGCGAAGACAATACCGGGCCAGGATCCTGATAGCGAAGACTTAAAGGGAATCAGGGATACTTTGAAAGTGATCATGCTCCGCCGGACGCAGCAGATCCTTGAAAAGTTGTTACCGCCAGTCGAGATGATACGCCGGCCTATCATTCTCTCTCAGGAGGAGCTCTCGATGTATAGAAAGTATGCACCAGACAGGAGTAAGGTCAATCACGAGAAAGAGCTTGCGGTCAAACTTGTGAGAATGCGTCAGGCTTGCGACGGCCTACTATTTATGAGTATGGACGAGATGAGTTCAGAGTCAGCTACGGAGTCAGCTACAGAGTCAGCTACAAAGCCAGCTACAGAGTCAACTACAGAGCCGGCGGCAGGCACGCCCGCGCTCAAACCCGCATCTACAGATGTGCTCAGTGAAACAGACACGGATGAAGGTGATTTGCTGTCCAAAATGATGGAGCAGCTCTCGCTCGCCAAGGGAAAGAAGAATAAGGGCGTTGATGAAAACAGCAAGAGCGCCGAGAAGGGGAAACTCAAAATCAGCAAACTCGAGGCTATTCGCGATATCCTTGCCGAAAACACATCGCGAAAAACAGTTGTGTTTTCGTCCTTTGTGACGATGCTGTACATGATAAGTGGGATGCTGGACGACGAAGGTATTCGCTATGAAATGTACCACGGAACTTTGAAGCAGCCTGAACGCCAGAAGGTTCTTGCGAAATTCAAGGATCCTAAAGAAGGCGTGACAGTATTGCTATGCTCGTTAACTTCTGCAGCAGTGGGTCTGAACTTGACCTCGGCGTCGCAAGTCATCATGGTCGAGCCCTGGTGGAATCCGCAAATTGTAGACCAGGCGATCAAACGTGTGCACCGCCTTGGTCAAACAGACACCGTGCGCTGCGTAGAGATGTTCGCATCCGGTCTCCTTGAGGAACGTATAATGGTTATGCAAGACAAGAAGCGTATGCTTGCGAAGAACCTTATTGACGGTAGCGACAAGCTGGACAAGAAGGATAGAGAGTTCCTGTATTACGGCAGTTTGGAGGAAGATGACAGCGACAGCTCCAATCAGGCTAGCAGCAAGAGCAAAAAAGAGCGGGGACCCCAGGATTTGAAGTCGGGTGAATCATCCAAGGAGTTCAAGAATAGCAAAATGAAAGATCTGCCAAAGATGCGCAAGCACAAGAAAGACCGCGAGCTTGCCGGGTGACCTATTTTTTGCACGCCTCATTTCAACATGGGTAGTTCATGTATTTGTATTTACTCATATTAATGACAAAGGCTGGAAGTCCACAATGAGCCATTTTACAGAACAGATAAAGCGCCAACGATAATGCTTTTGCACTGTGTCCAAATACACAGATCTCTATTACAAGTGTAAGGTACCACCACACTGAGCACTCTGTATGCACGTTCCGAACAGAGCGTTTCTATACTTGCTCTGTACTATCCTTGGCGGAAAATGCAGTACACACTACATAATTTACATACTTATTTCACTGTATGTGCGACTCTGTACCCGCCTTGTGCGTGTGGGGACGACGAGGGGGCTAACGGAACGTCCCGCCAGGACCACTACCACTATTCTGATAGGGTTCTTCCCTGGGGATCATCTATGGGGACGCGCGGGCTGTGCGTCACGCTGCATACTGCAATGCGCTCGATGACCAGCGGGTACTACTAACGCTTTCAGAAAAAAGTGTTTCGGAGGACCGAGCAGCGAGTTTTTGCCTACGATTCCCCCGTTTCTGTGAGTAATCTACATGTCCCGGGCCTATGCGTGCCGTCCCTAGCTTCGCGTGCTCGTGCTACGCAGTTTGCTACACTATATATATTACGCATATATCGGTAATTTAGTATGGCACGCAATCATTCTGTGTCCGTTAGCAAATAAGCGAGCATGTTTCAGACGCCCAAAGCAATCAGCGGCCTGCTCCAATCTCGGACTGCATGCTGGCGGTTATGCACGTCTATGAGCCAGCGTGACGGCTCGATGGCGAGCCTCTCAGACATCTTGTATATGCATCTGTATATGCATCACTGTCTCTCATGAAGGCGGTGACATCACAGTCGTGCGTCCCACGTGACAGGCGAGAAGCGAACGGACGGCAGCATGCAGTTCGTGCGGGCAGCAAACGCGCGCGATCATTTTCCTACATGCTATTTAATCTAATTAGAGTGGTTTCCCCATTAGTTTTTTGTGGCCGTGCACGGAACGGCCCAGGCGCTGCGTGGGGCGAGAGCCCGTCGTGGCCTATGCGGCGCACGCGCGTAGTGGCGGTGGCAAACGCCTGTGCCGCTTAGCACTTTTTGCGACAGCCTTCCTCTCAGGGCGGCCCGTACCCCTACCCATACCCAGAGAGATGTTCGGCTCCCGCCTCTCTGCGCTCCTTCGACCGCGGGTGAGGTGCATCACACCCATACATATACACAACGTCCTGGAAGGCAACGCCGGCTCGACCCTAGAAAAGCTCTCCACACAACCTCTTTGTTGCCACGGGTCTGCGCGTAGAAAGAAGGCTCTAGGCAGCTTAAAAAAAGGCGGAAACAACCCATTTTCGACGACACGCAAAGAAAGGAGGAATGCGCTTCCCAAACTTTCTGTCGACCGTGTCGAACCGGGCGTCGCTGTCCATCACGCAGACGCTCTACGACCGGCGTGCCCTCGACTGCACGTCCAGCAAACCGCTAGTCGCGAGCCTGCAGCAGCTGATGGTTCTCACGTCGAGCTCGAGCCGTGTGCGCGAGATGCTGTGCCAGGACGGCGGGCTCGAACGCCTCGTGCAAATCATGAAGGAGGTGCACGAGCCCGTGGATGCTTTGGCACCCTTCAAGTGGCACCTCTGCATGCAATGCTTGCTGAACCTTGGCGCCCGCGGCTCTGAGACCGTGCGCATCTCCATGGTCGAGGCCGGGGCGATCCCGGTGATCGCCACCGTGCTCGACAACTACCTTGTGGCCCACGGCGACAGCCTCGAGCATCGCGACCACGGGCGGGCGCCACACCGCGTGCGTCCACCAGCGGCGGCGTCGAATTTCGCGGCCCCAAGCACAATTGCGCCGAGCTTAGAAACGGCGAGCGTGGAAACGCCCGGCCACGACGCCAGTAACGCACAGGCCACGCAGGACTCGTCCGACGACGCGCGTGCGAACCAGAATCCCGATGCAAATGCAAGCGCAAATGCAGGTGCGACCACAAGCACTAGTGCAAACGCGAACGCGACCACAAGCACTAGTGCCAATGCGAACCCCAATGCAAACGCGAACGCAAACACGAACGCGAGCGCAAACGCGAGCACGAGCACAACAGCCAGTGCCGATGCTGAGGCAGGCACAGAGGCGAGCGGTGCAGCGCAAGCCGAACACTTCTACACGCAGTTCAGCCAGGCCACGGGCCAGGTCATGCGGCGGTCGACGTTCACAGACGCCGAGTACGTGGAACCCACTGCCGAAACAGGCTCGGCCAACGTCAGCGCGCAGCGACCCGCGGTCGCGCGCAGCGTCGAGGTCGATCAGGGGGTCATGGCTCAGTTTGTGAACGGGCTGCTTGTGCCGCGCGAGCAGGACGTGTTCTGGGCGCTCGAGATCATTGCGTTCGTGTCGAAGTATGCGCAGCTGCGCCGCGAAATGCAGGAGACGCATTTCCTGCCGCAGCTCTCGCAGCGGCCGCACGAGGAGCTGTTCGCCGGCAGCTCGTGCCATGATATGATGATTGACGACGCGGGCAACGCTGCGCTCAGCGACGAGTTCGCGGACGCGAGCCCGTTCGGGTCCCTCGACTCGCCGTTCAGCTCCGCCGCCGACACGAGCGCGCTCGAGGCCGAGCCGCAGGCATTTGACCTCGGTCTGTACGGCTCCGCAGCGCTGAACAGCAAGAACCTCGACCAAATGGAGGTGTGGGCACGCGCGTACTACAGCTACGATTTTGAAAACCACGTCGACTACGACGACGAGTACCTGACGCGGCCTGTGAACCTGTTCGAGCTCGTCGAGCGGTTCACGGCATTCCGGTCGCCGCGCGAGTTCCCGCACTGGGCGTGCATCATCATGCGCAACTTCGTGCGCAAGGACGAGGACGGGATCCGGCAATGCGCGAACTTCGCGTGCGGCAAGTGGGAAGAGTACCCTCGCCAGTTCGCGAAGTGCCGGCGCTGCAAGCGCACGAAGTACTGCTCGAAGGCGTGCCAGCTGAACTCGTGGTCGATGCACCGCTACTGGTGTGCGCCCTCGCCGTCCTCGTCACAAACACAGTCTGCGTCGCAGGCTTCCACACAGGCTTCCACGCAGACTTCGATACCAACCCAGGCCACACCGGCGTCGATGCAGGTGAGCGTAGGCCAATTCAACACCGGACCGAACGCAGGACCGAACGCAGGCCCAACACAGGCATTAGGCCAGGCACTAGGCCAGGCACAAGTGCCTACACAGGCTGCGGCCGCAAACTTCACTGAGGGCCAAGCCGCAGACGCATCTACGCAGGCACCTGCGCGCGTGCCCGTGCAAGTCCCGGCACAAACGAACCTACCAACCCCACAACAGACTCCTTTGCAAACTCCATTGCAAACCCCCCTGCAAACGCCGATGCAGACGCCGATGCCGACACCAGCACCCACACCGGCGCCCGCGGGCCCTCAAGTACACATGCATACCGCGAACCCGCACGCGCATGCCCGCGGGCCGGCCGAGCACGCACACATGCATGCTCCCGTACAGAACCTTGTTTTGAACGCTGGACCGGTGGCGGCGCAGGCACCTCCCCCACAGCGGTTCGAGAACCGCGACCCGCAGCAGTCGGGCCGCGTGGCTTTCGACTGACAAGGCTGCTTAATGGCGGGCGCTAATGCCCGGATACCTTGAAAACATTCGACCTCGCGTCGGCACTCTAATTTATTCGTCTCTACTAGTACTCACGACGACTATGTACGAACTAGCATTTACGTCTCTTCTTTTGGGCGCCCACGGCAAATATTTATCCTGTAACATACAATAGCATGAAGCACGGACACGAGATTACGCGTAATGGACCACGCAAGGGTCGCACGACTACAATTTTCATTCTGTAATATATAAGACTATGCATTTGGCACGATTTTTGAGTATGACAGCGACGCATGAACGGCACGAGCGGTTTCCAGGCCCATGCTCGCGTACTCGAGCCGCTCCCTAACTTCATTCGACCCTTGTCCCGAATATCGTTGTCCTTAGTATCCTTTCCCTTAGAATTCGTGTTCTTGGTAGTCCACGCCTTTTGTGAGGGCCAGCACATCTTAGCAAACCGGATGCGGAACACCGGCTATGGATAGACGTCGCCAGTGTCCCAATGGGCTTCGCCAATGTCCCAGTGGGCTTCGCCAGTGTCCCAATGGGCTTCACCAGTCCCGATGGGCTTCGCCAGTAACCCGATAGACTTAGTTAGTGTCCAGATGCACTTTGCGAGCGGGGCAGGCCAGTGTCTCAAGGGGTGACATTAAGTGCTCGGCACCCACGGCATTGCGAGCACGAGTTTTTGCGAATCGATGCTCAGCGGGACCTTCCCCGTCGACATGAACCAGCATACGACGGACTCCACGAGCTCGCGCAGCGCGAGCGACGCAGCACGCACGAGCACGGGTGCCGGGTCCGCGGACCGCGAGCCGGAAAGCGCGCGGCGAGCAAGCTCGGTGGGCAGGTCGCTAACCGGCGCGTCGTCGAGCGCAGCCACTTTCCGCGCATGCGCAACGGCGTCACCAACCACAGACTCCACGGTCGCGTTCGGCGTGAGCTCGGGGAGCTGGGGGGCCGTGCGCTTGAAGTTCGCCGCCCCGTCCGTGCGGTTCACGACCTCCTTCACGTGGAAGTACCGGTGCAGCTGCGACACGAGCAGCGAGTACGCCTGTTGGCGGATGGGCGAGAGCAGGCCCTGCAGGCGCGTGAACTCGGCGTGCAGCTCGGCATTCGTGCGTGCAACGCGCCAGCAGTCCGAGAACGTGCCCCACATGGCTCCACGCAGCAGCTCAGGACCCAGAATCCCGCGGCCGAGGTACCAGTAGATGCCCGGCGCGAGCTGCACGCCAATGACGTCGGCGAGGTCGTTCGGAACGGGCTGGGCCGTTTTGTTGTGCAGCACGACCGCGCCATCCGCGGCAATCGTCGGCTGGCGGGCCACAAACGTGAGCGCACGCTGGAACGCGGCAATGTAAGCCGGGTCACACGCCTGCACGGCCGCGCGGTACACGGAAATGCTCGGTGGCGGTGGACCCGTCGATCCCGGCGGCGGAGGCGGGGCGGGCCCGCCGTGCTGGATGGCAATGCGCACGGCCGACTCGATCGGGTTCCCGACGTGGTCGAGCAAGGGCAGCTGCTGGTCGATCACGGCGTTGCGGCCGACGCCAATGGCGATTTCCGTGAACGCCGTCTCGCCGAGCCGCAAGTGCGCGAGCAAAGCGTGCCTGAACAGGAGCTGCGGGGTCTCGCTGAACAGGCCGAGCACGAGCGGAACGTCGGCCCACAGCAGCGACTCGTCGGCCCCGGCAACGTGCGACACGAATTTCTGCTCGTACAAGTACGCGAGCTGCGCCGCAGCGAGGGCCGGCGCCACAAGAAACGGGATGCCGGCCTCGAGCAGCGTACGCATGACCCGCCGCCGCTGGAGCCCGTCATCGAGCCGCGACGTCGTGGCCCGGCCGGGCCCGTCGAACACAACAATGAATTTTGGGGCCGTCGCCGCATCGCTGGCGGTTGGCAGCGCGTCCCGGCCCGAGCTTGGCGGTGCCGGTCCCGCCGGGGCCTCGCCCGAGCCGCTGGCCGTGCCCCTGAGCCGCGCAACAATCTCGGCCGGCGTCAGGTTCGCCAGCAGCTCGGCAGAGACGCCAATTGTGGCCCCGACGAGGTTGGCGGCCACGGTTAGCTGGTACTCTCGAGCGTAGGCATTGAGTCCGGGAATCATGGTGTGGAGGAGACTGCCCCAGCCCTCACCATATACGAATCACCACAACACCAGGCTCGCAACACGAGTGTGGACACGAAGTGTAGCATCACAACACGAAGCATTGAAGCATGAACCAAGCATTATATAGTATGACCACGGAGAGCATTGCATCATGATAAGTAACCTGAGTGCCTGATTACACACACGCTCACGGACTCACTCACACTCGCGCCATCAAGGTATAAAGCATCACCACGGAGAAAAGCAGTATGAAGAGTATTATGAGCACTAAATCTTATACACTCACGGCGCATTAGGCACTCATATTAGGCACTTACATTAGGCACTCACATTAGGTACTCACATTAGGCACTCACGGAACAGGCACTCACGAGGCCGCTGCATAAGCACACTCGCCGATACGAAAGCACGACACCTCACGCCATGTACCACAGACAATAGACAGATGTGTATTGTACAACACGGATGACACCGTATGCATTGACTTTGAGCAACATGCTCAACCGGATCTCCGCCGTGAAGCCATGGGACCACGCTTACAGAAGGATGAAGGATTCAATCTAATACATATACAATAGGTAGCGCAGTTTATAGCAGGCACTGTTGCAAACGCCGGGTTACATTGAACCCTGCAGAGCTGGTGTTCTTCGTTGCGTGTTCTTCGTTGCGTGTTCTTCGTTGTGCGTGTTGTTCGTGTGGCAGAGGTCAACTTCGGGCCGGGCTCGGTGACTCATCGTCATGCGAAACTACCAGATCAAGGTCCCCGCGTCGAGCGCGAACATCGGGCCCGGGTTCGACGTGCTCGGCATCGCGCTCGGGCTGTACCTCACGCTCGATGTTGCTGTGGACGCGGACTCGGCCCTGGCCGCGTCGCCAAGCTCGCGGAGGCTGAACTGCACGATCTCGGCGAGCGGCGAGGGCAGTGACGGCATCCCGCTCGAGCCCGACGCAAACCTCATCACGCGCACGGCCCTGTACGTTTTGCGGGCGCACGACATCCGCGTGTTCCCCGTCGGCACGAAGGTGCACATCCACAACGACATCCCGCTCGGCCGCGGCCTCGGCTCGAGCGGGGCCGCCGTCGTGGCCGGCGTCATGCTCGGCGACGCCGTCGGCCACCTCGGCCTCTCGAAGCGCCGGCTCATGGACTTCTGCCTCATGATCGAGCGCCACCCGGACAACATCAGTGCGGCGATGTACGGCGGGTTTGTTGGCTCGTTTCTGCGCGAGCTCAGCGGCACGGAACTCGAGCGCGTCGAGATCCCGCTCGCTGAGGTGCTTCCTGAGCCGGGCCAGGCCGCGGGCGGGCTCGACACGGGCCTGCCCCCGCCGCTGCCCCCGCAGGACATTGCGCGGTCCCTGCAGTACACGCTCGCGAAGGAGGTGCGGGCCGTGTGCGTGATCCCGCAGTTCGAGGTGAGCACGGCCATGTCGCGGGACGTGCTGCCCTCGGCGTACACGCGGCAGGACGCGATCTACAACCTGCAGCGCGTGTCGCTGCTCATCCCGGCCCTCGGCCAGTCGCCGCCGGACCCCGAGCTCGTGCACCTCGCCATGCAGGACCGCCTGCACCAGCGGTACCGCCGCGTGCTCGTGCCGGGGCTCGCCGACATCCTCACGTCGATGACGCCGCGCACGCACCCGGGCCTGCTCGGCGTGTGCCTGAGCGGCGCAGGACCGACGGTTCTCGCCCTCGCGACGGGGAACTTCGACGAGATCGCGACGGACATCGTGTCTGCCTTCAAGGCGCACAACGTGAAGTGTGTGTGGAAGCTGCTCGAGCCGGCCACGGGCGCCGAGACGAGCCAGCTCTAATGTATATAACATGCTAGCATCCATGTAATTGCCCACATAATTGCCCAGCATGCCATGTAATTGCCTAGCATGCCCAAGTAGAGTAGTCTCCTGAACGACAATCAACCTCGGGGAGATCGTGTAGCAGCCTAGGTAAAAGCAGTTTTTGAACGTCAATGAATCCTGGTGCGTGGCTAACATGGCAAAGTAGTAAAGCATCATTAGCTTCTGGCCCACAGACCTAGTTGTATGAACCTCGGTACATGATTGAGTATCTAGGCATATGTATTCCTGGCGTCTGTGAGCAAATCCAGGCATTGTACTACATGAGTTGCTAGATACACGACTGCATACTTACTGACATAGACGTTGCTTCATCGACGGTGGACGATCCAAAGTTGCAAATTCACGCACTTTTTCACCCGCATTTTACACGCATTTCACACGCGTGCGTACATACTTCACGTTGTAGAATATAGGGAGTGCGGTGGTGACTGTGGAGTGGGTGGTTCGCCGTATTAGGCTGTGAAAAACCCGAACCCGGACTCTCTTTGCATGCTGGCCCGGCGAATACGGCATTTTCACCGGCCGAATTTGCTGCTCGCGAGCCCGGCAGCAGCGGTTCAAAATGCACGGCTGGCTGTGTGGAGCCGGGGCGACGGTACGGGGAGACGGCACTTGTCCGTGGACACGGTCACGCACGCGATTGCGCCGCTGTCCGAGACGCTCGACTACTTGCACGCGAGCTCGGGCCTGTCGTGGCCCGTGTTCATCCCCCTCGCGACGTGCGCAGTGCGGCTCGGCCTGACGGCGCCGCTCGCCGTGTGGAACCGCCTGCGCGTGCGCCGCCAGCGGTCGCTGCAGGCCGTGCTCAGCGCATCCGTGCCGATCATCAAGGCACAGCTCGCCCAGCAGGTCGTGCGGCAGCGGTCGAGCCTCACGCCGCAGCAGATCATTGTGCTTGCTGCGAAGGAGCGCCGCAAGCGCCGCATCCGCCTGTACCGCGAGTTCGGGTGCGAGAACTGGAAAACGCTCGTGCTGCCGCTTGTCCAGATCCCGACGTTCTGTGCGATGTCCCTCGCTGTGCGCAGCCTCGTTGGCTTTGATCTGTCGGCCGTGACCGAGTTCGGCAACGCGGACACGTCGCAGTTTCTGTGGTTCCGGAACCTCGTCGAGCCCGATCCGTACGGCGTCGTGCCCCTTGCCATTGGCGGGTTCTCGCTCGCAAACATCGAAATGAACGCGCGTGCCGCGCTCAGTGCCTCGGGCAACCAGCAGCGCAAGAGCGGGCCGTCCGTGGCCGCGGCCCTCGCGAACGTTTCGCGGGCGGGCTGCGTCGTGTTCATGGCCCTGAGCTTCCAGGCCCCAATGGCGCTCGAGCTGTACTGGCTGTCCTCAAACGCCTTTTCGTTCGTTCAGAACCTGCTTCTCGACCGTTACTTACCGTCTGCGCCCGAGGTGGGCTACCCGCAGCTCAGCAGCCGCGTTCTCGAGCCTAGGGCAGATCAGCAGGGGTAAACAAAGCACTAAGCATGCAGCAGCACCCAGCATGCAATAAGCATGCACTAAGCATAGCGCTGAGCCTTACTGCGGGAAATGTCCGACGTTGCGCGCGAAAAATTCAGGAATTTTTTTTCACAAAAACGCACCAAAAATGCACGCACCGCATTTTAACATTGCGTGCCCGCTTTTTCTTTCTACATATGTTCACGTCCCTGTGGGGGCCTGTCCCGCTCTAGTATTGGCTGGCGGGTGTGCGTGCCCTGGGAGGCGTGTTCTAAATTTAGGGCGTGTCGCGCGTGGATGCCGTAATGTCGACCCAGCGACCTGCATTCGCGGCATCGCAGTCATCCTCGCGGGCTCGATGCACATCGCCGAGATCGCATCTATTTATATGTACATAGCCGACGCAAAATCGAACCTTAGCAGTATACTAGCCTGTAGCGCGTGTGCAGACGTGGCGTTGCGAGTGCGCATGCCGGAGTGGGGGCCGCCGACGCCAGCCTCGGACACGCGCGGTGTGTGTTGTGCGCTGGTTTTCCAAATGCGGGCCTGGGCCAGGGCTGCTTATCACGCTAAGCTGGGGAGCCAGGCGCTTTAACCACCAGAGAATCCTGCGACGGGGCGCACCTTACCCCAGTGTTGGGTGGACGTTCCTTTTCTACACCACCAACAGCCTCCATCGCGGTCCAACACCCAGATTCGGCTGCCGACGTTTCTCGCCCTCTGTTCCCACTAACAGGTCGCGAGTTTGAAATAGTGTCCCAATACATACAAGCCCGTGCTTGCTGTTGCCGGATACCGCGTCAATACCGCTGCCGCCTCACCGTCTCGCGTCCCTGCTCCGTCCCCGCTCGCTCTCCACGCACAGTGCGGGCTGTTCGCCGACTCTGTGAGTAGCAAGCCTAGCAAGCCGAGCACGTTAAGCAAGCCTGAGCCAAATACTTGTGTTGCCGAGTGCCACAGCAATGGTCCCGTCGACCACTACGGGGCACTCCAGCGAGCCGACAAATGAGTCGTTCGCCCGCAAAGCACACGAGCCCACGCCCGTCGCGAGCCGCACTCAGGCTGGCCCTGAGGAGCTGCTCGTGTCGTTGAGCAAAAACAGGGAATACCCGCCCGCGCGTCTTGCAACGCCGGCTACAGACACGGCAACGCCGCGAAGCACGGAGCCGCCAAATCACGCCAGCCACAAACCAGCAAGCCACGAACCAGCAAGCCACGAGGAGCACACAAACGACAAACGGGCAAACGGCAGCCACGCAAACGGCAGCCACGCAAACGGCAGCCACACAAACGGCAGCCACGCAAACCACGAGCCGGCCAATCACAAACACGCGACCCACGCGCAGGCTATGGGCACGCCCGAGAAGGTCAGCGTGCCGCCCATGGACGTGCCGCCAAATGCACAGTTCCCGCAGAACATGCCCATGCTGCCCGGAATGGGGTTCCCGTTTGGCCCGATGGGGGTCCCGATGAGCTCGCCGGCCGTGACGTCGCCGTGGACGCAGGTCATGCTAGAGAACCTGCCGCCGAACCCCCTGTCCATGATCCCGCCGGGCCTTGCGTTCCCAGGCGCACAGGCCCCCGTTTCGGCCGGCCCGTCACCGCACAGCATTGCCTTGCAGAACGTCGACGAGCTCGGCCAGAAGTCGCCGCCGTATCTCGCAGCGACGGGCGTGCCATGGCTGTTGAGCCAAGCGGGCACGCAGACGGGGTCAACGCGAAACGCCTCGGCAAACGCCCTGCCAAACGCCCTGCCAAACGCACAGCCAAACGCACAGCCAAACGCACAGTCAAACGCGCCGGCGCCAAACGCTTCATCGCATAATGGGCCATCACATAATGAAAAGGATAGCGGCGTGAGGGCCCAGAACGGCCTGGGCACTGCGAGCAGTTTTGCGCATGGGATCCCGGGCATGCCGTGGCCGAACCAGGCCGCAATGATGGCCGCTGTCTCGAGCGGGAACCCGCTGCAAATGTTTGTTGCTAACCAGCAGATGATGCAAGCGCAGCTCCTGCAACAGCTCCAGCATGCTCAATATCACGCACATTTCATGCAACAGCAACAACAGCAACAACAGCAACAACAGCGGCAGCCGCAACCGCATCAGCAACCGCATCAGCAACCGCCGCAACAGCAGCAGCAACAGCAAGAGCAGTCGCATGCCAAGGGCACTCAGCATCCCCAATACCCTGGCGCGGGGCGGTCTATACCGCCAATAGCCCCCGATACCCCTGTAACGCCGACAAACCCCGCGCCGTCGTCGGGCCCGCCGCCCGACCCGGCGGCTACATCGCAGTCGTATTTGCAAACCCCGCAAAGCAAGCCCGAGTCGATCCAGGACCCGCGGAAATCGCCGTCAGACGGCCCTGTTGAGCCGAAGGAAGCGTCTCGCCGCGATGTTGGCCGCACTCCAAACGGCCACGGCGCTTTTCCTGTGCCAAACGCGTTCTCTCTAGGCCCGAACGGGTTCCCCATGGGCCCGAACGGTCTTCCCTTGGCCCTGAACGGCCTTCCTTTTGGCCCGAACGGCCTTCCTGTGGGCCCGAACGGCCTTCCTATGGGACCGGCGGGGTTCCCCTTCGGACCTGGCGGGCTGCCCTTGAATGCGAACGCGCTGCAGATGGCACCGGGCCTGGGTGCGAGCGGTGTGCCCTTGGGACCGAATGGCCAGCCTTTTGCGTACCCGGCAAACTTGCTGAGCGCGTACGCGGGGCTCAACCCGGCAATGTTTGGGTTTTCGCAGTTCCCGACGCCGCCGTCGACGGAGGGCAGTGCATATGACGGAGCCGGCGTGCCGCGGGCGAAGAGCGTGTTCCCGCCGGAGGAGCCGTCGTCGACGACGCGCGAGGCCGCAATGCACCAGCTCGAGCACGAAACCCTCCACCAGGAGCTTGGTCAGAACGCGACCTATGCACGCGGGCCCAGCATTGACGGACCCGTCGTGCTGCACGACCCGCCCAAGGTCATCCCGCGCCGCGAGAACTCGGAGAGCCGGTCGAGCACCCGCCCCACCGATCACCAAACGTACGGCGACGCGGCCGTGCCTAACCACGGCGAGAACACGGACGCCGGCGATGCGTCAAGCGGTCAGCTCCAGCGCAAGCGCCGCGGCCGACCGCCGGGCCCGCTGCCCACGAAGCGAAAGTACCGGAAAAAGACGCAGGAGGAGAAAGAGGCGCTCGCGGCGAAGGCATTGCCGAAGGACCAGCCGCCCCGCAAACCCCGCTCCGAGCGCTACTGGCTGGCCCAGCAGGCGCAGCTCATCGACGAGCTAGACAAGATCGGGTTTGTGGCGGAGCCCTTCGAGCTTGGACCGAACGACCTGCGCTACGGCTGCTCGCTGTGCAAAAAGGAGTTCGAAACAAAGCTTCTGTGCGTGCGACACGCCGTCGAGCACCTCGACTACAAGCCGTTCAAATGCACGTCGTGCGAAATGGAGTTCACGCGCTGTGACACGCTGCAGCGCCATCTCAAGGGCCGATGCCTCGGTCCCGAGGGCCGCATGGCAACTGAGCGCACAACAACGCGCATCGACTACACCCTCCTGAACCCGCAGCCCATCGACGAGTACCCGCGCAAGAGGCCGGGCCGAACAAAGCAGAAACCTGCGTTCGAGGTCAATGTAGGCGCAGCGGGCTATGACGTGACCCCGGACAGCGCGAGCTTCCCACCAGATAGCGCGAGCTTCCCACCAGATAGTGCGAGCGTCCCGCGACATAGTGTGAGCTTCCCACCAGACAGTGCAAGCCTATCACCAGACAGTGCGAGCTTGCCTCCAGACAGCGCTGTCGAAAGCGAGGGCTCGCCTTTTGAGTCGCCCGTCGAGCCAACCGCCAGCACGTCTGCGAGCACGACCACAAGCCCGGCTGTGAAAAGCCCGGCCGCGAGCACGACCGCAGCTGTGACAAGCCCAGCAGTGAGCACGAGCACGAGCACGACCACGAGCGCAGCGGTGACAAGCCCGGCCGCGAGCACGAGCACGAATGCAGCCGTGACAAGCCCGGCCGCGAGCGAGAGTGCGCATGTTCCGTTGAAGCGCTTCTTTTCCAGAATTCCTACGGCACGCAAGGCCGCGGAGCCCGAGGCTACGGAGCGCAAGACGGATCGGCCCGCCTCAGAGTCCGAAAAGCCGCAGGAGACGCCACGAACTAGTCAGGCGGCAAGACCTCTTGAGGCGGCGAGGCCTTTGGATACTCCGCTGCGGTACGAGCCGAGTGCTCTGCGAGAAACGACGTCGCTCCCTCCTGTTGTCCAGCCATATGGCAGGGGCTAGTCTACATCTACATTATGCCACATATATACGCGCAACAGGAATACTGCGGCGCACCCTCTCGTCTCCTTACAGTGGGCTCCTCACAGTGGGCTCCACACGGTGGGCTCCACACGGTGGGACATCAAGCCTCCCCCATCGATTTTCACGCATACAGACAGCACTTGCATAGGTAGATACGGCAAGTGCCTGCTACATACTTGAGCATTCCCATAACATGAACCTCACCACTAATGACACACCGTTTAAATTATAGATATACAAACACACTGGAAGGGTGCAGGCCTTGCTTGGCTTTTCTACGGCTTTGTTTAACAGACTCGTAGACTGGTAGGGCTCAGCACCACGCGGAGTGCAGGCGAGCACTCTACAGCCATTCGACAGACGAAATTATATGCGCTCGGCGCATTTTTTTGCTCGTTGCATTTCGATTCGCCGTCGCGTGTATCTACAGAGGCCCCTGCTTCCAGGACCTAGCTCTAGTGCCCAGTTCTGGCACTAGTCCTGCGCACTACCATCCCTAGGACGGTACGTGATGCCACGGTCCTCGAGATCGGCCACAATCCCCGGCGGAAGCCGGCCAACAACCTTTGTGGCGTACAGGCCGCGCTGGAACCCGTCGATACGCAACCAGCGCGCCACCCACGACTTCTCGTTGTTCGTAAGGGCCACGAAGCCCTCGAAATTCGGCGACGTGCACTCCTGCACAAGCCCGTCATCGCCTCTAAAGCTCAATATGCTCTCGCAGTTCGGGCATCCCTGGCTGATGAACTCACGCTGCGGCTGGACTATGCCACAGACCATGCACGCTCGATCCGTCCGGCTCATGGTGAAGAAAAACCCTGCTGCCCTGTCGAGATGTGTTCATGTTGTGGGGTGGTACGGCAGGGACTGCAGGCCGAACTCGAGTACTAGGAACATAAATATTATACAGGCATTGGAGTACTCGGTTTTTATATTGCGAAGAGTGCTAGAGTATTTACAGAGCATCGATAGCGTGGGCCGGCTGGAAACAAAAATATTGTTCAAGCACTGAAGTGGGGAATGGCTCTTCATGTTTAGCGGATTGTATGTAAACAAGCATTAAAGAGAAACGCATTGATTTTTTATGTTTCGCGTGTAAAAAACATCAAAGTGGACCACACTAATTTTCCTTGAAAAAGGGCGTGTAGCTTAGAGTATGTACAGAGCATCAGCGAGCGTGGGCCCGTTGATGCGCGAGGGGGCCTGCCTTTGCACGAGCGGTTTCGCATGCCACGCAATGCCAAAGCCGGCCGCAGCCATCATAGGCAGATCGTTGCTCCCGTCCCCGACAGCAGCGACGTCCTCAAGGGGTATGTGCTCGCGAGCCGCGATCTCCGTGAGCAGCTCGGCCTTGCGCTTGCCGTCGACAACTGGACCCGAAGTCGTGCCCGCGAGCTGCGTACCATCTTCGGTCGGAGTCAAATGGTTTGCAAACGCATAGTCAAGGCCGAGCTCGCCCTTGATCCAGTCCACAATCGGCTGGAACCCGCCCGACAGCACGGCGAGTTTCACGCCGCGGGCCTTAAGTCCAGCACACAGCTCGCGTGCACCGGGCGTCAGCTCGACCTGTGCGATGATGTCGGCGTACACGGTCGTTGGTATACCGCGCAGGAGACGCACGCGCTCGGCCAGCGACTGCGAGAAGTCCAGCTCGCCACGCATGGCACGTTCCGTGATCTCAGCTACCTCGGCTTCGACGCCTGCGCGAGCAGCTATGAGGTCGATGCACTCGTTTTTAATGAGCGTCGAGTCCATATCGAACACAACAAGCCGCTTCGTGCGGTGCTCGGCCGGCTGCACGACAATGTCCGCGTGTGCCGAGTCGGCCAGCGCGTATAGCTCGGCCTGCGTGGCCTCGCTCGGCCTGGCAACGGCAAACTCCGTCACATGCGAGGCGACTTGCTTGCCCTCGGCGTGCAGAAGCCGTGCAACCTCGTGAACAGCGCCTTTTGTCTCGGGCCTTTCGATCACAGTGACGATGTGCGTCATACGGTTAGGGCCGCCCGCTCGTCCTGCTAAACCCTTCAATTTGTACGATGTGAGATCTGTCGTACGCGGTTAAGTGAATTGTTCGGAAATGAACATATAGAGGTCGCGTGGCTGGTTTTACCGTCTGATACGGCCGCCGCTTATGGCTAGGATATACCTCAAGATACCTCAAGATACCTCTACGCATATACCACTACAGACATACCACTACAGACATACCACAGATATGCAATTGTGTCGGTAGTTGCTAGGATGTACACTACAGACATAGTTGTTTGGGCTACTGATACCACCAGAGATATGTACCTGGAGTCTAGCATTGCACCCAGGAACTTCTTTTTGCCGTGACCTCACCGAACAATGCCCTCAGAAAGCAGGCTCTCTATACTATTTTCCTGAATCCCAAGCTCGTTCAGCAGTTCCCTTGTGTGCTCGCCCAGCAACGGCGGCGGGAGCCGGACGTGAGGCTGCGTTTTGCTCCACTTCACGGGATGGTCTACAAGGCTCACTTGCCCGCTGAGCGGATGATCAACCGTAGTTACCGTCTTTCTCGCTTGCGTGTGCCGGTGCTCGAGCGACGCTTGCACGTCGTTGATCGGCGCGTACGGGAACCCGAGGCCCTCCCACTCTTTTTCCCAGTGCGCAGTCGGCTTTTCCCGCGTCAAGGCACTGATGGCCGGCACGAGCACGTCACGGTTTGCAACACGGGCTGCGTTCGTCGCAAACCGAGCGTCCGTCTTCCACTCGGGGTGGCCGAGCGCGTCAGCGACGAGCTTGAACAGCTTGTCGTTGCCCCCTCCAATCATGATGAGCCCGTCGCTTGTCGGGAACGCCTCGTAGGGGCAGATTGACGGGTGCGCGTTGCCCTGCCGGCCCGAGTCGGGCTTGCCGCTTACGAGCACGTTGCTCGCGATGTTCGCGAGCGATGCGAGTTGGCAGTCGCTGAGCGCAATGTCGAGGTGTTGGCCCTCGCCCGTTTGCTCGGCCACGCGCAGGGCCCCGAGCACAGACACGGCCGTGTACAGCCCGGCCGTGAGGTCCGTGACAGCAACGCCGACCTTCGCGGGCGGGCCGTCGGGGTGGCCCGTGATGTGCATGAGCCCGAACTCGGCCTCGACCATGACGTCGTAGCCCGGCCGCATCGCGTACGGGCCCGTCTGGCCGTAGCCCGTGATGCTCGCGTACACGAGCCGCTTGTTCACGGCCCGCAGGTCGTTGTAGCCGAGCCCGAACCGGTCTAGCCGGCGGGGCAAAAAGTTCTCAATGACGACGTCGGACTGCGCAGCAAGCTCGCGCACAAGCTCGGCACCTCTCGGCTTCTGGAAGTCGATGCCAATGGACCGCTTGTTGCGGTTGCAGCTCAAGTAGTACGCGCTCTCCCCGCCAGGCGCAAATGGCGGGCCCCAACTGCGCGTGTCGTCTCCGCGCTTCGGATGCTCGACTTTCACGACATCCGCGCCCATATCCCCGAGGATCTGGGCTGCTTGCGGTCCGGCAAGCACGCGCGAAAGATCCAGCACACGCACGTTCTTCAATGGCAGCTTCATGTGTGGGGTACCCTCGCCCGCCGTCCTAAGGCGAGTAACCGCGGAGGAATACATAACCACGAACCAAGTACCACACCCACGATGCTCGTGTTTACGTGCACAAAACTAGACGAGCAGTGCTGCATGTTTAGAACAACATTGCGCTCAATTCTTATAATTAGCTAGTACTAGAAAGTTCGTGCAATCGTTAATGCACTTCGACGGGATATTGCTGACTGCCCCGCGAATTATGAGCAAACGCGGAGGAGACGTCTCGCCGTGCAACGGACCCTCGCGCCTACGTCCCAGCAACCGTTCATATCCACAGTCCTATGGCTGGCCTCGGAGGCACCCACCGCATGGGCACTCTCTGAGACCGGATTTTGTGCGTCTAAAAACAGAATCTAGCACTTTCGAGACTACGGAAACTACCAAGCATTTTGCAGACGATTTCGTGAAGTTTAACCGCTGTTTACGCGTGCTGCTATGAGCCGCTCGACTAAGTGGCAGTATCACGGATCTGTCCATGTGACCAATTGGCAACGGTCATTCGCAGCTATCTCCAAACCAATCGAATCAACCGGTTATATACTATGGCAGAGGTGAGTCCGAAATCGCGTAGCGACAAAGTGCTTAACGAGAAGTGGGACGTTGTTCTGTCGAACGGCGCCGTCAAAACGGGCCTTGGCTTCGGCGTCGGCGTCGTGGCCTCGGTGCTTCTGTTCCGCCGGCGGGCCTGGCCCGTGTTCTTCGGCACGGGCTTCGGCGCCGGTATTGGCTGGTCTGAGGGCGACGCCGTGTTCCAGGACAAGTACAAGGTCGACCTTGATGCGGGCAAGCGCTCGTTCCGCGCATAGACAGCCTCGAGGCGGGTCGATTTGCACACCTTAGAGTCACGCACGGAAACCACGCACGGAAATCACGCACGGAAATCACGCACGGAAATCACGCACGGCAGATGCGCCTGCGCACAATCGTGAGACGCTGGCAGCTCGCCAGGTCCTGTCAGCCTGGCCTAGACCAATTGCAAGAGCCGTTGCGAGCCCTTAGCGGGCCCTGAGAGGTTCCCGAGATTCCCAAGAGGTTCCTGAGAGATTCTCGCAAGGGCCTTTGCGGTTCCACGCAGATCCAGACTAAAAAGCGCTGCTCATGCAGATCGGATCTATGTGCATAAGTTTTGTAGACTAAATAATGCGAGCTCTATATGAATGCGATGTGGCTCCTTGAAGCGCGCAGTTGAACGGCCTCATCGGCTAGAATCCGAGGGGACCCGCGGCCCGCGTCGGCTGCGAAATAGTACTACTACATGGTGATATATGCCACGGCATAGTCCGTGTCTAGTGTACAAATTGCACAGTTCACAGCCATTCCTGTCGGCCGGTCAAACTGGTTAGACCAATTGCACTAGTGGTAATTCAGGGGTGTGCCTAGCAAACTCAATCCGAACCCAGCCTCACGAGCAGTGACGGAGTCTTACGGCCGTGGCCACACATGGCCATCACATTGGAATCACATTGGATCACACTGCAATCGCATTACAATCACAAACACCATTCTAGACAGCAACACACGGCCGTGCCTGCACACAATCCACAGCACAAGTCACCGCAACAGTCATCACCACCTCGCTGGCCGCCCTGCTGGTAGCCACCTCCTTGGGGCCCGTAGCCACCGCCGGGAGGGCCATAGCCACCACCGCCAGGAGGGCCGTAGCCTCCTCCACCGCCGTAGCCGCCGCCAGGAGGACCGTAGCCGCCACCGCCACCACCGTAGCCTTCGTTGTATCCGCCGTTGTTCATTGTCTTGTTCCTTAAAGGTGTATTCTCAAAGGTGAAGCAAAGAGATTTGGTTCCTGGAAGATTGGGTTCGAGGTCCTGGGGCCACACAGCTCGGGGTGTGCTAGAAATAGCTTGCAGGCCGTGTGACGCAGCGAGCCTGTGTACGGGGTCAGGGTAGACGCAGCTTGCAGCTGGTGCGCCCTTGCGCCTGGCTATTGCTCCTGCCCGGCTCGTGAGCCAGCTGATCGTGATCATGCCCGGCGTGTGACCTGCCACTGCGTGTGCACCCAGGCACCGGAGTGTTGCGCACACTGAGACATATCGTAAATATGTAGGGAAAAAATAAACACGGTTTAATTGTACACACCTTTTGCTGGAGTTTTCACAACAAAATTCTCGCCCTGCTCATCTGGAGCAACACATGCCGTGCTCAAACGCGCTCAAAGCCGTCGAAAACTAGCCCCACACCTCGCATACGGTTTCGTGCGTGCGCGCGGCTTGGCACACGCACGGCTCGGCTCGATCCAAGCCTTAGAGCACGCTTTCACATGGCTTCGGCCGTGCGCGAGTTACGACGTATGTGCAGGCAACGGCGTACGGCCAGGCAACGGCGTACGCACAAGCAACGACATGTCGACTATTAGTCTGTGCAGCTCGGCTAGGGTTCTCGTATACATAGAGTATCCAGATACGCACAGCTTGGCGGTAACAGCAGCACGACCGTTGACGGCACCACCACACCGCACACCACAACCAGTACTGTGATCTAGTCACCTTGCCAAAACGATCAAAAAAAAATGTACGCTGCAATCCAAGCAAAATTCGCTGACGCACTTGCTAAACAGAGTCTCGTGTTCACGCCATCGACGGAAGTCCGGAAAACCCTGGACACGGGCGTGAATGTTGTTTATACGCTTGCACCGGCGCTGGCGAAGAAACCGGGCCAGGCCGCGAAACCGGCTTCAGACGACTCGCAAAAGGCGGGCGAGACTACGAAGCAGAGCCCCTGGCTGCCCGCTGATGAGTCCCTCGTTGTTGACCGTTTGGAATCGCACACGGTTGTTCTGAACAAATTCGCGCTTGCGAAGTATCATTTCTTGCTAGTCACAAATGAGTTCCAGCCCCAAACTCTGCCGTTGAGCGAGGACGATCTTGGAGCCGCGTACTCGGTGCTGCGCGAGGTCAACAAGGAGAGTGGACGCCGACACATTGGCTTTTTCAACAGCGGCTCGCAAAGCGGAGCGTCGGTTGCCCACAAACACATCCAGTTCATGCCTTTGCCGGACGGGTTCAAGCCGTTCCCGGACTCGACGCCCGAAGTCAGCGTCGAGGGCTCGAAGGCCGACAAACGCATCCCGTTTGCGCACTACATTGCGGGTCTTGCCGACGGCATGGACGCCGAAGATATCGTGCTCCGGTACTCAGAGGTCCTTGGCCGCGTGCTCACGACGATCTCGCGCGAGAATCCGGGCGTGCAAAGACCGGAAATCAACTACAACCTCGTGTTCACCGAGGAATGGATCATGGCCACGCCGCGCCGTCATGAGAAGACGGAGTCTGGTATTAGCATCAACTCTTTGGGCACAATTGGCATGATCCTTGCGAAGTCCGACGAGGAACTGAAGCTGCTTGAGGAAAAAGACTTGAACCTCATGCTCGAGCTCGGATACCCTTACGAGGAGGTCAAGGAGCTGCGGCCAGACCACACAGGATACACTCACTACTAATGTACATACTACAACAAGTGTTCAGCGTAGAAAGCTGGGGCACAGCCTTTCCGTTTACTGGACTGTTCTGCTCGCAATGCTCAGGCTGCCTATATCCAGGCAGCCTATGTCCGGGCTGCTTAGAATGCTTAAACTATTTAGGCTTGGGATCGTTCACGCGTGGGGTCTTCTGCGTGGGATAGTTCAGGCCTTCCGGTGGAAGTTCCGGACATGCCGCTGTAACGAATCGGAACGGTTGAAAGATCCGCCGCATTCTGTGCACAAGAACGGTTTCCCCTGGAGGTGCTTCACGCCATGGCGCCATACAAACATTTCTTTCTCGAACACTTCGGAACATACCGAGCACGCGTACTGTCTCTTGCCCCGCAAGATTGGGTGCACGCCTTTTTCCTTCAGCTTTTTCCGGTACTCCAAGTTCTGGTTCAGCCGGAGCCACCTCTGCTGTCGTTTTTGTTCATGCGCATCCTCGCCCTCGCTGCTACTATTACTGCTGATGCTCGTGCTGATGCTGTTACTTGCGCTGATGCTTGTGGCCGTGCACGTACTGACGGTGCTGGGTGTACTCGTGCTCGTGCCATCCGCCTCACTGGGCGATAAAGGAGAACAGCAGCCGTCCTCTCTGTCACTTTCGCTCTCTTCCGACCGGCTTTTGCCTCCAGCGTGGTGAACGGGTATTTTTAGCGACAGCAATGCCTCAATGGCGGTCTGCTCGCGAACGTTACAGTGCAACTCTGCCGGTAGCAGATCAGGAGATGGCAGTTCGCTGGCGCAAGAGCTTTGGAGGAGAGGCCCAGCCGGGAAGTCGGCCTCCGCTGCATGCTGGGCTACGAGCACTAGAACATCGAATGCCCGCAAGGGCCGACAGGGCGACAAAGTCTGAAACTCTGCGGGTGGAGTGAGCTTTGCAACGCTGTTCTCCAGCGTGTAATGCATTGTAGCCATTGTGCTTGCCCGACACGTCTTTTCCTGGAGCCAGATGGTTTTTGTGGATACTTTTCAGACTGCGCGTATATATAGATTATTTTGACTCCGATATTCTGCAACCACGCAGTAAGCTTTCGCATGTGGCAGGACTGCACAATGCTGCATAGTGACACATTAGGACATTGTCCATGTACCTGCCTTCCCCTTTCGGTCAGGTGTCGGACCAGACTGAGGAAGCCACATACCCAAGTAGTGTACAGGCCATCTCTAAATAAACTTTAAATTTCTGAGAGGGCTCTCGTCAAGGCGTGGGCTCGCGTGGGCTCGTGTGACGGTGCCATGCTTTCTCGGAAGTATGGGAAAAAGAGTTCAAATGCGAATTAAATCTATGTACATAAATGAAAAGACTACTGCAATGCATCCTAAGAAGTAATAGCATGTAGAAGCACGGCTCCAGCAACGCTTACATTCAACGAGCTTGTGTGCTTCTGGCGAGTTGCGAGCGTCGTTTGGTGCGTACTGCGCTGTATCAAGCTCATACGAATCCCGTCACCTTCATTGCCAACAACGAGGAGAGTTGGAGACTCGAAGTTCCGCAGGTCTGCAGCATCTACGGCGGGCAGATGAGTTCCGCTCGCTTGTAATGCGCGTGCACTCGGGCCAGCAGCAACGAGCGACCACCCCTGAGCGCGAAGATCATCGAACAGTCTCAAGGGACGCGAGACCTCAAAAATTGGAATGAACTCGGCTGCTCCGCTGCTAGCCTTTACCACGGCCGGAGAAATCGGTGCACTATTTCGCGCGCTAACGGCCACGAAGTCGGCTCCAAAAAACTGGGCCGAGCGCAAAAGGGCACCCATATTATGTGTATCAGTGACTTGGTCGATAAACAGACCCAAGGCTGGCTTGAACTTGCGCGGCTCGAGCTCGGAAGAGACCTTGCCTGTGGCCGTATTAGTGTCATCTGCGGGGCTAGCTGTGTCAAGGTTTACAAGACGCTCGCCATTGACCTCCAACATACCATCTCTGACGTCCAAAGAGTCTGCAAATACATGCTGGCGTTTCTCCGTCTCGACAATGTACTTATTGTGTACACCCTGCGAGGCCATGATTTGGAGGTGCTGCATGGGAACGCGGGTTTCAATGCTGATGTCCTTTGCGCGGCACGCGTCCAGGATGTCGGGCTCTATTTCAGCAACCGATGAGAAGCCTGTGAAAAGTTTGTGGCATCTGCGCGAGGCCAGCACAGCCCTTACAGCGTTTGTGCCGTATATGTACTCGAGTTTCGGGTTGCTTTCCATACGACTCGCAAACCGTCGTGCAAAGTCCGGCTTCGCAGCTGGCGCAATAGGTTTTGGTGGTTTAGGAGTGGGTTTCAGCTTTTTGCCCTCCTGTTCCTCACGACGCCGCTGCAATTGCTTTGCATGGACATGGGCGTACTTGTCCCTGAAAAATGCGTCCTTGTCCTGGCCATCCCAGGCCTTCTTCCGGCGTTGCGGGGCAACAAACAGGTCGTCAAATGCTTTTCCTGTGCGCTTGAACGGAGCTTTGGGCGCTTTTACCTTAGGCGCAGCAGCCTTGGCGAGAATCAGGGAGAATCTCATACAGTGAAGTCTCCACGGCTGCGAGTTTTCTGCAAACCGCCCAAACCCTTGATTTTTCTAGGCACTGCCTGAGCCGTCCTTCATGGAGAAAATTAAAGCTCTTTTGTTATTAGAATTGATTTTAGTATGCCCCTCTGTTGGAATTGAAAAGAGAAAAAACGAAACCGTCACACTCTTTACATAGGTCTATGTCAAATAGGCCTGCACGAGCACACCATGTCGTTTTACGGTCCGGTTCTCGAGCCCGAACAAAGAAGAGCCGTACTATTACCCGCCACTCAGCTTCACTGCCTATTGTTAAATCTGTCTCAATTGAAATAGCATCTCTCACCGTCTAAAAACACATTTCAACGCGCACGAGTCTCGGCATGTATGTATGTACGTAGGTGTGTGTGTCATGTGATTTCCACACGGTACGGCCCGCTGCTGACCCAATCACACGGGGTTGATTCCTCGAACCTCTTTTGTTCAACCAGTACCAGATGTCGACGTTCACGCAGCTGGAACGCATCCGCAAGGCCATTTATGCGAGCCCCGCTCTCAAGAGCGTGTTCCTTCCGGCGTCGCGCATCTACACGAACCTCGCCGGCTACCGCAACCTTGGTCTGAAGACCGAGGACCTGTTCATGGAGGAGAACGAGGTCATGAAGACCGCGCTTTCGCGGTTGCCTGCCGAGGAGTCATACAAGCGCGTGTACCGCATTGCCGTCGCCTTCCAGGCGTCGCTCACGCAGCAGCTTGCGCCTGAGGCTGACCGCGTGAAGCCCGAAGAGGACACTTCGTACCTCATCCCGTACCTGCTGGAGGCCGAGGCCCAGATCAAGGAGCGCGAGGATCTCGACAACCTCACTGTCAAGCCCTCCCGTTTGTAGATAAATATTATTAGACCTTAGCCCTTGTCGGCCACGTCAGTACACGCTTCCTGGACATCGCGCTTGCCCATTCATGCGCTAACATACTGCATGTTATCTCAGGGAACGGCATTTGCTTGAGTTCATTATCCAACAAAAGAAAGGACTATAATAAATAAGTACATTAAAAGAGTGCAGGCACCTGCGCCTTTCTTGGCTTGCGCATTCAGGACGCCCGCTCCGAGTCGTACTGGCCAGCCAGGCTCGAGACGGCCGTTTTGAACTGCATTGTGATTTCGAGCAGGTGGTCGACGACGATATCGTCGGGTGTGCTGTCGAGCAGGACGTTCGTGTCGATTTTCGGCATGGGTGGGAACTCGCTTGCCCACGCCGTCGCGCGGCCAAGCGACCCTGTTCCTGGGGCAGCCTGCTTTATCGGACCAGCCGTAGCAGACATGAGCATTGGTTTCGCGTTCGAGCGCGGGGGCAGCTGAAGTCGAGGCAGCGCTTCTCGGGGCTCCCGAGGCTTTACCTGCCGTTTTGGCGACGGCGATGGCGACGTCATGTTGGAAGGCACGGGCGACGGCTGCAGTTGAGTCGGCGAGTCCAGCTGTGATTGTGTTTGCGCTTGCACTTGGGCTTGCGCCTGCGCCTGGACCTGCGCCTGGGCTTGCGCTTGCACTGCGGCGAGCGTCCGAATAGGCTGCACTGGCGGTTGCGCACCCCCTTCTGAGCCCACAGCACCAGTGGCACCCATCGTCGTGCTGCGCTGCCGTGCAACGGACGCTGGTGCTTGCGGAAGCGGGGGTTTGTCGAATTTTGATCCATCATGATTGATATGCGGCTGTGAGTGCGATGTCAAATGCGAGCGAAGCCGTGGGCCGAAATCGGGAGTGCCCAGCACGGGAGGCGCATCTGACGGCGGGGTTTTCGGTGCAAGGCCAGACCCGCTCGGCCCCGTTCCCGGTCCTGGTGTAGCGACCGATGCAGCATGAGGCAGAGCTTGTGGCGGTGCTGAAGGGAATGCGTGCGCCGGCAGAGCAGGCCGGAAATGCGCTGGCGGGGCTTGTGCCGGTGATGGCTGAGCCGGTGATGCCTGGGCGGGCGATGCCTGGGCGGGCGATGCTTGTGGTTGTGCATGCATGAACGACGGGTTGCTGGGCAACGGCGGCGGAGCCATTGCCGACAGGTTTGGCATGGACTGCTGGTACGGGCCGGGGCTCGACATGGAGCCCTGCGACACGGGGGGTATAGGCGACATAGGCGTTGCGTCCTGCGTCGGGTAGTAGTCCGTGCGTCGTGCGGGCACGCCAAACAGCTCACGGAGCGAGTCTGGTGCATCGTTCATGTCCTCGGGCTCGATGTTGTCCGACCGCGAGTCCCCCAGCGCCTGCGCTGGGGACGGCTGAGCTTCTTCATCCTCGATGTTGAAGTCCCACACGGAGTCGTTGTCGTCGTCGTCGCCACGTATGCTTGCGTCGTCATTGTCCTCATGCGGATTGAACATAAGCAGCGAGTCTCTGTGGCCCTTGTGGGCGCTTTTCCACGAGACGTACCGCTCGACAAGCGTGCGTAAGATCGAAGTTGGGGACTTCGCGTACGATTTGATGAACTTGTGCTTCAACAGCTCCTCGGCCGAGGGCCGTGCCTCGGGGTCCTCGTCCAAACAAAGAGCCACCAAGTCTTTCAAGCTTGGCGTGTATTTCGGGCCCTCAAGCCGTGGCGGGCGCGAGTTTGTAATGAGCATGAGGGCCCGCATGGCCTCGTGCTCGCTGTACGGCGGGTTCCCCGTGACGATTTCGTAGAAAGTAATGCCCATCGACCAGATGTCTGCCTTGTTGGTGTAGCTCCGGCCCTCGGTGATGACTTCGGGCGCCATCCAGTACGGCGTTCCAACAATCGTGTGGCGCTTTGTTTGGTTCACAGCCGAGTGCGCGGCCACGCCGAAATCGCACAGCTTGACCTGACCGGCAAGGGTGATTAGAACGTTGGCCGCCTTGATGTCGCGGTGTATGATCCCCTCGGCGTGGATAGCCGCAACGGCAACCGAGAGTTCGCGGAATATCACGCTCAAATACTTATCCTCGAGCGCGCCCGCTCGTAGCAGCGTGCGTACAGAGCCTCCCGAACACAGGTCCATGACAATCCAGAGCTTCGAGCCCTCGAGCACCGTCCCGTAATATTTCGTGACGTTACTGCTCTCGGCCATGGACAAATGCGCGAGGAGAGCGACCTCGTGCTGGACACTCTCGACCTCGTCATTCACGGCGTCGAGGTCCAGCGTCTTGATGGCAACGACCCTGTTTGTCTGCGTGTCCACACCTTTGTAAACAACGCCGAAGTTGCCGTAGCCAATCTTTTCGGCCCGGCGGTACCGGCCAACCGTTTTCGTAGCCATGTGGACAGCTTCGAGAACCTCAGAAGGTTTCAGCTGAGTAACCCTTCACCTACGCGACCACGCGTGGTGGTGGTGGGCACCCGGCCAGCAAAGGAGGTGCACGATAAGCACGGACAGTCGGCCATTGAATCGCAAAATGGCGCATTACAAGTCGTGAATTTGTTCCGCAACCAACGATGTGGCTTCAGGTTCATAAAGTGCTACACATCTTGTATTCATCGTGTCATCTTATTACATACTATTGTATAACATATTATGTGCCATGCAAGGCATGATTTCGTGCGTGCGTGTGCGCCACAGAATTGCCAACTGTTAAGGCGAGAATTGGTTCAGGCCGCGGCTCAGACCTGGGCACCGAGGAGATGTATTACGGAGTTTTTCGAGGCGTCCGGCTAGACCCTGATTAGCTGCACGCACTTGTATAGTTCACAGATCATGCACCTGCTGCGCATATCCAATTAACACTTGTGCGTCCTTAAGTTCCCGTGCACCCTTGAGCCCTTGTGCATCCCATCAGCCCCTTGAGTTCTTAGAAGAGCACGCCCTTTGTCGACGGCACGTCGTCCTTGCCCGTGAAACTGATCGCCTCCTTGGTGGCAATTGCAAGCGCTTTGAACGCGGACTCTGCACGGTGGTGGTCGTTGAAGCCGCGCAGGCAGTCGACGTGAATTGTGATGGCCGCGGCCTGCGCAAAGCTCTCGAGAACGTGCGGGATCATCTCCGTCGAGAGGTCACCGATCTTCTCACGCTTCAGACCAAGCTCTACGACTGCATATGGCCGGTTAGACAGGTCAACAACGGCTCTGCTCAGGGCCTCGTCGAGCGGCGCGAAGCCGAACCCGAACCGTTTCACTCCGCGCACATGTCCTAGAGCCTCTTTGAACGCCATGCCGAGGGCAATGCCACAGTCCTCAGCCGTGTGGTGGTCGTCGATGTGCAAATCGCCCTCACACGCAAGCTGCAGGCTCCACCCGCCGTGCTTCGCGAGAGCGTGCAGCATGTGGTCGAGAAACCCGATGCCGGTGCTCACCGAGATCGTTTGGCCGCCCGTATTCTGCGACTCGTTCGGCTGGGCGGGCTGGCTTCCATCAATTTCAGGAAGCTCGACGTTCCCGCCGTCAAGCGAAAGCGCTATGCGGATCTTTGTCTCGTTCGTGTTCCTGCTAATGGTCGAGGCCCTCATTGTCGAGTGAGTCGATCGCCATTACTAAGTGTGATATATTTTAAATATGGAGCAGAGCCACAAGCCACAAAAAAAAATTGGCTGTCGCGGCCTTAAACGGGGCCCTGGGTTGGGGACGTAATCTCGAACGGCCATAGCTGAGAGCTAGTACTCTTGATGCGAGCATGAGGAAGTCGCAACGTATAAATAATTTAAAATATATAGCCAAAGGTCCCACTTAGTGCACTGAACTGAATTGTGGGTTTGTGTCCGTGTGCGTGCGGACACGTCAGTGCTCTCGCTTGGCCGTGTGCTCGCTTGGCTGTGCGCTCGCAGTCTATGGTGCTATGAGCGTATCAACAAGATGCTTGACGGCCACACTGCCCTCGCTCACGTCTTTGCGATGTGGGTTCTTCATGATGGCTGCGGCATGGGCCATTGGCGTTGCGGCAATGCGCAGCAAGTACTTCTCGAAGCCGAGCTTGTTGAACTGGTCAACGATCTGCTGCATTAAAGGCGTGAGCTGCAGGGCTGCGAGGTCACTGAGGTCGCCGCTGCGATACACGTTGTCGCCCTCGACCGTCCGGTACACGTCCTCGACCATGCCCTCAGCCGATGTCTCTAAAACCGAGTGGTCCAGCAGGTTATGGCGGCGTGTACGCAGCCGCGACGCCGTGTGCTGGAAGCTTGCGTTCATTAAAAACGCACAGAACCAAAGCGGCAGCACGAGGCCAACACGGATAATGAGCGCCCCCAGTTTCGAGCCGCGGCGGATGCGTTGCCAGACCCACTGTACGGCCGACCGTAGTGCTGATGAGCGGCGCGGCCCAGTTTCCTGAGGCGTAGCCCGCTCAGCAACGAAGTCTGGGGCGGAATTGTGCAAAACAATTGGCGCGTACCCGGCCACAAACGGCCCCCGCAGGAGCCGCAGGTCCTGGCGTCGAAACGGGTCTGCAGACTCGGCTGCGGCTGTGTAAAACTCGCAGCGGCGGTCATTTGCTATGTTTGCGTACAGCACCCGGCGCTCGAACTTCGCCAATGCGCGCGTCCACGGCGTGTTTGATTGTGCCAGCCGCAGAAACAGCGGGGCAGACTGTGCCTGGTCCGTGTCCCGCAAAAATGCTTGCTTCGACGTCCGGGCCATCGACCACGCACCAATCGCGTTGAAAACTCGGGCACCTCGCGATGGCCCGAGCATGTTCACGCCAACATGCGGGCTGCAAGTCGTAACAAACAGCTTCGGTCGTATATGCTTGAGCAGGCCGCGGGCATCGAGCAGGCCAATAGCGTACCTCGCCATGAGCCCGCCCATCGAGTAGCCCACAATACTGAGCTCAGTGACTTTAATACCGCGTTCTGCCAATGCTTCTATGGCCAAACAGACCTCGTCTGCCACGCGCAGGCCACAGACGTCGATGCCGTCGTACGTGAAGTACCCTTCGTTGCTCCGCGTGCGGTAAACAATGCCCTGAATATCGTCCGCCAACAGCTTCTCAGTTTCCGGGCTTGTTTCGCCGTGAACAACGTCCTCGAACTTGCCAAACCCAAAGGGAGCGAGCTCCGCCGTGATGTAGTCGAAGTCTCGGGCTTTGCCCCACATGCCGTGAACAAGAACTATCAATTGCATTCTCCGACCGTCAAGTTCACAATGCGTAGGTGTACGTGTTCTGAACTGAGTCTTGAGAGCGTGCGTAAGTCAATTTACCGGGTTCCGTATACGCAAATAAGGCCCCCGTAGTCGTGGAGGAGGAGCAGAGTAGGGGGAGGCGGAGGGGAGCGAGGAAGGGCAGGGCACTAGGGCGCCTGGCTGATAGGTAGAGCCGACGGCCGAGGGTCCGCGGGCCGGGGCAAGGTCTACTCGGCCTGCGACCTGTCACGCCAGCCAACACTTGCACGCTTAGGCACTCGCTCGGCCTTGCCAGTGCAATGCTCGCGTGTGATTGCATGTGTCAAAAGCTATATAACGCTAAAGTATCTGCTGCACCGGTCCATCGCCGCCCTGGCCGATCCCCGGTTAGGTCCTGGCATGGCCCTAGTCCCGCCGCAGCTGGGCCCTAGCTTCGTACTAGGCCTCCCTCGCAGTAGCCGGGCCGTTCCTGCAGTACCCTAGCCCTGGCTCAGGTAATCTTGCAACGACCATGCACTCTGCAGTTCACGCAAACAAACGCAGCCCGTGTCTAAGCAAGGAACGGCACGCCTGCACGACAGAGCCTTTTGCTGAACGTTACAGCGGGATTCGGCCACTCGAAATACCTATGGCATTAAACGGTATTTCGAGGCCTGCGGATGTATGAGATAATGTAGCTATGAATGTCTTGTAGAATAGGTATTAACGGCGAATCAGCCGGTCTATTAAGCTGCGACGCCGGCGGTGGCCCTTTGCCGGCTTGGAATGTGAGGATGGGGGCTCGGACGGCACGGCCGCGGCCCGCGGGGCGAGCTGGGGCGCATTCGACGACGGGTTCACCGGTGGCGGGTCCGAAATGGCGAGGTTCGAGACCTGCTCGAACGACACGCGCGGAGACCGCGACGGTGAGCGCGACGACGCTCGCGACGAGCCTCGGGACTGCATTGAGCCCGTCGGGCTCGGTGGCTGCAGCACGGGCCCGACGTACGAGATCGTGCGGCCCTGCGAGAACTGCGACGCAATGGGTGCCGACGAAGGCAGCGAGCTCGGCCCCGGAATCGAGAGCGCCGGTGGCGGAGCAGAGAAGCGAGGGCTTCCTGCCGGCAGCGAAGCATGCAGAAATGAGGCCGGCCGGCGGCGCTGCCTCGAGACCGAGAACAAGGAGTCGACTTCGCTGTTGTCTTCGTCCTCGTCCTCCTCGAGCACGGCGCCCATGCCACTGGACGACGTCTTCGAAAACGGCGACTCCAGCAGCGGGTCCGGCGCGTGGTCCGGCGGCCGCTGGCTGAACGAGCAGCCGAGCGCCTCGTCAAGGTCGATCTTCGGCTGCGCTGGCTGCGACATACTTCGCGGGGTCACGGCCGAGGCAACGACCGTGTCGTCTGCATCATCCATAACATCGCTTTGTGGCGAGCTCGGCGTAGTTGCGGTCGATGCTGCCATAGCCGGTACAGGCGCTGCCATTGCTGCTGCTGTTGGTGCGGCTGTTGGCGCTGATGTTGGTACCGTTTTTGGTGCCGTTGACGTTGCCGTTGGCACGCCCGTCGTCTCCTCGGGCTCGTCGCTGCTCCGCTTGAACATCTGCACAAACGACCGCCGTTTACGGTGTTTCGTGGTGTTTGTAGGCACTGGTGCGGCAGGAGACACGACAGGCGTTGGAACGAGCCACCCTGGCTCGCCAATTGGTCGCGACGACGGCGACCGGAACCCGCTGAGTGGCCGGTCCCGTAAGTCGAGGCGTGGATCGCCGCGGTCAGCGTGCTCGCCCCGCGACCGCCCGTCGGGCGTGCTTGGTACAACCCCAATCGGTGCCGATCCGAGCATGGGCGTGCGCTGCGGGGCGAGTTTCGGTGACTGCAGCGGCGGTGTGTGGATCGGCGACTGCAAGGGCGACTGCTGAGACGTCTGCAGTGGTTGCGTGCTGCTCGGCCCGGTCAACGCCGCTGCCCCTGTCTTTTGCACCGACGCCTGCGGAGAATTTACTGGTGCCGTTGAGCCACTGGCTGCATGCAACGAGCTCGGCGTAGGCAGATGTGTATTATAGGAGCCGAGCGGTGCCGGCTTCGGCGAGTTCAGCACACTTGGTGGCTTCGGCGAGTTCAGCATACTTGGTGGCTTTGGCGAGCTCAGCACACTCGGCGGTTTGGGCGAGCTCGTGAGCGTCGCAAGCTCGACGGCACTGAGGTCTTCGGACATCGCCGCACTACGCCGGTGCGCGTGCCGTTTCGGCCGTGGCGAGAAGCTGAGCGGCCGGCCATCGTGGGTCGGAAGCTGGAGCTGGTTCTGCATCTGCGGCGGATCGCGCGACGTTTGCAATTGCGGGATCGGCTGGGGCAGCGACGAAGGCAGCGACGAGGGCATAGACGCTTGCAATGGCTGCTGCAGGGGTCGTTGCAGAGACTGGGGCAACGGAAGCGGGAAACTGAAGTCCGGGTTGATTTCGCTCATCTGGGTCGCAAGCCACTAGTGAAAAAAGAAAGACTAGAAAGAAAGAAAAGAGTGACAGGAGGTTGGATGGAATGGACGGCGACGAGAAGCGGAGGTGCGGTCACGGATGCTGGTCCCTGATGCCGGTTACCAGAAGCTGTGGCCGGGCGTTTATATACGCGGCAAATTCGAAGCCTTGTTGCGGGCGCCGATGAATTGGATGGCTGGGACCTTCGCCGGGACAGAAAAGACCAGCCCGAAACACCCTTCGTCGTGATTTAACGCCTGTGTCAGGTTATTAATCTCGGAAAGGGGCGGCGTGCTGCACGCTTAGAAAGGCGGGCGTCCCAAGCGCATGCAGCACGTCGCTGTCCCTGGGCGCTGACTAACGGTTCCCTTTTGGGTGCTCCCAAGGCAAGGGCGCGCGTATAATTAGCCTGCCTGTGCGCGGGTCCAAGGGCCCTCGGTCCTGCGCTCCAGCCCATCTATGACGATGCGTGCGCCCACGGTCGCCGTGTGCGCGTACCGATCGAGAGTCGCTTACCACGCTGATTTTGCCGTGTTTTGCGTATCCGAAAATAGACGATGTTTCAGACCTTGCATGCTGGACGCAGCCACACGAAACCGGCATAACTGGCGGTCGCGGGACCTCGTGCGCGTTCTTGCATCACGGGACTCAGCCAGCGAACGCTGGATCGGGCGCTCGTGCCCTGCCCGTACCCGTGAAGTTACGGGGTGGGCTCCCGGCCCGCACGCGCGTCCTGCGCTACGTTCTCATTCGCATGAGCAGTTTAAAGCCTAACTATTTACCCACTTCTTGATGCACATTAGTGTACCTGCAAATTTTGGGGAGTAGTCCTCTTTTTTCCGGCTTGCTTTGTTTTGTACTGCTCGCACTCATCGAACGGGACTCGCCAGTCATCAAGTGCGCAATTTCGTTAATGGACGCGCTACAAACCCTGCGTCCATTATGCATGGGTGCTCTGCCATTCTATGGTCTAAACCGTCGAGACTCGCCCAAGGCGGCGATGAGGTCTGGGTAGCGATGTTTTTTCCTGCACATGCGGCCGGGCGATTGACCTGTTCGTCGACCAGCCCTAGTATAGGCGGTCTCAGAGCCTAATATCCGCCGAGACGCATGCAAGTAGTGCTTCCAAATTAAGTACACACGTCAGATCGGCCTCGGGGTCACACGCAAGGCGGCTTGTCTGCGCGATCTGACACGGTTGCTAAATATACGCACACTTGTACACAGAGAAATACGTATTTCTCTGCGTATATGTGTATACGCCTATTGCACGAATATGTACGCGCCTATCTATACGAATATGTACACGCCTATCTATACGAATGTGTCCACAAATATGCACACATAATCTGTAATTAGTAGAATCCGCATCAAGTTAGTTATCTATTGGCGATAATTAGAGCCACTTATGTTTGCCAAAGTTGATCCAACTGTGCCTCAACTACGCTCTTTACGCTTAGTTTAGCCCCACAGCAGCGCTATGCCGAAGTCACTACATCTCGCCAAACTATATTCCACAATCTAAGCCTTCTTAAGTCTCGTGTTCCTCAACCACTGCTAACATGGTTTGAGGCCGTACGTTCAGCTCACGTCATCGCTAGCTCCCCCCCCCACGTCTCGAGGTTGCTCACACATAATAAACGGCCTCGAAGCTATCTACCGTGCTAGCGCCGATGAAAAGTAAATGCAATTTAGGGAACAAAGTACAAACTAAACGTACATAGAAAGTGCTTCGCTGAAATCAGTGAACGCTCGACGAGCTCCTGCAACGCCGATACTCCACGGGGGCTGGCGCGCGGGTGGTGGGTGTGGTTACATCAGCGCCTAGCGATACGTAGCCGTCCACCAATTACCGGGTGCCAGCATGTCATTTGCGATAGATCTCAGCGAGCACGGCTCGGATCTCAAGAAACAGTATGAGAGCGTCATTTCCTCGGATCCAGAAACGACGTGGACCGTGTTCGAGTACGAGGGCTCGAGCAATGCTTTGAAGCCCGGCCACAGCGGGGCTGGCGACCTCGACGAGTTTGTCGAGGCATTTGACGACGCCCGCATCCAGTACGGCCTCGTGCGCGTCGAGTTCAACAGCGTGAACAAAATTGTGCTTGTTGGCTGGGTCGGCGAGAACGTCAGCGCCCGCCAGCGCCTCGTGTTCAACGCCCACATGTCGGCCGTTGCGAAGCAGTTCTCGGGCCACCACATCCAGATCACGGCCCGCAGCAGCGACGAATTGACTCCGCAAATCATTTTGGAGCGTGTGAATGCTGCCGCAGGCTCGAAGTACGCGGGCTCGACGAAGCCCGCCCCGGCAACAAAGCCGAAGTACATCCAGGCCGCCGAGGGCGCGAACGAGGACGACTGGGTCGAGGTTGCGCCCGTTAAGGAGCAGGAGCTCAAGTCCACGGGCGGTACGGGCTACAAATCGAGCGTTCGCGAAGAGCTCGAGCAGCTGCGCAAGAAGAAGACCGAGCCGAAGCGCAGCGAGCCGGCCCGGAAGCATCCCGAACCGGAACCCGAGTCCGAGTCCGAGCCCGAACCTGAGGCCGAATCCGAGCCTGAGCCCGAGGCCGAATCCGAGCCTGAGCCCGAGGCTGAATCCGAGTCTGAGTCGAAGGAGGATACACCTCGCGGCATCTCGGGCCTCGACTCGGGCACGTCGTACAAGCCCGTGGGCAAAATCGATCTCAAGAAGATCCGCGAGGAGGGCAAAAACTCGAAGTTTGCTGATGCGCGTATCGAGAAGATCGAATCTTCATACAAGCCCGTGGGCAAGGTCGACTTGAAGGCCATTCGCGAGCAGGCCCGCAAGGAGAAGGAGCTGAAGGCCCAGAAAGAGAGCGGCAGTGCCCCCGCGTCTACGAGCTCTGCGGCCAAGAGCTCGCCGGCAAAGTCGGTGAAGAACGAGGCTTCGGAGCGTGACGTCTCGCATGAAAGGGCGAGCGAGTCGAGCGCTGTGAAGGCCGGCTACGGCGTTTCGAAGGACAAGAAGAAGATCAGCGGCCCGCGCACGGTGGGCGGTGAAGATGAGGACGACGAGCCGCAGTTCTCGTCGCTCGCAGACCGCATGAAGGCATTCCAGAACAGCGTCAGCGGCGCAAAGCCGAAGCACGACGTCTCCTCGCAACGGTCGTCACCGCGGCCAACGGCACGTGCGCCTGCACGCAAGGCCGAGTCTGTGCCGTCGGAGGACAGCCACAATGCTCGCAGCGATGACGAGGAGGCGCCCTTGTCTGTAGCGGCCCAGCTCGCAAAGGCCCGCCTGGCGAAGTCTGAAGAGCCCGAGCGTCTGCCCGAGCCGAAACGAGACACGCCGAAACGCGAGACGCAGCCCGAGCCCGAGGCGTCCGAGCCGAAGGCCGTTTCTTCGTTCGCTGCTCGATTTGCGAAGAAAGAGGAGCCCAAGGAGCCAAAGGCCGAGCCAAAGGCCGAGCCGAAACGGGCCGCCCACGACGACTTCGAGGATGAGGTTGAGGAAGCAGCTACGCACGCCGAGCCGAAGAAGGCCGAGCCGAAGAAGGCCGCGGCCGAGGAAGAGCATACGCCGGCCGAGCAGAGCGATATCCGGGCCGTAGCCACGCAGGACTACGAGGCCGGCGACGACGACGAAATCGACCTTAAGGAGGACGAGCTTGTCGTGAACATCCAGAAGGTCGACGAGAACTGGTGGATCGGTGAGAACTCGGCCGGTGCAGTCGGCTTGTTCCCGAAGGACTACGTCAAGGTCGAGGGCGAGGATGAGAGCGAGGCCGCGGAGCCCGCGAACGGCAGCGCTGCACCGAGCAAGCAGGCATCGACGAAGCAAGCTGCCGTCGACGGGGAGGGCAAAGTCGCCGTTGCGCAGTACAGCTACGAGGCTGGCGACGACGACGAGCTGAGCTTCGAGGAAAACGAGGAGATCACAGAGGTCGAGTTCCCGAGCGAAGACTGGTGGAGCGGCCGGAACTCGAAGGGCGACTTCGGTCTGTTCCCGTCGAGCTACGTCACGCTGCAGTAGGAGGAATTATCTAGTAGTAATTGCATTCACGGATCAAACCTGTAGTCTAGTCTATTTAGAGCATGCGCTAGTTTCGCGTCCAGTGGTCTCGCTGTAGCACGCGTCGGGCCAGTTGATGATCGGGTTCGTCGTGCTCGTAGTGTTTGTCGTCCTGCCTTTACGTCGCTGTGGTGCTGTCAATCTTCACGTCGTTGTGGATCGTGGAGTCGTCGGCGGATACGGACGAGGCGGCCGAGGCCTGTTTCGCGGGCGCTGCCGAAGACGTGCCCGCGATTTCCGCGTGCCGTAGCGCCATGATGCGCGCAAAGAAGTCGAGCAACGTCTTGCCCTCGGGTGACCTGCCCCGCCGGTCGACGATCTGGCCGTGTGTATGCATCATGTTCATGCGAACGGCGTACTTCCGCCACGGCAGCTCGTTCAGCGCATCGATTATGCCGAGCATCTGCGGCGACAGGTTCAGGCTCTGCGGCGTCGAGTCGATCAGGCCGCTGTAACCGGGGCTCGGCAGGCCGTGCGCGTCCGTTGTTGCGTCTTCTTCGTAAACCGTGCGCGACCCAACGGCCTGGCTCGCCGTGACGTTCACGCCGGCAATGTCGAGCGTGTCTTCGAGAGCAACGCCGACTTTGTCAACGAGCGACTCGCCATGGCTGTGCGAGTCGGGCGCCCACCAACGGCGGACCCACGACATGACACTGATGATGCACATGGCTATGCTCAGCAGCACGAGGAAGAACGGGATAAGGAGCTGCAAAAGCAGATTCAGTACCATCTTTCTGAGTGGGACCGTGTTGTGCGCGTTCCGCACGCGTTTTGAAACGACGCGCGAGTTCCCCATATCGACCAAGTGGACCTCGGTCGAGTAGAGCCGCAAATCGAGGTGCCGTGGGTCCGAAAACGGGTTTTTCGGGGCAATGTACGACGTCCAGAACGGCACCGTGCGGTCGTGCACGGTGTTTGCAAACAAGTAGAGGTTGCGGAACCGCTCAAGGCCGCGGTAGTAGCTTGACGTGCGGCTCGCCATGTCGCCAATGAGGGGCGTGCGCATAAACAAGTCGAGCCCAGCGTAGCCCGTGATGCGGGCGCCTACGAAGTTGAACGCTTTGCCAAACAGCGACTGGTGCGCGTACTGCGACCCGAGATGCGGTGTGGCGAACGTTGCGAACACGACGGGCGACAGCCGCGAAAACGCCCCTGCCTCTTCGAGCAGCCCAATGAGGTACCGCCCGCACAGCCCGCCCATTGAGTACCCGACAATGGAGAGGTGCGTGGCGCCGACCTTCTTGACCTGCGTGAGCAACTCGTCGAGCAGCTTGCGTGCGTTCAACGCCACGCCGTCGAACGTCCCGACGGCAGACATGCATTGTGCGCGGTACACGGTCGCGTCCCCGGAGCCGGCCAATGCATTCACAATGCTTTCTTCCATGCTGCGCAAGTGGCCCGCATTGCCAAACAAGCCATGGATCAAGAAAATCAGGTGCATATCTGAAACAGCCCAGCCGCCCCGGTGTTAAGCAGGTCGGGTGTGTGAGACCCCTAGACCTCGCTGCGACCTGACCCCCCCCCGGATCTATATAATATGTATTCCCAATCCGGTTTGGGGCATAAATAATCTATACCTCAGCTTACTTTCGGCCTCGAATCCGAAACACGGTTAAGTATCTATACTTTTTTTGCCTTCCACCCCACAATTTGATGTCCCATTCGACTTCGCAAAGAACATAAGCGTCACTACGTTTTCGCTATCCTTTGGTTCGGTTCTTTTTTTTCTTTTTCTATCACTCCACATTTAGTTCCGTCTCTGCGCGTGAGCTCATATTCTTCATTGAATGATCCCAGACAAGGATTTCCTAAAAAAAACCCCGCCACCAAACTACCGGCCTGGAATTGGCCGAGGGGCAGTGGGGTTCACGACCCAGCGCGAGCGGGTCTTCCCTGAGTCTAGCGGACCGCGAAACCGGCCAGCCGAGGGCGATGCCGAGCAGTTTGCAGACGCTAACGAGGCAGATGGCGAGATCTGGGATGAAATCGATGCCCGCCGGCGGCGTAAACGCCGGCCTCGTCCTCCCCCGGGTCCCGCGCAAAGCTCTGGCCTTGCCGAGCCACCGACCGGGCCACAACCGCCGAATACGGCGTGGCCGCTTAGAACGTCACAATCGAGTCTTCCTACGTCGCAGCCGATGTCGTGGCCTACTCACTTGTCAGGGCCTCCGAACTTGCCAGTACCTTCGAACTTGCCAATACCCCCTTCCGCTTCTCAACCGCCTTTCCCTCAACCGCCTTTCACGTCCCAGGCGCCTCGTTGGCCCGAGTCCAGCTCTTCACGGCCGGGCCGTGTCCCACAAGAGCTAACTACACGGCTGATTGGCGACCGCACCCTGAACCCGGCAACGTTTGCGGCGATTCAAGAGCAACAGCCTACTGTGCCGGTTGAGAGACTCGCGCGACGGCGGCGGGCACACGAGAGAGCAGAAGCACGACACCGGTCTCGGAACCGGCGTGCGCCTAAGAAGGCCCTGAACCTAGAACCGCCTGAGGACTTTGTAGACAGCATCGTGTCGACGGCAAGGCTCGAGGATCCGAATTTGACCGCGTCTCAGCGGAACAAAGAGGAGCTCGCAATGCTGTCGAAGGAGGAATGGGCCGCTATCCCGCTCGCGAGCGATGCAGCGTACACAAACAAGCGGTTGCGCGAGTTTGAACAGAACACGCGGCGCACGTACACGGTCCCACAGGTCTCTACTGAGGCAACGGGGCCCGACTTGCGTGCCCTCTACACAAAAATGATCAAGGAGCATCCTCAGAGCCAGGAAGGGTACCTTGGGCTGTCGAGGGTCGAGCAAGATGCAGGAAACCACGATCGTGCGCGGGACATTATTGTGCACGGCACGTTCCGCGTTCGCGACAGCGTTGACTTGTGGCTCGCACGGATCGATATTCACACGAACTTGGCGGCGGCCCGGTTTGCGGCGAGGAATGCGTGCCTGTGCAACCCGCTCAGCATCCCGCTGTGGCTCAAGGCCATCGAGATCGAGCCCACAGTGGCAAAGAAACGCGAGCTTGTGCGTCGAGCGCTCACGAGGTGCTCGGGGGCATCGGATCTGTGGCTGCTTTCTGCGGATTTAGAGGATGATGTGAGCCTTAAACGCGAAGCCCTGGCCGTCGGCACGCAGTACGCGAGCACGCCGAGTGTGTGGCTCGCGCTTGCGAAGCTCGACACGTCGTGCCTCGAACGTGCACGGTCCCTGTTCCCGAAGAACCGCGAGGTATGGCTTGAGTCTATTGCCAACGACCCGGGGCTCATACCCGAGGCCATTGCGACGCTGCCGCGGCTCATTTTCAAGGCACATCTCGCGACGCTCGAGCCGGACTCGCCACTCGTCGAGCCCCTCGTGTCGGCCCTGCAGCTCACGGCTGCCGAGGCCGAGTCCATGCCGCACGTCTACCGCTACATGCAGCCGAGCCCGGAACTCTACAAGCAGTGGGGGGGCGTGGATCCTAAAGTATGGCGTATTGCCGTCGAGAAGTTCCCGGATGATGAAGACATTTTGCTGGCGTTCGCGAACCACGCGCTTGGCAGCGAGTCTCATGCTGCCGGGTCTCGTGCCGCCGAGTCTCGTCACGCAATTCAGGCCGACGACTGGTCTGTGCTCCTAGCTGCGCGCGAGTCGGCCCCGCTCCATGTGCTGAGCACAGTCGCAGGCCTCCTGCTCCGCCAGCAAGACTTCGAGCGTGCGTTTTCGTGGCTGCACGGCCGTGCCGAGTCGCCGGAGCTCTGGCTTCAGTATATCGAGGCGGCCCACGCTCGCAACGCCAGCCGAGACGACGCAGGCGCGGATGCAACCGCGGACGTGACCACGGACGTGACCACGGACGCAACCACGGACGCAACCACGGACACAACCACGGATGTGGGCGCATTAGTAGACGAGGGCCTGGAGCGGTGGCCGGCGTGCGGTGCACTGTACCTTCGAAAGGCAGAGTCTTGCGACCCGCAAACGGCCGTTGACGTCCTCCGCGAGGGGTTGAGACGCACGCACGGAGACGAGCAGGCCAGTATCTGGAACAAGCTTGCGCAGTTCGAGGAGTCAGTGCCCCGCAAACGTGCAGTGCTTGCGCAGGCGCTCGCGAAACATGCAGATTATGCGCCCCTTTGGCTCACGCGCGTGCAGCTCGAGCGTGCAGACGCAAAGCCCGTGGCACATGTACTCTCCGACGCCCTGCACCGGTTCCCGACGTATGCACCGCTGTGGCTCGAGGAGCTTTTGGCTACAGCGCCTGTGCAACGCAAACGCCGGCTCGCCGAGGCCGTTCGCCAGTCTCAGAACAGCAAAGACGTGCTGCTGTATGGTGCAATGTACTTTGCCGCGAACCACGACATGGACACGGCCAAGGCCTGGCTAGCCCGCTCGGGCCACGACGAGACAGAGCTCGAGCCCAACCCGTTTCAAACTAAATGACACTAGCGCGCATTTATTAATTTATTTACATCAACTCATCTACAGGCTACACGTACTCGAGGCGGCCTAGAGATCCGTTGCCGAGCCAGACGCTTCCCGGTACCAGCGCAGAGTACGGTCGACGCCAGCAGTCACGAACCCAGCCGGGGATCCAGCAATGATGTTTGTGCGAGGCGGGACCCAGGCACAGGCAAATAACGGCGAGTTTGTGTCCGAAACCGTGAACACGGCCTCGCGCGTGTCGAGCGACCACACTTTTGTTTTCCCGTCTCCAGCCACGGACAGCAAGCGCTCGCCGCTCGCCTCGAAATCCACGGCGTACACGAAGTTCTCGTGGCCGAGCAGAGACCCCAAGTAGCTGCCTCCCGTGAGGGTGTAGAGGGCAATCGACTCGTTGCCCGTGACGGCAAGCATCGACACTTGCTTGTTGAACTTCACGCACCGGGGGCGCGTGATGTGCGTGGGCAGCGTGTACGCAATGCGGCCGGCCTCGACCGTGAACACGCGCGTCTTTCCGGACTCGTAGCCACCGGCCACGAACTGCGCATCGCTCGAGATGTCGACACAGAGGCACGGCTGGCGCCGCAGACTCGTGGAACTCATGGGCTCGGCGAGCTCGGCCACCAGGGCGTCTTTCGCAATGTCGAAAACGTAGATTGTGCCCTGCAGCGTGCCAACAGCTACGGTCGTTCCTGCAAGTGCACAGCTCCACGCGCCTTTAATGCCGGCTGTGGCCGTGAGATCGACGCTTTCTTGCTTTTTCAGGTCGTAAACAAGTACGGAGCCGTCAAAGGCAACGGCAGCAGCAAAGCCTGCATCGTCTACGGCCAAGTGGTGGACGCCGGACGGCACGGGCGTCTGGTTCAGCGCCGTCAGCGTCTCCTTCGGGGCCTGGTTGTCCCACAGCGAGATGATCCCGTCACCAGACGCCGCCACTGTAAACCTCACGCACGTCGCCAGAGCATACACGTCGCTGCCATGGGCATTTTCCACGGCCAGCGTCGCAATGAACGGGGTGCTCATTTTGTGGTGGAAAACAAGCAAGGGTAAGGTTGCGTTGCACGAAGGTCTACGCAGTTGAGGCGGCCCAGAACCAAAGAAGGCACTATGTGTGTCATTAGAGTCGTGTTACGTTCACATGAGGTTGAACTTATTGTATTTGGTTTCTAGATCCTCGCCGTTGCATATCGCCGAGCCATGCGCCAGCCCGTGTGCCCTCCCACGCCATTGCCTCCTTGGCGAGCGGCTCACATACGACTAGGCAGAGCCAATGCTGGTATAATCGTGATGTATTTGTACTATTTGCAATTTAATGTGGCATCTTTTCTCCATCCCGCCACCTCTTCCCGTCTGAGCGTGAGGCCGTGAGGCGTGTCGTGTGGTGTGGCCGTGTATGGCTTGACCTTACGTGAGCGTCGCGATCGTCAAGTCCTAATGAGCTTCGGCGGTGGTTCGCAAGACCAGCAGTACCAGCTGTCCGGAAGCCCATCGGACGCTGAGAGGAGCAGCTCGCCTGAAATAGTCGGGGAAGGAACGACTTTCCCAGAACAGCTGAGTGTTTCGCCCGATCCCAGCTCTGAGAGCGATGGCGGGTCCGACGAGTCACATCCCGAGGCCGCCGCAGCGTTGCGCGCGCTGAACACGTACCGCGGCGAGGTCCCCGAGCCAAGCGCGAGCGACTACTCGAGCGAAAACGCGAGCGAGAACGGTAGCGAGGCCGAAAACGATCTACAGGGCGACGGGTCAGAGGGAGAGCTCGATGAAGAGCTCGAAGAGGATCTCGAGGAGGATGTGGACGAAGACGAGGCGGAGGGTCACGGCGAACACGGCCACCCCTCAAATTACGCCCACGACTACGCCCAAGATTACAACTACGCGCGAGATCACGCCCAGAATGCCCGAGATGGCCGAGACTACGCCGAGCACGCCCACTACGATCACAGCAGTACTCACAGCTCTCGCAGTGATCACAGTTCTCACAGTTCTCACAGTACTCAGAGCCCTCCCAATGTCGCAAACACCCGTGAGAGCGATAAGGCATACAACGAGGAGAAGATCCGGCTCGAGTCCGAAGTACGCGAGCTCGAGGCCGCCCAGTGGGAGCTGCAACGCCAGCTGCACCAGGCCCGACTCCAGGCAGACAGTGCACGCGTTGCGCAGGAAAGGCAGGCCATGACAGCGGCTGCGCACGCCGACGAGCTGCGAAGGCTGCGGCTCGAGTCAAGCAAGGGTCGGGCCGACGCCGAGCAACGCATTGCCGAGCAGCGGGCGCTCGCCGACGCCCACAAGGTCGAGGCGGACGCGAAAGAACGCGCGTACAACGCCTTGCGCCAGCGGTTTGCGACGCAGTCAACGACGCTCGCCGACGTGCGTGCGCAGCTCCTTGAAATGCAGCGCGAGCGGTCGAAACTCGATGTTCAGCTCTTGAAGGTCACAAACGGCGAGGCTCGTGCTCAGGGCCAGCTCGAGCAGCTGCGCGAGGAGCTCGGCGAGGCCATCAACAACGCCGCCGAGGCGAAGGCCGAGCTCGAGATCCAGACCCACACAATGGCTCAGCTCCGGGCCGAAGCCCGGGAAGAGGCCCTGACGGCTCTTGCCGGCGATTTGGGCCCCGAGACGGAGGAGGGCGTTTGGCGGAAACAGTACGTGGCCCTACGCCGCGAAATGGACGCCGTGGCTGCCGAGTTCGAGCGCCGTGAGCCCGAGATCTTTGCCCTGCAGGCGGCACACGAGGCCGCCGAGGCGAAACTTGCGGAGGCCGCCGAGCACGCCGAGTCGCAGCGCCGGCAACGCACCGAACTCGAGCAGAAGCTGCGCAGTGCGGAACGCCGCGCTGCAGACCTGCTCGTGCAGCACGAGCTCACAGAGTCTACGCTCGCCGATCTGCGCCGGCAGCTACTTGTGCTTCTTACCGAGAAGCTGTTGGATTCGCCACTTGCGCCCGAGGATGCAGACGAGCTTGCGCGGCTGCGTGAGCAAGTAGCGCACTCCTCCGAGGAAGCGGATGGTAGCTCCACGGCCAGTAATGCGGCCACGAGCGGCCAGAAGCTTATAAGTGAGCGGCTGCTGCTGTTCAAGGATGTCGCCGAGCTGCAGTTCCAGAATGAGGCGCTGCTGAAGGCGTGCCGCGAGCTTGCCTCGCAGCTCGACCCGTCTGGTAACGCTACGGCCGCGGCCCTGACGATGCATCACTCAGAGGATATTGTGGAGGCCACGCAGGCCCTTGAGTCGATGCAAACTAAGTACAAAGAGCTGCAAACCGAGCTTTTGGCCGCAAAAAGCGAGGGCCAGCAGTCCCTGAGCGAGCTCAATGCGGCAAGGACTCGTGCGCACGCTCTTGAAGCCGAGGCACACACTCTGCGTGAAAAGCTGCGTGCGGCCCACGAAAAACTCGCCGAGCCGGCGCCCGAGCCGACAAACACGGCCGACGAGCTGCGGCTGCAGCTCACAAACGCCGAGGCCCGGCTCCAAGACGTGCAGCTCGAAGCCTCGCAGTTGCGGGACGAGCAGCGCAGCCTGTCACAGCAAGTATCGGCTGCGCGCATGGCGCAGCTCCAGGCCGAGCAACGGCGGTCCGTAGTCGAGGCCGAGGCCACGGAGTTGCGGGCACAGGTCAGTAACTTGCAGCACGAGCTGTCCGTGCTACGTAGCGAAAAGCAGCTGTGGACGCAGCGCGAGCACCAGCTGCTTTCGGACCTCGCAGCAGCCCAGGCCGAGGCTGAGTCGGCACACCGCAGTGCGGGCCGCGGCCAGGCCATGGCCGAGGAACTGCAGTCCCAGCTCCTGCAGCAGATGCGCAAGATCGAGGCGCTGGTCGCTTCGCGCAGTGAGTCGCCATCGGGACAGGAGCGTGCTCAGCTCGACGAGGCTCGCCAACGCGTGACTGCGGCCGAGTCGCGCATCCACGAGCTAGAAACGCAAGTACACGCGGCCGAGGAGCGTGTCCATAGCATGCAGAGCGAGCTCGACACACGAAGGGCCGAGGCCGCCGAGCTGGCGCAAACTTGGGACGCAAAAAGACGGGAACTCGAGGACCAAATCGGCCAGCTCAAACATGAAACGTCGGCCCTGCGCGAGTCGCTGGCTGAGGAGCAAAATGAAGCTGTGAAGCGCGCCGAAAGGGCCGCCGCCCGTGACGAGGAGCTTGTCGAGCAGGTCAACGATCTCGAGGATAAGCTCACTGAGGCTCGAAGCTTCGCTGACGAACTGAAACGTAGCCAGGCGAGTTTCACCGAGAAAGAGCAGGAACGCATCCACGAAGAAGTGGCTGCTAGACTCACGGGCGAGCTCACGGCGAAGTTGACGGCTGAACTTACAGATGAGCTGCGCACGAGCTTGACCAACGAGATTCGAGCTGAGCTCAGCGCCGTCGAGCCGAAAGATGAGTTGCCCAAGACAGAGGACTCGGCAAGGACACAAGATGTGGCCAAGGGGGAGGATTCGGCGAAGACAGAGGCTGCACTGCGTGCTGAAATAGAGAGTAGCCTGCGCCCAGAAATCGAGTCAGAGATCAGAGACCAGCTTGTTCCTGAACTAAGCGCCGAGATCCGTGCCCAGCTTCAAAGCGAGATTCGTGCCCAGCTCCAGAACGAGATCGAATCAAAGATGAAGGCTGAGCCGAGCGACCAAAATAGCGAAACTCAGGCTGGCCAAACAAGCGACCAAGCTAAAGACGCAGTAACGCCCGTTACGACTGAGCCCGCTAATAACGAAAAGGATGGCGAGGCGGCGCCAGCCTCTACAGGCTCTACAGATGCCACGGACGGCCACTACACGCCGGCTGCTTCGAGTGAGGCTGCTTCGAGTGAGGCTGCTTCAGGCAGTGCTGGTGACCAGTCTACGGCGGATGAGATTGGGCGGCTGAGGGCCGAGCTTGTGGCGCAATCTTCTGCAGAACTTGTCGAGCAGTTTGAGCAGGCCGTGCTTCGCAACGAGCAAACGCGTGTGAAGCAAGCTTTCAAAAAGAAGCTAGAGGAAACCCGCCTTGAGGCGCAGCAGTTAGGCGAGCAAGAGGCCCTGAAACGGTCGGCGATGCGTACGAACCTGCAAAACCAGAAAATGAAGAAGCTCGAAAAGAGCAAAGAGACTTTAGAAGCCCAGGTTGAAGACCTACGCAATAAAGTGCGTCGGTTGAAGGGCGGTGCGGTCGACAAAGACGAGAAACCACAGGACGAGACCCCGCAGCAGCCGGCTGATGCGCAAGATGCGGTCCCATGGAGGAGCTTCGGCCAGCCATTCGGGCAGTCGTTGCCAGGCATGCCTGCTTCAGCATTCGGGCAGGTCCAAGGGTCGGCGCCGTTATTCGCTTCTATGCCATTCTCTGACCAGCCTTCTGCGTTCGGGCAATCGCCTTACTCGGCCCCATTCGGTTCTGTAGCCTCAGCCTTCGGTGATACTCAGAAACGAGCGAACTCGTTTGAAGAGTCTGAGTCCAAAAAACGAAAAGAAGATCAGTGAATCGTAACAAAACTAATAATAATAGTGTAATATAATTTCGCGTGTAGTTTTTTTTCCCCTTTTTTTTCCGTTGTCGACCGCAGCTCGATCGCAGCCTCGTGGAATAGTTCACAAAATAAATAGTATTAAGCGCTACTTGCTAGTTGGCTGAGGGCTTGAGCCTTCCAAGCTCATCAACTTCGCTATGTATTTTTGCAGTCTCATGTATTGTTCTCTCGAGTAGAGGCGGCCGCACACTACAGTCTCACGCCACTCACAAGCGCCGTGCTGAGGTACTCGATCAGCGTCAAGAAAAGACACAGCATGCTACAAATACAATAATGGCTGATTCCCGTACCGATGTCTAGCCAGCTGCCTTCATCTACGACCAAGTAGAAGAAGTTGATACTCAGGACATCAGAAAGGGCCAGCACCATTGAGAAGATAGCGTAGGACGGCAGTCCTACTTTCAGATTGATGATGCCGAGTACAAAGCTCAGCAAGATGAATGGCACAAGGATTTTCAAAATGAGCAGGGCGCCCATGCTGAACGGGTTGAAGATTGGAATCAGTCGGTAGACCGAGTCCAGCGAGAACGACGAAATCGACGCGATGTTTCCGGTTGCAAAAAACGCAATGTGCGTAAAGAACAGGAATGATAGTGCCATACGGAACGAGCCGAGCTTGAGCGACCGGTTGCCCTGCGCAATCGAGGTCGTTGCTGCGCGGTCTTTGCCACTAGTAGCGTCAACGCCGTCACTAGGTGCAGGGGCCACCGGTTTCGACTGCGATTCTTCAGCAGCTGCCATGATTGCTTCGAGATGCAGCCACGAAAAGAGAAGCGCGCCAAAGGCCACGTAAAAGTAGCCCTCGTAGGAAATCGTGAGCATGATCATTGTCGGGCAGAACAGCATAAAGATGTTCAGCAGCCTAAATCTGTAATCAGCCACAGGAGCCAGCGAGTGCATGAATGGCACAAGCAATGAGAACAGCAACGTCATCCAGCCCATGAGCTGGCTACCAATCGGCAGGCCACGGTCTGCCTGCAGGCTTTCAACAGACCACCGCGTGACAATCACGGCTAGAATGGTCAAACTGAGCTGGAACCCAACCGTCACCATGGTAACTGTCGAGAGCTTGATTTGCCGCACGAGATACAGAGTATACAGGAATGACAGAAGAGCCATCGTTAGGCCGGCACCAGTAATCATGCCGAGATTCTCGATCTTGTTAACCGGAAGCGTACCAAACAGAGCAAGCGCAACGCAGCTCAGAACCCACAGCAGCGACAAGGGCCAGTTTTTCAAGGCAAGGCGCCAATTTTCTACAAACGGCCATGGCACAAACACAATCAACAAAATGACGCTAAACAGCTCGCGGTGGAAGTACCCGCGGACAATGCCCTCGAGTAAAGCAAGCCCAAATACAATACCCAGGGCCTGGATGATCGATATGTGGAACTTTGTGGCCTGGGGCCCACCAAAAAGCCGCGTGAGCCCCACAGACACTATGCGGAAGTTGCTTACAACAACGTACCAGAACAGAGTCGGAAACAGCGCGTAGAGGTAGTAATTCCAGGGGAGGTGCTGTATCGCAAATATGCCCGCGAGGGTCGCGAATATGCCAAGAAATGTGGATGCCACGAGGATGCTACGGCCCACAGGCACGTCCTGGGCCACAAACAAGTGCAAGAAACTCGTGAATGCAAATGCAATCCACCCGAGGAACCCAAGGGTTACGAGGGTGCGCAGCATCCGCCAATTGTATTGCTGCAGGTAACGCAAGCCCTTAAGGCCCTCACTCAACAGGTCTTCGGCAAGAACAGTTGCGTGGTGCCAGTCTTTACCATCATCGAGTAGGGCACGGATCTGCTCTCGGCGGTTCTCGACAGATAAATCACCGCTGAGCGCGGGGAAGGGCCGGTAGTGCAGCTGTGCATTCGCGACGCGTTCCTGCTTCACAAGGTACTGCTCTGCAACGCTATCCGCATTCGCCGCCACAGCCCGGCTCTTTGTTTCCGGTGATGCATCAATGTACTGCACCGGTAGGGTACCTACTGTGTTGGCAGGGTAATTTATGCCAACGAGGTACGCCATCAAGTTTGCGACGTCGGCCTGCTCAACGTCCGCACGCATGACCTCGCGATCGGTCGGGGTTCTGACGCCTTTGCCCCACGCAACGAGCGGCGTGCGCGTGTTGTCTGGGTGGCCGTCGCCGTGGCTCCCCAAATCACTCATGCCATGGTCAGCCGTGAACACAAAGGCGCTCTCCCCGTCGTCGCCGTAGAAATCGGCAACACGCTGCTCGAACTGTTTCACGGCCTCGTCTACAAACTTGATATTGTCGTAGTACTCTGCCGAGTACGGCCGCTTGAAATGGCCAGCGTTGTCGATTCCAAGCAAATGCAGGAAAAACACAACACGGTCCGACCTTAAGAGCTCGTTGAGGGTCGAGTTATGAGCGGCCTCAGCGAACACGGCATCCATGTGGTCAAAGCTGTACTTGTCGAGCTCGATGCTCGACTTCGTGAAATCTTCGTAGGCCGGGTCGTAAGAGTCTGCATCTACGCGGCCCGGCTCGGCGCTGATGGCAAACATGGGTAGGATATCCGGCGAGCCGAAACTCCATGTGTGCCGCGTTTGGTTGAATACAGAGTCGAAATCAACGGGGTTTGTTTGCCAGCCCTTCGTGACAGCACTAACGTCCTCGTAAAACCCAGCAATAAGTGCAACATGGCCAGGGCGCGACTCCGTGGGCATGCGCGTGTGCGAAATCCCGGACATGGACTCGCGACCCAGCACCTTAGACATCAAGTACGGGGCGAGCACCTCGACCTCGCCACTGCTCGGGTGCAGCTGTGGTTCAAAAAATTTGTCTGCGCGCAAACCATCGCCAACAATCAGGAACAGGCGCTTTGCCGGGTCCGGATTAGACGAGTGGAAGTGCTGCATCCCGTGAACCAAAGGACTAACGAAGTAGATGTCAAAAATGGACATCAGAAATGCCAGGTGGAACACCACTCCGATGGACAAAACCGCCCATTTCGACAGTAGCCGCGACATTCCTCCAGAAGTTGTTGATACGGAAGCGTGTGCGTGGTCTTTACGGTCGCGTGGTTGACGTTCCTTCGATGTGGACTGCATGCCTGCCCGTACCCTAATCGCGACCACCACCTCAGTTTTGTCCTCGCGGGTTAAACATGGGGCGGATATGTCCCCGAACAGTTCTACCGTAGCACACATAGTGTTTCAACAATGTATGTGTGAGTGAAGGCGAGTACTCTAATGACCGCGACGTGACCCCACGAAAGACTGAATAAGAAAATCAAGAACCTCGGTATACTTCATCCGGTGACGTACTCAATGAATTCTGGTCGTAGACGTGTACATACCTACTCATATCAGCCGTTCACAGTTGCAGATAGTATCTATATAAATCTATCTCAATCATGCAAGAAGCCCGCTTTGTCGCCATAGTACTCAAATTCGGAACATTTTTTATGAACTCGCCGATGAGTTAATTCTCGGGGCAACCCATACTTATGTAGAGTATGTATATATATGTATGTGTAGGTGTGAGTGAATAATTGGTAGGCGTTAAGTGGGGAGAGGGGTCCGTGACTTTTCGTCAGATGTAACTGGAATTGCAAAGTTGACGCAGCCATATGTACCCTAATTTGCCATATTCCTGTTTTCGTTGATCTGTTGATTCACCATGAAGGTTTTGGCAATGAAGTCGGCATTCCATGCCTATCTCCCTGAGATAAAGGAGCTCGCCAAGAAACACGATCGCGAGCTCGTCGTCATCCACCCGAAAACGCAGGAGGAGTACATGGCATACTTCAAGGACAATGATGTCGATGTAGTTGTAAACACTTGGCCGGAAGCGCGTGCCTTTGGTGGCTACACGCCCGACATGATTCGCGCGATTGGGAAAAGCGGTGTGCGGGCTGTGTGCCACCAGGGTGCCGGTTACGATGTCGTTGGAGATATCGAGGTTTGGAAGAACGATACGAAGGTTGAGATTTCAAACTGCCCGCACGCTCCTGCTCCCGATACTGCAACGACAGCCGTTTTCTTACTTATTGCGACGCTGCGGAATTTCAGGGGTTTCAATCTTGCCCTGCAGTCCGGCAATTGGCGGGGTAACCTGGGCCCGGCCACGAGCACGGTGGGAACAACGCTCGGTATCTTGGGCCTCGGTAACATTGGCCAAATGATCAGGGACCGAGCTGCTCCGTTCGGTTTCGACCACATCTTGTACTACCAACGTCGTCGTCTCGATCCTGAGCTCGAGAAGGGGGCTGAGTTTGTGCCGGATCTTGATGAGTTCCTTAGCAGGTGCGATGCTGTCGTGGTCGTTGTCCCCCACAACAAGAGCACGCACCATTTGCTGAACCGCAAGCGCCTCTTTGAGGTCATCAAACCCGGCGCAGTTATTGTCAACGTCGGCCGCGGTCCAGTAATCGATGAGGATGCTCTCGCGGATGCGTTGGATGCCGAGAGGCTCGGCGGTGTTGGACTCGATGTTTACGAGTTCGAGCCCGAAATCAACCCGAAGTTGCTTGCCAACAATCGTACGTTCTTGCTGCCGCACGTTGGAACACACACTATGTACGCTTGGAAGAGCTTCGAGCGTGAAGCCTACGATAATGTGAAATCTGTGCTGGAAACGGGCCACGTCGTGTCTTTGGTGCCCGAGCTCCAGTAAGCCTTACGCTTTATAGACGATAGAATATGAGCTTATATAGATTCATGGAGATTGGCCACAGCGAATTTTCAAGCAGCCCGGTGTTGTCTCACGGGACGCTGCTCAGGAACGAAGAAGTACGCTCTTTTCGCTCGGCGTGGTCGTGTAGGCCTTCTAGGCTCCTGTTGCTCAGGGGCCTTCTGAGTATTTTCTGGAGTATCGTATTGAGCGCGGACCCGAATGTCCCCTGGGGCGTCGTCCTGAGTGTTTTCCTGAGTGCCTGCTAGTGTGTATTCGAGTGTGTCTTTGTCGTAACCTCTCTCTGTGTCTGCATCGTCTTCAGTTTCGTCCGCATACTCGTCTTCGCTGGATGGCTTCTTCCGAGTCTGCTTGGCGGGCTTCTTCGGGGCATTCTTAGAGATCTTTGGAGGGGCCCTTGGAGGTGCCTTTGAAGGGGCCTTTGAAGGGGCCTTTCGACGAGCCTTTGGAGGTGCCTTCTTAGGTGCCTTCTCAAGGACAGCTCTTCTGTGGCCGTTTCGCGTGCCTTCTCTCACGTCAGATCCCTTCGCTTGTTTCGTGCGCGTTACGGCCGTTGAACGCAGAGTTGCGGGCTCAGCCTGTATAACTTCAGGCTCCTTGACTTCAGGCGAGCTTGCCTTCCTGTTGTCCAGACCGTCAAAGGGGTAGTTTAGAAACGCTGGCATGGTTTGAAACATGTGTCGGTTCTCTACAACGTATTTATGGAGCTCAGGATAAGCGATTGGCTTGACGTCCCTCACGACCTCGGCTCCTTCCAATCTCAATTGCGGGCTCCCCCCATGTCTACCATCACTTTCAAACACCATTGCGCACTAGAAGTGCCGATCTATGTTGAGTGAAATGTGTTGAGGGGGTTCTTGGTAACAAGGCTCGCCGTGGAGAGGAGAGGCCAATCTGAAACATCCGCTATGAACGGCCCGCCGCGCCGAGCTCACACAACATAGAAGTTCGAGGCGGAGGTTTCCGCAGTTTGAGGAACCAGCTCGCCAACGGCGTAGCTTATTTAGCCTACATCGCTAGCTTAGCTGGTCTCAAAGCTGAAACCTGCAATCTGGGCTGGCGTATTTCGACCCAGCTGTTAGCAGGAGCTATGCAATTATTATTTATGTATAATTAGCATCATATTTAAGGGGGCTGGAAGCCGCAATATGAAAGGGCGGAACCATTGCTGTCTGTAGCTGGCATCTCGAGCTCCTCGTCAGTGAGTCCTCGTATAGTCAAGGGTCTCTAAGGCCCCTCGCGTATACCTCAGTAGCTGCGTGAGGTCGTCTTCCTGCGCAGCAAGGTTCTTAGAAACTATGTCAGGATCCGGATGGACGCTTCTCAGAGCCTGCAGCCGTGCGTTGTGGATCTGGATTAGTCGGTTCAAAAGCCGGGTCGACTCAGCCGTGAACTCCTCAAGAACGGTCTTCTTATAGGGGTCCCATGTGTACTCATGATACTCGCGTGCATTTGGCGGGCTCTGCGGCCAGTGGCCCGCTTCGTACGGGCGATTTTGTTTGCTCTCGCCGTCGATCGAGTGGATCGCTTCGTTCACGTCCTCAAACGTAAAAGAAGTGCCATGCTTTTGCGTGAATGGCGGTACCTGCCGCAGATCCGAAAAGTCGAAGGTACGTTTACGTTTACTTGGGGACTCTTCGGACGAAGCATGGCGTTTGCTCGCAGGTCTGTTCCAGCCAGCATCTGCGGGAGACTCTCCAGTGAGATCAATGGCCTCGTCCTCGTTACGCTCTGTGCCCGCATCAGAGTGTGGTTTCCCCGGGGCCTTGTGGTGGCGCTTGCCTGCTTGCAAGGGCTCGGCTTCATCTGGAGAGGCCTTTCGCCTCTTCTTTGAGTCCGCCGTTTCCGACGGTGTCCCGTGGGCGTCTCTTTGCTTATGGCGACTCTCGCGTTCGGCCGCGGTTGGCCTCACCCGTGACGAGCTCGATGCATTGGACATAGGCACATCCTTGTTTGGTCTCCGTGGCTCTTCACGCGGGGCTGGTGAGTCGTCGCTAGACGCTGGCGGGCTCGACCGTGTCGAAAACCTTGTTTTCTGCGGCCTTCGACGGTACGTGGCACTGTCCGAGTGGAAGGCCGCCGTGGCCGCGGCCGTGGCTTCGGCCGAAGTAAACGGCTGCGCGAATGCTGCATTGAAGAAGCGCGTGGTCGAGGACTCGCCCCGCAATGGGCTCGGCGGCATGAAGCCGGTGCGCGGGCCGTCGTGAGTGGCCTGCCATCTCCACGGCTCCGTGGCTTTGAGCTCTAAATCGTAGACCCGGCGTTTCTCGGGGTCAACAAGCGTTTCGTATGCGACGGTCGCCCGCTTGAACAGCTCCACGTCTCCATCCGCTGCGCGGTCTGGGTGGTTTTTCCTTGCTATGCCGTGGAACGCCTTCTTTACCTCGCTGTCGCCACTCAACACGGGGATTTCTAATACATCGTAATGGCACGGCGTCCCCAGCACCATTGTGGAACCGCTCTAATTATGAGCACTACGTATGCGAGTTTATGGTTGTGTTTACACATGCATGTGGCCGTCGCCATATTTTGTGGCATACCTCACGCGCAAGCACAGACACGCACACGCCCCCGCGGCCACGCCCAAGCCATAGTTAGCGTGCTCGTTGGGAGTTTCGCTAAAGCCGCTACTGCCAGTATCCTCGCTCTCTCGCCATAGTGTGCGTGCATAGGGAAAGGGAGCATTGGGACGTGCCATTGTACAGCCGCGAACGAAGCTGAGTCACTGCCAGCTCTCCTAGCGTTCTGACTTGCGACCCGTAAAGCCTGCCTAGTTGGTGCGCCGAGGCGAGGCACTGTTTTGAGGAGCCTCCCGCCTTGCGTTTGCGTGCTTGCACGCGTACAAGTAGATGGTTCGCGCCCGCGCGCTTTAGACCGTGGCTTGGTCACATGCAATCTTCAGCGTCCTACCCTAGCGGGTTCAAGCAGATCGACCTTAATTGCGACCCTAAACCCCCGACTCTGACCCCGCGCCAAAGGCGAGTGCGTTTCAGGATCCGGGACCGCGTCAACGCGCTGGCCCGCGTTAATGCCGGAGAAATTTGGTGCCGTGCGCGGGCTCCAAGAAAAAAGATCACGAAGGCTCCTCGTGAAGGTCCGCACTTGCCCAGCATGGAGAAACACGCGTAACCGCCAGCATTTTGTGCGCACCTCGAGTCTACGCTATATGCGATTGAGCGGGTTTTTCTAAACACAGGACCCTTCACGACATCTCGAACCTGACGGCCGGATTAACCCGGAGCTAGTGTATGAGCCGGCATATGCCCATGGGCTACATGAAAGTGGTGCGTGCATCTTCCGAAGTCGTGAGCACGTATTAGTCATGAACACAGGCCGTCGACCTCGGACATGCAAGGAATGCGGCGTCGGCATTTCATTTTACCGCGGCATTGCGCTCGCGGCCGGGCACACGAATCTCCTCGACTTGCCGGGGGGGGCTGCTGCGGGCTGTGAGTGCATGCAAAAATTCGGCTCGATTTCAGCGTGAAAGCTGGATCGGCTCAGCAGTAGCTCGCCCATAATGCGCGGTAACATGCGTTACCGTCCGTTACAGGCTCTACTGCGGCCCCCCTGCCCGCGAACTGCGTGTCGGTTGAGAAGAGAATGTTTGAGCAGCCGGGTCTGGTGACCGCAACCCCACCCTAGCCTACCTACCATGCCAGCAGCATCAATTTCCAATGGCATCGGCTAGGTCTACCTGTCACGCGCCCTGGTGGGGGGCTGACAAGTGTACAACGTTGTGTGGTGGCAAAATGGAAACCGCACACTCGGTGTGCTTGGTGGGAGGCGCAAATTTGCTCAAATGTTGATGCCGCTCGGTTCGCGTTTGTTGCAAGTCTGGGCTGGCGCTGCGTAATCCTTGTGCAGTGTGGATCGGGTAAGGGCAGTATTACTACCACCTACATACGACCTGCATGCTATGCACAACCGAGAATTTGTGCAAAGGGGGGGGTAGGAAATGGCGGAGCACTAATTGGTGCAAGGCCTCCAAGGCCTCTGGCGGAAATGGGCAGCATAAAGTGGAATTCAGGCGCTTGGTCGCCAGCTGCCAAGGCTCCTTTTGCCTATTGCGTTTCTTGCATACAACGGAGTTGCAGCTTTTGAATTACTGGTTTCAGCTAGCTCTGCTTTTTACACGCGCGCGGCTAGCAAGTTTTCCAAGCGCGCAGACGCTCTCTCGCCACGAGTGCCCTCCTCTTGTCCCGCGGGACAAGAACCAGCCTGTGCGACTTGGGCAGAAATATGAATTCGCTGTTGTTAAAAACGACGCATGGCAACCTCCCGGCCCCGCCACCAATACTAGAAAGACAACGAAAAAAACAAGGCAAATATTTGCCAAAAATTTTGCAAATGTTCTGGCAAAACCTTTCTTGGCAAAGGCTAAAACAAGAACTGAGGGGCGCGTGCCGTACACGAAGGATACCGTATTTTCAGGTCTGTGCGGCGACAAGCTGCATATCCCAATATCCCAAAACAGGTCTCGTCATGCATTACCTGCCGTACATCGCCCTCTAAGGGGCGGGGGTATCGGTTAGGGGCTGCCCAATGCAAAAGCACGCAGTGGGCTGGAAAACCCTTATCTGCGGTACCTTTCCCCAGTCCTGAGTACACTAAGCGAGTAACGTGATCCCACGCTCAGACTTGGGGGTTAGCGTATGAATATAATCCTTGCTCATCTGTGATCCTTCGTTTTCCCGCCTTGGATTTGTTGCCATTTGTAAAGCAGGGTGGAGATCTCTTGACATACATTCTGGGCCCCTTCGCCTGCTTTTCCTGTGTTTTCCAGAACGTGCTTCCCAACGCGTTCAGTTAGTAACGGCAGTATTCCAGGACCCACGACGTCAACCGCCGACTCGATCCGATCCTGCAGAGAATCCAGGCTTCAATTGAACCCATAGATCGACATGCTTGGCGGCCATGTAGATGAGCTCGTGATGTTTGCGCCGATCTCGGACGATACGCGGTTTGTCGAATTCAAAATCCAGTACAAAACGCGCGATGGGCCCGCATCGTCGTGGTCAATGATCCGCACGGTTGTGGATCAAGTTCCCGAAGGCCACGAGCACCTTGTGGCCGGGTTTCCAGTGGGAGCCCAGTACCAGGAGAAGGCACCGTTTTTTCTGCGAAACCTGACCATCATTGACTCGCGAGCCCCCGGGACGAGCCGCTTTAAGCAGGAGCACGGAGACGTATACTTCGATCTGCTTAGTCCTCTGCTTCGCGAAATGGGCGTTGGCCACGTCTATGTCGCAACGAGCAGCTCCACGAGCATTGAGGAAAACGCGGCGTCGTTTTCGTCAAGTGGAACGGTAGTCATTCTCGGCGGCGACACGAGCGCCCACGAGTTTGTGAATGCCTTGCAGCCTCTCAATTCGCAGTCTTCAGCCGAGATGCGGCTCGTAATTATTCCCACTGGCACTGGCAACGCGCTGGCGAACTCGATCGGGCTGCCCACGCCATTAGCCGCAGTCCGCCGGCTTTTTCTCGCGAAATCCAGTGACTTTGTCCCATTGTCGACATTCCCTGTCCAGTTTCCTGGGTCTGACGAGCCTCGGCACTCCCTCGTAGTCGCATCTTGGGGGTTCCACTCCGCGCTCGTCGCAGACTCTGACGGGCCGGAGATCCGAGACCGCTTTCAGTCGAATCCGAATGACAGGTTCAAGGAGGCGGCTCGAATTAATTTGGAAACTATCAAACAGGAGTACTTTGGCTCTGTCTCGGGAGGCGCCGAGTTCGGTCCGAGCCATTCTTATTTATTATTCACAACGGTTACTCATTTGGAAACCACATTCTGCATTTCCCCGCATTCGCATCCGCCATCTGCGAAAGAGCTCCACATGGTCGCAATCAAGCCATTTGATAGCCTAGAGGCTCAACAAAAGCAGCTCATGGAGATCATGATGAGCGCGTACAACAACGGAAGCCACATCCAGGATCCTCGTGTTACCTACGTTCCCGTTAAAACCCCGGTGACCGTGACCGTAGCTGACGCGCCCGAGCGCATGCGACGGTGGTGTTTGGATGGTCAAATAATCGTAAGCCCCTCGGGCGACGTGCATATCAGCATGCCAACACACATCTTCAAAGGTTGGGAGCTAAAAATCTTACCGGGAACGTCTCCATGAACATTGGGCTACACGACTCGCCCTGCTACGCTCGTGCTAGTTGTGGTTCTTACATTGTTGCATCACCCACTTTCCTTAATCATCTAGTCAGTTAATTTCCGCCATTCTGCTTGCGCAGTCCTCGAGAATCATGTGTGCGTTCTCGGCCCATGAGTAGACGTCAGCCTCGCACAAGAGCGCAGCCCATATATATGTGTACATAGACATGTGAGTGTGTGATAGTACTCCTGCCCCGAGGAGCCAACATATAATGGGAGGTGGTTCAAGAATAAATAAAATACGTATAGCTTGCGAAATTCCTCAATTTTGTTATGCTTAGATTTAGGACTTCATTCATTGGACCAACTAAACGCCATCTCTATTATCTACAAAAGCTTCACAGGATTAAACTCGCTCAAGCCAATTACCGTTATTGACTCACTTCGTGATATTGATCTTCCGTCTATCAACTAGTAGTGGTTTTGTTGATCGACCTAGTTTCCAGTGTGGATCGCTGGCATGTGATCGTGCGAACGGTGGCCAACACCCACCACCGCGAGGTCTTGGTCGCACGCTGATGCACGGTATCGAGGGGCGCTGGAATACGACAAGGGAATTCGCACATCAGAACGAAGTAAGCTATAGAATTTCTAGGCTACGGATACAAAGCTTAAATGTATTTCCCTATACTTTTACTGGCCGGGTAAGGCGTAAATCCAGTGCTTCGGTGCCGCTTATTGCTACGGGCCTTATCCCTACGACACGGCACAAGCTTCCCACGCATAAAGTAATCGTGCATATGTATCATGGATTCCGTTTCTGTAGGGCTTGACTAAAGACCCTCTCTCTCTTCAGGTGTTGCGCACGTCCCATATTTGTCAGACGAAGAGATAAGAGAATAAAGGCACAAGAATATATAATATCAAGTTCGCACAATAGATTATTTCTCCCCGTTAGCTCCCACCAACCGATGCCCGCCGAGATTAAAGCTTACTTAGCCAAGGACGCCACGAGTGACCCTGCACCGGGTGTCATTGAACGCCGCGACCTTCGCGATGACGATGTAGGCATTGATATTCTTTACTGCGGAATTTGTCACAGCGACTTGCACATTTCGCACAACGACTGGGGAATTACAAAGTACCCGTTTGTAGGCGGCCATGAGATCGTGGGCAAAGTGCGTGAAGTTGGGCCGAGCGTGACAAAATTCAAGCCTGGTGATACTGTTGGAATTGGCTGCATAGTCAACTCGTGCTACGCCTGCAAGAATTGCGAGCAAGGCTACGAGAATTGGTGCAAGGCCCGCGTGGGTACATACAACGGAACGGACGTCGACGGTACGACTACATACGGGGGCTACTCGCAATCTATTGTTGTGCGCGACCGCTGCGTTGTCCGTATTCCTGAGAACCTCGATCTCGCCGGAACGGCGCCATTGCTGTGTGCGGGCATCACAAGCTACTCTCCCCTGCGACAGTACAACTGTGGGCCGGGCAAGAAGGTGGCTGTTGTTGGTCTGGGGGGTCTTGGAGCAATGGCCGTGAAGCTTGCCCACGCCATGGGAGCTGAGGTCACGGTCTTCAGTCGTTCGCACGCGAAAGACGCAAGCGCGAAGGAGCTGGGCGCAGTTCAAGTCATTGCCTCCACAAACAAGGCCGAGATGGACGCTGCTGAGGCTACTTTCGATATCATCATTGACACGGTGCCTTTCGAGCACAACGTCGACTCGTATATGGCGACTTTGGCTAACCATGGTGTTCTCGCAATTACTGGGCACATTGGTCCGCTGACCTTCTTGACTCGCTCAGCGATGGCTGGCAACCGCCTCATCACAGCCTCGAACATTGGCGGTATTCCGGAAACTCAAGAGATGCTCGACTTCTGCGGTAAGCACAACATCATTTGTGACAACGAATTGATCCCGTACAGCTACATTGGTGAGGCCTACAAGCGTGTGCACAAAGGAGACGTCAAGTACCGGTTTGTTCTTGACACTAAGACAATCTAGCTTCAGAACTCGGAGAGCTGGAGTCTTGTGTCGAATAGACTACATACATAGAGTTATACAAGTAACTGAGAAACATTTTCCACAGAAGTCGATGAGAAGATTTCACGTTGGCAACCATTGGGCTGTAATAGCTCAATTTGACGAGTTCGCAGACCCATCTAGCAGAACTGGTTTCCAGCAAACTGTGTGGCGCTGAGCCTTGTTAATTTGAAAAGAGCCGGAAGGCGAGTACGCACAAGAGACATAAACAAAATCATATGATGGACACAGCCAGGGCACAGCAAGTTGTCGCGGCAAGGGCCCTCACCTCGTATTAATCTTCTTCATCGCTCGGATCATCTTCGAGGAATGGCGTTACCCAAAGAGTGGCAAGAAAAGGTGATTGAGGCCTTCGAACAGGCAGATTATCAGGAAATATATGGCCTTAACTTCAGTAAAGACCCCCAGAGCTGGTCGAAGGCGCATGAAAATGTGCTTCTGAAGTTCTACGTTGCAAATGAGAAACGCCTTGCCGAGAGTTATGAACAGCTTTTAAAGACGCTGAAATGGCGCAAGGAATTCAAGCCGCTAGAAGTTGCCAAGGAGAAATTCGATGGTCCGATCTCCAAGCTCGGGGTCGTCACGAAATCTCCGGAAGATGGCAAGGTTGTGACTTGGAACCTATATGGCGCCGTGAAGAATCCGAAAGAAGTATTCGAGGACCTCGATAAGTTCATTAAGTGGAGAGTCGGGCTTCACGAGCGTGCCCTTGCTCAGCTTGACTTCAGCAGTGACAAGCTAGGTTCCATGGACCAGGTCCATGATTACATGGGGGTTTCGTTTTTACGCATGGATTCGAAGATAAAGAAAGCGAGTTCAAAGGTCATTGAACTGTTCCAGTCGTACTATCCCGAAACAATGAGCAACAAGTACTTTGTCAACGTGCCTTACATCATGATGTGGGTGTTCAAGCTTGTTCGCGGCATTACCTCCGAAGCCACAACTGCTAAGTTCCACGTCTTGGCGAACGGTGACCAATTGGCCTCGGAGCTCGGCAAATGGGTGCCCAAGGAGTACGGAGGTAAAGCTGCGAGCTTGAATTCGTTAGAAATCACGAACAAAGACGCCGACGATAATGAGGTCGAGTGAGAACCTGACCCTCAATATGCAGGCTAATTTCCTCCCATATGATTAACGAGTAATGATATTTGTAGCAGTAAGATCTAATCTCAGGCCATACTGGTCACTCCATTTAGCGATAATAGATAGTAGAAGAATAAATTCACAGAACATAGGAAAGAGGGTACGAATGAGGGCGAAGTGTCAAATGGGTACAGTCTACTGATATATCCTGGTTGGCAATTACTAAAATGAGGGCCTTGAAAGTTCCAGTTCCTCATGCTATCAGGCCCGCGTATATGTCTTACGGTTCTAATTGACTGACGGGGTTTCAAGAACGTATCACGCCGTAGCCCATATACTCACCGTCTTCCAGGCAAATGAAAGCTCTTACGAGCAGGCAGCCACTTCACCACTCAATTACCAATTCAAACTCAACCACGACTTATTGGAAACCAATGACTCGCAATATTTATTGCACCGACGATAATTCATTTGTAAACTAGTTTGCTGCTCGACTTTTTTGCGTGCCTCTCACTACTAAGAAATATTTTGTGAGAATATGCCCTTGGGGAAGACGAATAGGTCGTGGTAGTACCTTAACTTTCCGAAGTCCCTAGTTCTAAGTTCTCTTTGTTCGAAGCAGGCTCAGTATCGAGCGCCTGTATTTTACGCGCCTTCGATATTCAGCTAAACAGCAACAGTCCGACACTATATATCATGAACACTCGGCCACGGATATAGTTTACATCTCACCTAAGCTCTACACGGTCCATAATGGCTCTAAACATACTCAATGGCTGCCAACCGGTGCGAACAGCCCTCGTAGTGCTGTAGCGACGGTTAAGACTGGGCTCGGTTCGGGTTCGGGTATCAAACCTCTTGAGAAGCAGATCGTAAGATAGGAAACATCACTGAGTTCGCTATCTATAGCGGTAACACATGTTTCCAATCTGATGACAAGTGGCATATGCCTCGTCATTCAATTGCTTATTCAACACAGTCCGAGGCAACTACCCCAGACACAGAGTAGAGGAGCCGTGACGCCGACGCTGGCGGTTGCGGCGGTACAGTGAGTTAGCTGCTCCACCATCCTCGTGAGGCCACAGTTGCACCAGCACCTAGGCAAGCGTGCGTACCATAGAGAAAAAATTCGCTGTACAATCATTCGTATCACATTCTATTTCCCGCATTTGTTACTGTAATTACTACTTGTCTTGGAGGCCTTGAGCATTTTGATGTAGAAACATAACTCAATGCGCAGACGTTCGACCCTTCATATCTCAATGCATAATATTTTCAGGCCAAGTTTAGTCTAGCTCATCAATTGCGGCCTATCGACAACACTACCATACTACTATCATATGCTCTCGGATACGTGCCCCAAATTACGCTGGCCCGACCCAGCCATTGATGTCCACCACATACCGTTAGCGTCGCCCTATGCCCTGTGATGATGTTACGTAATTGGAAATTGTACCGACGCTGAAAACTTTTCACTCAATCTCCACCGCCATACCCGCGCCCTTGCCAAATTATTAAGTGAAGTGAACTTTTTCCTGCACTTCCTTACAAGTAATTTATCAAAATGGTCTTAGCTGTCGATATCCTTCACCCGAGCGCCAAGAGCGAGTTGCAGAAGCACAAGTTGAAGCAGCTGGTCCCTGCCCCGCGCAGTTTCTTCATGGACGTCCGTTGCCAGGGCTGCCTCCAGATGACCACTGTCTTCTCTCACGCCCAGACCGTCGTTACTTGCGGATCGTGCGCCACTGTCCTTTGCCAGCCGACCGGTGGTCGTGCTAAGCTCACCGAGGGCAGCGCTTACCGTCCCAAATAAATGCATTTCCCGACAAGAGAATAAAAAACAAGGGATTCAAAACTGCGGTGCCATGGTTTGATCTGCGCATGGCGCTGTGTACTCTGTCATGGACTTCATGTTTTGCCTAAAATGTCTGCCGCGCGATCCCGGTTTTGTACGGTAATTATTGGGCTGTAGAGCTCAGCTTTTTTTATTGCTTCCCGACGTTCAGGTTGTCCACTCTGCGTGTGTGGGGCAGCTGATCGCAGGGAACTACTCGGTCGATGATGACTCGTCGCATCTTGCGTGCAGCCCATTTTCGCCGCAGGCTGAGACGGTTGCATCACCCCCAAATTAACTCTAGCATTAGTGACCGCTAAAGCTTCTAAATAAATACTATAACGTGCCGAAATTAGCCTCTAATTTCCGATATTGTTGTGTATGTTTGTGCGCAATGCGTAGCTCACCGCCCCTGATCGGTTGGCCCTGCTATCTGGGCCGCTGATTAAGCCCATCGCGTCATCATGCATAGTGTTGGTGTCATGTCAACGACAAAGGAACGCAACCTGCACAACTCGAGAGCAAGCGTTTGCAGGGACGGCTTTAATAATCTTATACCTCTATTAGCATGTATACCTTAATGTGGGTATTTGGAAAGGCGTCGAGCTGATTTTCGCGGGGTTTCGCGGAGGTCTTTTGCCAGTCACATGGTTTATCTGAGGACTCCATAAATATGTCCACGGATATGTCCACGGATTTATATACGCGGACTTATTATGTAGGTACCATCGTTACAGCCATCAATTGACTCAGTCGACGCATCAATAAAGAAAGTCTAGACTTTGTCAGTGGCGCTACTTACGCCCAGCGTCTTGCCTGTAATGAATATTCCTGATCTGAGGACACGCGGTGACGGAGTCCAAGCGATTACGGCCCAAAAGCAGTAAATGCACAATTGTTTCAATCGATTTGCTTCAAAGACGCTACTCAAACCATAGTTTGAGAATACTGTCTTGTCGGAACCGAGCCATTTGAAACTTAGCAGCCGGAGCTCAGCAAACGAAACTAGCCGGAACCCAGCCCGCGGAACCCAGCCAGAACCCAGGTAGCAGTAGTACCAAGCTAGGAGCGGGGGACTGGGACCTTGGCGGTGAAAGAAAACGCTGTGCGGAGCAGAGCCTAACCCTGGACGAAGGGTAGTTCACGCCATACGGCGAAGGTGCCATTTGGACCCAACCCGCAAAATTCAGCGACGTGTCTTACGCGTTTGGTTCACCCCACGTTCGAATAGGAAGCAAATTTAGGGGGTTTTAGATGAAGCTCGTAGGTCTGTTTTCGGCTCTGGCATCACTGACGTCCCTTGTCTCGGCACACAATGAGGTGCTGGAGGCGAAGGGCAAGGCGTGCTACTTTGTGGACGTCAAGCTCCAGGACAAGCTGAACATCAATTTCCAGGTGGGCACGCGCGACGCAAGCAGCAGCGAGCAGCTCGACGTCGACTTCTACGTGCTGAACCAGAGCAAGCAGCGCATTTACAACCTCGCACGCGTCCCCGACGGCAAGGTCGATGTCCCGATCAACACGGCTGGCCGCTACGAGTACTGCTTCAGCAACGAGCACTCCGGCGTCAGCACAAAGGACGTGACCTTCCATGTCGATCACACCTGGGGGTCTGAGCTCCGCACAGAGCAGTACAACACCTTCGAGGGCCAGATCAAGCTGCTGCAGCGCATCATCACAGACCTGTCACACGAATCTGAGTACCTGCGTATTCGCGAGCGCACGCACCGCAATACGGCCGAGAGCACAAACGACCGTGTCAAGTGGTGGAGCGTGGCGCAGCTGCTGTTCGTTATTGCAAACGCCGTGTTCCAGGTGGCCTACCTCAAGCGCTTCTTCGAGGTTAAGAGCAACATCTGATCTAATTGCTGAGCTTCGACCCACTCATCGTTAAAAAACTACATACCACATACACTCGAGCATTCCCAGAGTAGCAGTCCGCGGTGCACAGGCAAAGGTCCAGTAGCACACGCATTGTTAAACGGTACGTTTCCTGGGGCACTAAAAGTTCGCGGTGTAATGTCGCGGCACGGAAACTCGGTGAGTGGCCTCGCATACTGTACGCACATTTATTTTATTTGCATCACTCAGACCGATTTGTTGTGTTATGAATGAGGACTTGCCTGTGTGTATAAATGCAGGAGATACGCAGTATCCATGTAAGTATCCAAGGATGCATTTACAGCTATATGTATTAACGTGCATAAAAATTGATTCGAATGAGCACAGCGTTCTACGTAGATACGCTCGCTCCTGGATTTCGTTGTTGGCACCGGTCTCAGGCCCGGCCGTGTCAAGATGCCTTTGTGCCCTCCAGCCATCATGTTACGTACACACAATTTCACCCACCCACCATAGAAAGTATAGCGGTCCATGCCTAGGCTCTCGAATGAGGAGTTTCTAACACAACTCCGCGAGCTTTTTGAGCACTCGAAAACTCAGGGATCTGTTTATCTGGAGCAGAAGAGGCTCACACGCACAGGCCCGGACACGACGCTGCACGCGACGACGGGACCGTTCCCCCTCATCTTCAGAGCCTCGAATGGCACGCGAAAAAAGGAGAACCGCACATCGGTGAGTACGGTTGTGGAAGCAGAGTCCTTGACGGGCTTCTGGCCGGCGTATGCCGATGCTTTGAAGAAAGGCGCAGCAGGCCTGCGTAAGAAGGAGAAGAAGGAAAAGCGCAAGGCGAAGAAATGAGGGAAGACTGTCGTTTAAACTGTCGCTCAAACTATCGTTCAGCTTTTATTAAAACCAGTCGGTCAAAAAGGGAATTAGATCGCATAATTAATATAGTACAAGGAACCAAAAGTGCATTATAAATAGTCGTCTCAAAAGTTGGAAGTCTGTTGAAAACACGAGTGTCTCAACGACTGAAAAAAATATTATCATCATTAGAAGGAGGCGAAAAAGAGCAATCACACGCTTGCCTCGACCTTCGGAAGGTTTGGCGGCGTGATTGTGCCGTCGGATACTGGGCCTCTCATGTCACCACCGTTTGAGTTGGCTTTGTCATTGTCAGCTCCTGACGAGTCTTTGTCACTCTTCTCCTCGCCCGGCTTGGCGTGACGAGGGCCGTTTGGCCCATTGTCCGCTTCATTGTTTGCTGTCTGACTAGCGTTCCGCGCAGCGGGGCTTGCTTTGCTAGTTGCTGGACTCTTGTCATGAGTCCTGCTGCCTAGCGAGCTGGGGTCTGGTTTGTCCATGCCCGTCTTTCCGGACTGGCTGCCGCTTCTCGACCCTGCTGCACTGCTCGGATTTGGAGCTCCTGCGCTCTTGCCTCCCGCAGTTGCAGCCGAGACGGGCGTGCCACTCGGCGTGCCATTGATGCTGCCGTTTGGTGTGCCGTTTGGCGTGCCGTTTGGCGTGCCCGCCGCACTGCCGTTGCCATTCGGCGTCCCGCTGCCATTGCGGGCTGCATTCGCCGGATTCGCGGGCCCGCCTTGCTTCGCGAGGCCTTCCTTGCTGTCTGGCCCCGCGAGCTTGCGTCGCTGCTGGCGTTGGTTCGCCCGCTGGCTCTGCTGCAGGCGCACGCTTGTTTGCGTTTGCAATTGTGCGTTTTGCTGGGCCTGGGCTTCGGCTGCGGCACGTTGCTGCTGTTGCAGCTGCTGGCGCCTTGTGAGCATCTGGATCTGCCGTCGCCGCTGCTGCTGGACCTCGACAAGCAGTTCGCCGGCTTTCGCCGTGAGCATGGAGCTAAACCGAAGGCTCTGTGTCTGCGGCTCGATCCCGTTCAGGCGTGCAGGGTCGTCGCAAAGACCCAGCAATTGCGTGTTCGGATCCTCCATTTCCGTATCAAAGCGGAACCTATCAGCAAGCCGCTCATCCTCGTCCGAAGCCGGCGACTCGACCAGTTGCCTGCGGAACTTCGAAAGCGGGTTCGATGCAGACGGCAGCACGCGGTCGACGTAAGTAGTATTTCCGAACGTCCTGCGTCGGCACACGGCTTGCGGCGCGTCCCGCGGGACCGAGAATTCGTTCGGCTTCAGCTGGAAATCGATATCCGTGAACCAGGCAGGTTTCTGCGCGGGATCTTCGATCTTAACTAGTTCGGGCGAATCGTTCTGACGCAGATCATAAGCCGGGAGCGGCAAACGTGTCTGCCGCCTTCTCAAGAGGTCAATCGCACGCGCATGCGGCAGCTCTATCGACGACGTAAGGAGGTTCAGCAGCTGGCTGCCCTCATTGCTTTTGTCCTCCGTGCGACGGTTCTCGTCCTCAACTTCCATTGCGGACTCGTCGTTCGCTGGCGGGCTGCGCGGCGGCGACAAAAGGGACGACCGGAAGAAATCGACGTACGGAACGTACATGTTGTCCGTAGCATTGACCCAGCCCTTGTCTGCTTCACGCCGCGACGCAAGCTTCTCGGAAACTGCCTGGTCGAGAGCAATGCTGCGCTCAATGAACTGCTGTGCAACTGTGACGTGGTCGAGGTCCGGGATGCGCGAGCCCGCGGCCGTTGTTGTTGTTGACCGGCGCGAGTCTGCCGTGGCGGCTGATCCAGCGGCGGCCGCCCGGCTCGACTCCTTCTGGGCCTCGCGGTGCATCTCGCGTTTCTCGCGCTCGCGCTCGAGCTTTTCCTTTGCGAGCTGCGCGCGGCGCTGTCGTTCGGACTCCTCGCGACGCTGGCGAGCCTGCTCTTCTTGGCGCACGCGCTTTGGAACCGACACAAGCAAGCTCACGTCGTCCGCCTCGGGACCGACCTTGAGCTTGCGCTTCAGGGCCTTCACGCGGCACCGCAGCTCGAATATCTCGAAATCGGCTTGTATTTGCTGCAGCCGCCGGCGCTCGCGCGTGAGTATGAGCTCGAAAATGGACCGTGCGTCTTGCATCTCGCTGTGGAGCTTGCGCAGTCGGCCGCTATTTTGTTGGTCAGTGCGGCGCGTCTTTCTCGAGTGCCGGACTTCGCGGTGCCGGAAGCACACATAGGGGTCGCTGTCGTCCGAGGCCAGCCCGGACTCAAATCTCAGTGTGGGGAAGACAGACTTGCCCTTGCGAGCAATCTTGCGCTTGCGCCAATGCTCATATACTTGCGCACCAAACGTCTTTACCGACGACGTCGGCGACCGGTGCGGTGCCCCTAACAACTTCGGGGCATAGTCCCGGGACTGGGCCTCGAGGAGTAACCGTTCGGGGTCCAAGGGGTTGCGGGCAGACTGGCGCCGCTCTTCGAGCCGCGTCATGATATGCTGCTCGAGCTCATTGTAAGGAAGCAGGCGCTCGGGGTCCATGCTCAGAAACGGCTGCTTCTCGGCCACCACGGCCTCAATGAGCGTGGAAATCATTTCAAACTCGTCCTCGGTGCATTTTGCCTTGGAGTCCGTGAGTTTCGCATTCATTTGCTCGAGATACGCAAGATCCTCCTCGTCCATGTTGTATTCATTGCCCTGAGCATCCTCGACAGTTGCACTGCTTCGGATGTAGGTCTCTGACTCGACCCACCCGGGCTTATAGAACTTTGAGTACTCGTTCCACTTCGTGGTTGCCTTCGGTGTGGGGATGTATGCATCGGCAGCATTTCCGGATGTTGTTGCAGCGCTCAGCACTGCCTGGAGATGGCGCTCGTCTTCCTCGCTTTTGTCAACACCAGTCTCGACGATACCGAGGAGGTCACCGCGGACATCTTCGACGCTGCTTGGAAGGTCTTTCTGCCAAAGGATGCGAAGCTGCTGCTTTAAACTGATCTTCCGCTGCCGAAACCGCGGAGCCGTCGCGAAATTTGGCTCACCAGCCATCGCGACTGTCTAATCTCGGTTCCTGGAGACGCGAGGGTTAGGTCGTTCCTCAAAGTAGGTTACGGGGTATCAACGGCCAGCGCTGCGTAACTAAGTGTGAGGCAGAAACCGGCTCGATGTAAACCGAGCCTAGCTGTTTTTCCGACCTGTAATTTAAGGTTGGCTAGTAAAGATGAACCTGTAGGAACCCAGCAAATAAAAACGAAAAAACTGTGCGACAGACCCGTGTGGGTGAGGACTCTCGAAAGTCTGTCGAGATGACAAAGGTTGTTTCGTGGATCCCAGAGCGGGCTTCACTGCAACAGTAGTGGGAGCTGAGTGCTCTAAGAGTCCTGCGAATATTGATTCGGGATCCGTGAACTCAACTCTTGACCTCAGCGTACGCCTTAGGTTCTCCTAGTGGATCCTTCAATACAGCCTGTCAGTGACGTGAAACAGCGAAAAATTTTCCTGCTCCTCGTATTACGTAATGCTATCGCCAGATAGGGGACAGTCGTGCGTAACACGTCACACAAAAAGTGGCGGCCGCCGCGGAGCAAGGCGAGTTCGCGACGGGCGCAAGAAGTCGCCGAAAATGGCACACGCGCTGCGGGTTTAAGAGGCGCACCAAGCTGTCCGTTCGTTTGCCAGCAATTTGGCGTGCTCAACCTTCCACCTTATGCGGAGACTGGTGGTGATTCTGGGTCCGGTGGCGTGCGTACCGAACTGCCGTATATTTCTGGCCAGCGGGGTCGTTAACCGTGCGGTCACCGCAAGCTGAGTTTGATTGGAGAAATAGTGCAGCCGGTGATGCATCATCACCTCAGCACTGTTTCAAACTCCCAAGCGGCACCCTCCTATCTCGTTCCCCCTTCCCCCCATCACCACTTCGGCTCGCGGTGGGCAGTCACGGGGCCACAAACGCTCTCCGTACGCAACCCATATCATACGGAGCGTGCACGTCGCCCTGACCAGGACCCGGGCCCGGCGGGATAAGCACAACAAACACACACGAAGGCAAGCTAGGGAAGAAGCCCTTGCCCATATGTGCGCAGAACGATACACGCGCGCACGCACACACTCACTCACGCACACTCAAGCACTCAATACCATTTCTAAGCGTGGGCACGCCTAAGCACCTGAGCTGGGCAATCCCTTTTCTTTTTCCTTCGTACTGCGACGTACCGAACACACCACGTACCACGTACCCACGCCCCAGTGGGGGGCGCTCCTCCTCCTCTTGGCCTCGTTTCCTCACCTACTTACTACGTAGTGGTTACGAATCTTGCAACTCGTAACACATACTATAATGAGTGTTGGAACGGTGTACTGTAGTGTGGAGAAGGGCGAGCCGGTGCGCACGCGGGCTATTCTGCCTAAGAGTTTGGTAGAGTACTACAAGCTCGATGTGAAGGTTGGCGAGCCTGACGAGCACTTCCCGGCCGAGTTCCCGGCAAAGCTCGTCCCCTCGTTCCGCTACCCGAGTGGGCGCATTCTTGTGGAAAGCATTCCCATTGCACTTTTGCGTAAGTACTAACATGATGATCAACCATTCAAAATAACAGTTATCCCTGTCTGAAAGAAGACGTGTTGATGAACTAGAATCTGAACAAGCATACTAACTCACCATTCTCAGTCGCCGACTTAGTTCCAAAAAGCGAGGGCCTTCTAGGTGATGGCTCCGCAAAGGACAGGGCATCGGTCCTGTCGTGGTTGAACGTGCTCAACATTGAGATCATGAACAACGTTGCCACGCAGTTCACCATGACCGTAGGTCGCAAGCCGTACCACAAGGAGGTGTACGATTATAGCGGCAAGGTCCTTTATAGCCAGGTAGGCGCTCTGAACGAGTACTTGACGAAGCACACTTACTTGGTGGGTGAGAAGGTCACTTTAGCCGATCTCTACGGCGTTCCTATGCTCTTGCGTGCATTGCAATTCCTTTGGGGACCCGAGATCCGAGCAAAGTACCCGGCTGTTATGCGCTGGTTCAATACTGTGAGCCGCTCAAAGGTATATGCTGGCTTCTTTGACAACCTTGAGTTCGCTAAGACTAGTGGAAAGCCTAAGGAGCTCAACTAGATTAACTTAACTCATACATGTAGACAGCGAAGTACCTAGTCGTTTATGATTTTTTTAACTTTCTTTTTCATTTACCAAGTCGCTTGGCATTGCTTTAGCATTTATGGAAAATCTTTACATGAACTAAACAACAACGTTTTTGTTCGTTTCTTCAGCCAGTCAGAGACACATCTGAAATCACTTGGGCTTGCGCCCATAACATAAGAGGTACCAGATAAGTAAAAAGTGTTGTTGGTCATCATGCGAAAGAACAAAAACGGCCGAGGCTATCGTTGTCTTGCTTCGTGCGAATGCAAGCCCTTGCACTTGTACGAAGCAAGACTTTCGACATGTTTTAAGGAGGAGGAGAAGATTTTTGGGCGTCTCTCTTTATTTGAAGGGTGCAAGGGTGTTGGTAACAGTATAGTGTATTTGCAGCACCCTCTCACCTGTTTGTGGGCCTCATACACATGTATGTATCTATAGTAACCATGATCCACAGGCAGTCGCCAGGAAACTCCTGGTTGTACTGCTATGGAATCAATCTTGCTGAATATACGTGTCTATGAGTGTATAGTTATGAATCGAATTAAAAGAGTGCCAGTCTTTATCTTCGTTGAATAAATACTTTTCTTCGTAAGAGCTATCTTATCTTACTTTTTGAGCGTGAGTGAGCTCTACAGCGAATGGATCTCACTGAGTTTAGACCTCATCGCTCGTGGACCTCAATGCTGGATGTGCCGTGGAAGCCCGTTTCCGTTCGTTGTCCCAATGCCATTCGTCGTTCCAAATGGAACTCCACCAGTCTGCGTTCGCAACGTTGAAGACGCACCGAGCGAGGGCAGGCCGAACGACGCCATCATGGAACTGCTGCTAGGTGGTGAGGTTGCATGCTGGTAAGTAGAATGCAACGTGGAGTGCTGCTGGAGCTGCGGTGAGGTCAGACCAGGCGATGTGAGCTGCGAGTGCGCTATTGGCGGGGATCCGAACTGGCCAGTTCTATAGAAAGGGGTGATCGAGTTTCGCGGGCCCCAGAGTGTATTAGGTGAGGCTGCACCGACTGGTTCTGAGCCTGTGGATCCTCGCCGAAGATCGAAGGGAGGCTGTGCTGATGACGCGGGGGACGAGAATACGCGGCCCGATTTTTGTTGCGAATTCCGAGAATTGCGCCGCTCGCGCTCGAGAGGGGTAAGCAGGTCTTGCAAAGCTGATGGCACTAGTTGCTCTTTGTAGCCTTCCTCCTCCTCTGTTTCTTCATACTCTTGCTCTTCCAAAGTGTCATCATCATCGTAGACAGCCGAACCGTCACTTATGCCGAGCGGCATGCCTGCCCAGCCATGGCGAGGCAGCGATGCCGAAAATGACCGCGCAGAGAACTCGTGTAGACTACCTCTCGTTTGTGGCGGGCTCGTGCCAGAATATTTTGACAAAATCTGCGACGCAAGTTCTACCGAAGAGTCTGCGACCGTTGAGTCGCTTCCAAACGATCCATCAGATCCTGTTTTCGTTTTGAGCGCCGATCCTGGCGGTGCTAAAACGTATCTGTGCGAACCATCGAGCCCGGGTAAGCCAACGGGCTGCACAAGCTTGCCGCTTGACAGAACCGCAGCCTGATCTGTGGCCGTATATGCGTGATGCGCACCAGCATCGTCCTCAACTTCTCCTTCCCCCTCTTCTTTGAAGGGTCTGTCTAGCTTGCGTTCGTCTTTTCCGCGGTCTTTTTTGCGAGGTTCTCTGCTGGGTTTCTTATTCACGCGACGTCCATCCGGAGTTATATGTGCCAATGCGCATTTCGACCCAAACCGGCAATTCCCTCGTTGGAAGTATTTGCAAACGGCCTGCGTATCTGCCTCAAGCTCGTGGCTAAAGGGGCACTTATCTCCGGCTTGGCACATCGACTGTTTAAAAAACTTGCAAGGGACATGGCTTACATTTTTCGTCTTATCAGACATTTTCGAGTTCAAACGATCGTTCGTCTTATCAACTGACGCCTCAATGGTCTTTTCCCCAGGCTTTCTTGCATGGCCCACTGCCGTTATAGTCGACGGCATTGTAGGGAGTATCCTCTTCTGCTGGATGACGTATAGCTAATTTTGGCGGCTAAATCGACTGTAGAAACTCTTCAGTGACTCAATTCCCTAATTGAGGACAATCCAGTAATAGAAAATGGGTTTGGATTCGCGTTTATTTAGGTCCAGGAATGAGTGGGGGAGAGCTCGACTTTACAGCGCGTAGCAGGTGCAATTGATCTATCAAAATGGTTTCAACGCGTGTTGAAGGCTACGGGGTCTCTGAAGTGCCTGGAGAGTGAGCAATTGCGGTCTTACTGAGCTGGGTTGGCGGAAAACAGGAGATTACGGACGGAAGAGGAGGGGGGGAAGGGACCGGAAATTGATGGGAGGCGTCCAAGATTAGGAGAAGGTAAATGTGGGCAGGGGCTTCTTTATTGAGGCTGAGTCATCTGTATGCTCTGTCCCCACATCAAACTGTGGAGCGCGAATACCCAGCTTGGGTGAGCTGTATACTCTGTGTGTGTGACTTGCGCTCTTCAGCCCAATCTGGCATGACACTGGGGAATTATTCATTTCAGGTGATTTTGCATCACGTTACGTCAGTGATTACGTTACGTAATTTTTATAGACAGATGCGCCCTTATGATTTCCCACCTCGAGATGTATTTTTATATATTTTTCGTCCGAGCTTGCCTGCTTGGGCTTTTCGTGCCGTAGCGGTTGGTGGCTGTGTGCTGCCGGGTGCTGGGTGCTGGGGATTAGTGTCGGGGGTTGTCATTCACCCACCCAAAAGCCGGGCAGAGGCTTTCGCCACATCAAAAAGAAGAGGAAAAAAGGCGGGGGGAAATAGATAAATTAATGTTCATAAATGTAAAAATAACGTTCCAGCGCATAGTGCAGGCAATTAATACTTACGTTTACGCAGGCTTGCTAGACTCGTGCACTCGTTTTAGTTTTGCTAGAATTTTCGCTCCGTGATGAACTCTGGGCACAGATAAAGTCATAGTGCAGCAGAGCCGTGGTGCAACAGAGCCGTGCCTACCCTTCTCCGCGATTTAGGCGTGGTCGCGTGTGTGCGAACAGTCGTGCCCATAATCACCCACCACCCCCAGGCCTTCCTTAGCGCCGCTAGAGACCGCCACAAGAGCCAGGCTTCCATGCAGCTACGCGCCCACGAAGTGAGTGTTGCGCCCTCCCTTGTTCCATGCATATCTACTTGCCCACGTTCCTAACCCATTTAATCGCTCTTGGATGAGCGGTTCTGTCTTGTGGGCACGGGTGGAGCATGTGCCGAAGCAGTTTCAAACCAGCGAGTACTTACTACGTCCCTAGATACAGCGTAAGATTCCACCACGCCCTTCAGGCTCGCCATTGACATATTTTGCGCCCAAATTGCTTCGGCTAAACCCAGCTGTTCACACGGCGCCTTTTGCTTAGACTTTGTTGAGCTCGATTTAGGGTTAGAAAATCTTCCGTGGGCAGGATGCGCCATGGTGGGCCACCTACAGGGGAACAAGGGTAAGTGCAGACCTCTCGGGGGTGGGGGGCCGCAATCGAAGCATACTCGGTGTGTATATAAATCCTTGAGCGTTACGATCTGGAAAGGTGGCACTTAAGTATAGCCCAACTTGAAGAACTGAGCATCTCGTACATGTTCGAAACCAAGTCCTTGCCTCCTGAGAGTCCTCAGGACCACGAATTCTCTCCACAAGTGTCTTTAGTCGAGCAGCAGGCTCGGTCTGCGAACATAGCCCTCAAAGCAATGAGCAGCGTACCGCAGGCAAGTTCGCTGTGCTGGACCAGCGACGACCAGAACGTCACGCTTATACGAGGAAAAGACATTCAGTCCTACCTGAAGCAAACTGAGCACCTATACAAGTGAGCCCCAGCCTCCCAGCATTCTCATGTCCATCTGCAGCATAACACGTCTCGGCCGCTCACCTCAGCTTTTCACCAACCCACTGCCCCAGTGGCAGCATGACGGATAATGCCCGTCAACACGGCTTTTTCTTGAAAGGCATGAATATGCTATGAATTCATATTTTCAAGCTCTCTGTCTTCCGTTGACTCCCTTCCGTTTATTTCCATCTTGTTGTTCTTTGTTTTTTTCCCTTTTGTTTTTTGCATGACGGGACAACGGGAGTCCAGGAGTCATGCCTTCCAGCATCATGCCCACTATTTTCCCTATTTATTCCAAAGCATGCTGTGTTCAGTTGTTTTCGCGCCGGGTGGGCAATATATCTATTCCTTCCATGGGTTCAAAATAAATCATCACTGAATGCATACCAGTAACTAAACCGAGTTGCGCCACACCACGCATATAGACCGTTAGCCTGGGACTACTTAGCATTTATTTTCTGCCCACATAAAATGTACAGTGTATTATTTATCGAAGTTTCGCGTAGAGAACATCCATAAATTCAATGGCTTCACCTCGTCGCGTACTATAACGATGTTTATCCCTTCTTGGGTGGTGCAGCTTCCTCGAAGTCGAAGTGCCCGCTAAACTTTGGAAGTCGGGCAATATCCCTCGCCACACCGGCTGTAATGAACGCTTTTTTGTTGTTGATGTGGCTCTCAAGCCTGGGGTAGCCGGCTGATGTAATCGTCCGCCACACGCTGGCGGACCTCTTCGCGGGACGCGCGGTAGGGTGTCGTGTGGTGCTTGTGTTTTTGTGGCCAGGGTGTGCAGGAGTGCCTGTGCGAAAGTGCTTGTGTGTTTCCGTGCGTATATAAGCTCACAAGCTAGGAAGTCGTTGAAATATGTCTGCAGACGATCAGCTCAAGAGGCTTGAGAGTCTTCTGGCAGAAATAAATGATTCTGACTATTCTGATGAGAACAACGAAGACGAAGGCTTGGAAGAACCAGTAGAGGTCAGCACTGCGTCTCGAAAATCCAGCTCGGAAACGTCCTCGGTCTATGATCACGGCGAGAGCAGTATTGAGGAAGCACCTGAGGAAACTACGCATGGCTCCACGAATTCTCTTGGAATGGGAAACTCGATAAGTCTAGAGAAGCCTGAGGAATTGAGTGCCACTCACTTAAGAGAGGAGCCCATGGTCAATTTAGACAGCCAATCGGACCATAGAGGCGAAACTGACACCTCAATTCACGAGGAGGTGTCTGCAAGATCGGAGCCACACAATAACGCTCAGGGCTCCGATGTGCTGGATGAATGTGACAGCACAACTAAATCCAGTGAGACTTCTCTGGTGAAAGACCCAACTCAGAACAAAGCAGTAAAGAGTGATAGTCTCAATGAGGAGAACCCCTTAAACTTGCCCTCAGTGGTGCAATCTGATGCTCTGAAAGCTGAAGACAAGGATCTGGGAAGCCCATCCGATACTGTGCCCGTTCCAGACCCAGTTAGCAGTACTGAGAAAGAAGTCGCACACGATAGTAGCCGAACCGCTAATAAGTCGATCCGTGAGTCCGAAAGTGTCGAGGCTGATCATGATGATGCGTTTGCACTTAACGCTGTAAAAGATGAGACGCCTACTTTCCCATTGTCACCGACTGCTGTTGATGGCGCTGGGGTATCACAGCCTAAAGATAGGCGAGCTCTTCAGGAAGTTGCTGAGCCTGTTGAAGCCGCTGGTAAATCTCATTCTCAGGATGGGCACATTGGATCAAAATATAGCACCTGGGAAGCCGAATCTGAAGGAGACGAGAGCGTTGACTTAGAATCAAGAGACGTGGGTGATCGCACCTTACAGAAGTCGAAGGAGGAAGATGGTTCAGACTTGAACTCAAAGTCGAGTCCAGAAATATCGGAGGAGGCTGGGGCTGGTAAAATGTCCACATCTAATAAGGAGATTCAAGATGCGCAGGCGGATATTGCACTAGGAGCTACAGATCAGAAATCATCCGTCAGTAACGCACAGGAAGACAAGGTTCTCGAATTGCAATCGCCACTTGAGGTTTCCAAATCCTCAGATACATCAATACATGTGTCTGATACTGATCTGGACGCAATTGCACCCGTGGAGAGCATAACGTCTCCGGTGGTCTCTCCTGTCGCGACCGACAAAGTTGCGGAAGCGTGCCCTACAACGCCAAATAAAGACGGAGCTGGTCATAATGAGGACGAGACGAAGTTGAGATCAAATGATGGTATCAGTGCTAATAAGCAGGGTTCAGTGAGTTCGCCACGCCCCTTGGCATCTTCAAGCCACAGTTCAAGCCCAGTCAAGGGCGAGTCAACAGCCGCAGAGGACAAAGCACCCATGTTTTCAGAGCAAGAGTCTGTTCAACCGTCACTCAGAGCTCTATCTATTCACGACAGCGATAGCGCGCATAAAGAAGGCACGCTACTTGATCAAGAAACTGAGCCTGAGGAAAGCGAGTCCGACAAGTTAACGGATCTTAAACTCACCAAAGCAAATGAAACTGATTCGAGTGAGCCATTAGCAGAAAGCGAGCCGAGTGAGAGGAGCGCGAGTGAAAGCTTGCATAAGGGGTCCCCTGATCTCGAGCTCGAGGACAAGCCCACACCCGAAAAAGAAAGCAAAGATTCGGACGACGATGTTGTGGAAGAGAACTCCAAATCGGAAATGGGCAGCCTCGGTGGGGAAGAACCAATTGCTTCGCGAGCTGAGCATTCCCAAGATTCTACATCTGTGAACTCGACGGGCAAGGAGTCTTCAGAAGGCCAGACAGATCATACTCCCTCTACGAATGCAGAGAGTGGCAAGCAAAGTCACGTCGAAGAGAGGGAGACAGAACCGGCAGAGCTTGATGCTACAAATGATGCTACAAAGGATGATGAAGCAACCGGGCCTGAGTCTGAGTCCGATTCAGAACGCGAGTCAGCTTTGACCGCGTCTAGGTCAAAGGAGACCGACAGCAAGCACCAACATAGCGGAAAGCAAGACAGCGGCGATCAACAAATGGAATCTGCGGACTCCATCGTCGTAAAAGAGAAGGATGAGGGCGCACCAGAGCTCAAATCCGAATCCGAGTCTGCCTCGGCGACTTCGAGATCAGGGGAGAGCAGCGAGGAACATGTCGTTGAGGACCATGCCCACAATGATTCCGCCAACGAGGACCTAAGCAAAAAGCATTATGGTGGCAAAAAACTCGTCAGTGATGCTTTGATGGCCAGCCCTGCGGTAATTGCAAAAAGCGCCGGAACCCCTCAGACTGCGAAAGAGGAGGAGGCAGCTGTGACTGATCGAGGGCTACAGAAAGATCATACGTCTAATGTACCTTCGCTTGATTTGCCTATGAATGCACCAGCACAAGATAAAGAAGAGAGCGCTGCCCACCATCAAGAAAGAGATCATCAGGGTGCTGAAATCTCGTCGGCACCTCAAGGTAGAGGGGTAGACGAAACATTAACGAATCGTGCCGATAGCAGTCCGACAGAGTCTAAAGAGCCGGCGCAACCTTCACAGCAAAATGACGCTGATGTGGTCTATCTCTATGTCTCGCTTGCAAGCGGCGTGCGTGGAAGTATGGGGAGGTACAACAGGGCTACTACAATTTTGAAGTCTTACGATATTAATTTCGTGCCCGTGGAAATCACTCTCAACGAGCGCGCACTACGACTGTGGAAACTCAAAGGAGTTTCCAAGAACAAGACGTTGCCAGCAGTTTTCAGAGATGGTGATCTGAAGTGCGATTTCAACGAATTAGTTGAGGCCAATGAAATCGAGGATGTTGAAGATCTTATTTTTGATGGTTTATAGGGGTTTTACGTATGCAGCAATATTTAATCACATTGGCCCTAGCTCGAAGACTCCACAAGAAGCGGGAAGTACACATAAGGTACTACTTGGTAGAACTCGAAAGCGTCACACACCCCGCTTCTCACCGACGAATCGCCTTGCTCGTGCTCTCAAAATAGCTGCTCCGCGTCCCCAGCTGGCATTGACTTTCAGGCTTCTAGTGCCCCAGCGGAATCCTTGCTTGCTGCTGCCGGTTCTCCACAGTGTAGGGTTGCATGCAACACACACTCAGGTTGCATATGCATCGGAAGCACACATGTGGAAATAGAATAGACCGACGTCTATTGTAAAACAATCCGAGAAATAATAAATTGGCTTTAGCAATAGAGCAAAAGTAATATTTTATACACTTACCAGGCAAATTTGACCATCAGATTCTTGCGGTGGAAAACGAGTCCAACGCGCTGCTTCTACTTAGTTTTGCAGTCCGGACAGAGTTTGAGTGCGGGTTGTAAGGTCTTCATGCGGCCATGCCTGTGAACAGTGTTCGATTGCGCTGGTATATTGTGCCGGAGCTAATTCTTCAATTTGTGACGCGGGGCACAAGGATTTATGACATGAGACTCCGACTACCTGTTAACAGGAACAGTGACCTTGAAGGTTCCAACATATGCGAAGTAGTCAAATCGCCCGTTTCAGGATTTTGGGGTAGTCAGGAGGAGTTCGAAGTACAAAGCATCCTTCAGGAAATCGTATCCAGCTCTCTAGACCGGGAACAATCGTTCCACGTTCTATCAGAGCTGCGCGATAAGCTTTCTCAATCCTCGACAGGATGGATAGAGAGGTTTGCCACCAGCCAAGGCGTGCTTATACTCCACAAGCTATTGGAAGACGCTAACGTAGGAAATTTAGAAGCAGCAGCTCCAACACAGCCGAAGCGCGAGCTGACTCTGGTGCAATGTTTCTACCATCTGTACACTCGTTCTACGGTAGCCCAACAATTGCTTTCCGAAAAAATGAATCAGCTCATTCTCAGCACACTTCTACGAAGCCTGCTCTCTCCTGAAGAGGAAACGCGACGTTTTGCATCTGAAACAGTAGTAGCCATGAAAAGCGCACCTGGTAACCCATTCAAGATATTACATACACTGACCTTGAGAAGGCATTAAATTGATCTCATTTATTCGAAATTAGCAGTCAACGTTAGTCGTACTGTAGCTCGCGCTTCATTACTTTATTAGGAACGGCTTCACGCATTCTGGTCCCTCCTATAGGGATGATGTTAGGGCACGCTTTTCAATATTTTACTTTCGCTTACCTCATTTTTTTGACCACGAAGCCGATAAAGAAGATAGAGTGCTAGAGTCATGTCGGATTCTGAATATGAGTTTGACGACGTTAATGCGGGCCTGACTTCCGTAATTCTTGGCTTTGCCGGGAAAGAAGCCACTCGCAGTGAGCTCAGCGTTCTCGGCAATCATGTGGGCGGATCCCCATTATGGCTAGGCAACCAGGCCCCGCCCTCGAGTATGGTTGAGTGCAAAGTCTGCGGCGGAAAGCTGGATTTTTTGGCTCAATTGAGCTGCCCACTTCCTACGAAGGATTACGACCGCGTTCTGTATTTGTTTAACTGCCCGGTCTCGACATGCCGGCGCAAAGAGGGCTCGGTGCGTGTCCTCCGTGGAATCGAATCGAACGATGCGGTACGACGTCGCATTGCAGAAGAGCTTGAGGCGTCTAAGCCGGAGAGTTCTATAGCACCTAAGAGCGATTTGGGGGACGCTTTGTTCAGCTCGCAGGTGAGCAGTAATCCGTTCGGAAATCCCTCCGACCAGCCGGTCATTGCCTCATCTGGCGACAAGAATAAAAAACCAGCTCCAAAGAAGAAGTCGAGGAGTAAGAGAGATATGCAGATTGTCGGAGGAAAATATGTATGCAAGCTAGTGGAGGCCGAAGAAGAGTATTTGCAACTCCCTGATCTTCAAAAGAACATGGAAGGGATCAAAATAGAAGAGTTGGATGCCGAACCTGAGGTCAAATCAGGATCCTCCCAGGACACAACTGGTATTAGTGAAACTGCTACAAAAGAACTGGAATCCCGAGCAGACCCTGTTTTTGCTCACTTTGTCGAAATAGTTGAGAGCAATCCAGAACAGCTGCTCAGGTACGAGCGAGGCTTGAAGCCGCTGCTTTACAGCGGGACTGACGGTGTCGCCGAAAAACTGAACATGCTTGCTCAGCAAAAGAAGATGCTCGAGGTCCAAATTATGCCACACCTCATATCTGAATTAGAGACGGAAGATATGATTGCAGATGGCATGGAGTGGGGTACCATCTTTGTTGCCACTGATATCGAGGATAAGCTTCCTGAATTGAGCGGCGAAGGTGTAGGATACACTGAGGAGTGGGTAGCAGTCCAGTGGGAGTAAAATACACTGTACATGGCCCCGACTTATTTGCCCTGCTTTCCCCCTATTATTCTAGAACAGATAGATAGACTATGTACAGCGGGTCTGTTGGGGAACCCTGGGTATTATGTGTATGTGTGTGCGTGTCTAAATGTGTCTCGGCGTAGGGGCGGGTGGGTGTCTGTGCTAAATATATCTCGGCGTCTTAATCTCTTCATAGCCCTCGACAAGGTCACCCTCTTGGAAGTCTTCCCAGTTCGTAAATCTGATGCCATACTCAGACCCCTTATGAGCCTCAGTGACGTGGTCCTTGCCGTGCTGGATACTGGCTAGAGACCCTTCAAAGACAACTTTGTCTCTGCGTTTCACTTGCACCAGGGTGGATGTCGTGAATGCGCCGCGGTTCACCTTGACGCCAGCGATATTCATTTTTTCCTTGCGCTTCAGAGTAATTGTAAAAAGTGCGCGAATTTCAGCATTTCCAACAATCTTTCTCGTGACTATCGGGGCCAGACGCGAGCTGAGCTGCATACTGATATCTTCCATAGCCTTGTAAATCACATCATACTTTTTGAGGGGTACTTTTCTTTGTTCTGCGAGTCGCTCAATCGGTCGTCCAATCGTGGTACTGAACGCTATGATACAGGCACCGCCAGCGGTCTCGGCTCGGAATACATCAGATTCCGTCACGGGTCCAACTCCACTAAATAGAACTGTGGCTTTGATTTCTTCGTTACCAAGTTGATTGATGATATCACTCATAGCCTCAGCAGAACCAGCAACGTCGGCCTTGATAATGAACGGAATCTCTTCGGGTCCTGTGTCGCTTTTTGCGGACTGGTCAGTTCTATCCTTCAAACCGAGAGCAGCCCTTTCTTCACGGGCCGCCCGGTCCTGTGCATCCGCCGCTTGCACAGCCTTGTTCTCGTTGATCACAGAAATTTGTTTAGCTTCCTGAGCCACATCCATAAGCCTTTTCCGGTTCTCAGAAACCCGTTTGGCCTGCGCCTCGCCGCGAGGGGCCTCTAGCACAGTGTCGCCAGGTTCTGGAAGGTCCTTCCACCCAGAGACACGAACAGGCGTACCAGGTGGTGCTTCACGAAGGGCAACTCCCCTCTCATTGGTTAGTTGTCGAACACGGCACCATGTTGTTCCCGCAACGATGATCTGCCTGGGCTTCAGAATGCCTTTTCTCACTATCATCGAGGCAGCAGGACCAAGGCCTTTAGAAACACTGGCCTCCACAATGACACCTTCGGCAGCCCAGCCTTTTGCTGGAGCTCTCAAATCCTGAATCTCCATCTGTGCCTGAAGAGCGGCAATGAGATCGTCTATCCCATGGCCAGTGACTGCACTAACAGGGATGCATTGCGTGTCTCCACCGTAGGGTTCGACATCTACGCCTGCTCCAGCGAGATCGGCAATAACGCGATCAGGCTTACTGTCAGGCTTATCACACTTCGTGAGCGCTACAATCATGGGCACGCCTGCGTTCGTCGCATGCTTGATCGCTTCTTTGGTTTGGGGCATCACGGAATCGTCGGCAGCTACTACCAAAAGAATGATATCAGTAAGATGTGCCCCTCGTTGACGAAGTTTCAGAAAAGCCTCGTGGCCAGGCGTATCCAGGAAACAGATTTGTTGTTTTGATCCAGCGCCAGTCCGGTCTAACTGTGTTAAAAAGGCACCAATGTGTTGTGTAATGCCGCCCTTTTCGCCCTCAACAATATGTGACCGTCGAAAGAAGTCTAGCAAAGTCGTTTTACCGTGATCAACGTGTCCCATTAGCGCTACCACTGGAGGCCTTGACGGGAACTCCGCCAGAGACTGTGGTAAGCTTTGAGGATACAAATCTTCTCCGTGGTTTTTGTTTATTTGAGCATCAACGCCTAGTTCGTCCGCAATTAAAACGGCCGACTCGTCGTCCACTATGTAATCCCAGTGCGTGCTCGAGAAGCCCAAATTTTCCATAGTCTTCTGAACTTGAACGATAGGACGCTTTAAAAGTGTGGAAAGGTGGGTCACCGTACTGAATTTGGGAACAACAAGCGTTGCCTTCTTTGAATAAAAGCGGGCATTGCTTAATTGCCGCGCTACCAGAGTACACTGTCGTTTGAACATAGTCGCACGAACAGTTCAGTGAAAGATTTCCACGGGCCATGCCCTTACCCTTTGTTTATAGTTACGCTCGCTCGGCCCATATTGTAGTAATACCAGAGGGTCCTTGAGGTAGACTCGCCGCGTGACTGCGTGGAATTCCCCTAAGAGATTGATCGAATTGAAAGTATTGAAAGGTTAACAGTAATATTTAATTATTTCTCAGATTCTTCCGCTTTCTTATCAGCATTATGCAGACTGAAGAATAGGCCCTGAGAGCTCAGCAAATTTTGAGGAGTATCGAATTCTTTGATCTCGCCAGCATCGAGCACAATGATTCGGTCGGAGTCCATGATCGTGTTAAGACGATGCGCAATTGTGATAATTGTGCGGTCGCTGAAATTCTTGCGGATCGTGTCTTGAACAACACGATCGGTCTCGACGTCGACCGACGCAGTGGCTTCATCCAACACGAGCACCTTGGCCTCGTGAATTAGCGCCCGGCCCAAGCAAATTAGTTGAGACTGTCCTCTGCTCAAATTGTTTCCACCATCAGTGAGAGGTGTATCCAACCCCTTCTCTTGAGCTTGGAAGTGCGTCTTCAAGTGGCAGAGGTCTAGAACCTCCCACAAACGTGCGTCATCAACCTTGTTCAACGGGTCCAGGTTCTCACGAACTGTGCCCTCAAAGATCTGAGCGTCTTGCGGAATGATTGAGAGCCTAGAACGCAAATCATACAAGCCCAATTTCGAAGTGTCGGCGCCATCTATTTCGATGTGCCCAGAGTGAGCTTCCAGAATTCGGAAGATTGCCATTGTCAGCGTGCTCTTACCACTACCTGTGCGACCAACGATACCGATTTTCTCCCCGCTATTTATTGAAAACGTCAGCTTTTTCAGAACGTCAGGCCTATTTTCCGAATAACGCGCCGAGAGCTCTTTGAACAGAATCTCTCCTTTGTCAGGCCAAGTAGCAGAAGGCTCGGTTTCAGCAATATGAGCGGGCGCCTCTTGTTTGCCGTCCACATACTCTAAGATGCGTTGCAGCGAAACTCCGCTGACCTCAGCTTGAGCGAGTTGTTGGAGTGTTGAGCGAACCATAACTCCAGCACGGGTGGCGAAATGAATCACAACACCACTGTAGCCAACGCTCAGGTAATTCATCTTGACCAAATAAGTCACTGATGTTGCGGACGCCAACATGAGAAGTGCCGTCATGATCTGGATTCTGAACGACAACCACTGGGAGATGTTTTGGCGCACGAAAGATAGAGTGATCCAATAGTCAACGCGTTGATCGTAGGTAGAGATAAATTGCTGTGTTCGGTCAAATGTGCGCACAATGGCTTGACCCTTCAGTGTCTCTTCAATGTGCGATAGAATCGGTGAATTTGAGGAAGTTGCCATCCGGGAAACCTTTCGAGACGACGGCACATAAGCCTTACGGTACTCGTTGCAGAGATAAGTGAGCGGTACAATAACAAATATAACCACTGGGGATCCCGAGAGGATGGTGGCAATATTGATGACGACATTCATGAAAGACCTGATCGTGAAGTACATGACAGTAGGGAAGCTGCTGTCCAATGAGGCAATGTCTGCTGTGAAACGGTTGATCAATCTTCCAAGGGGAGTTTCATCAAAGAATCCCATGGGGGCACGCATCAAGCTCCACAACATTCTGTTGTGTAGGATCTTCGAAATACGAAGGGCCATAATGAGCTGCGCCCACATTAGAGAGAACACGATACCCAGAGCAGAAACGAAAATGAAAACCATGTACGCAATCAGATACCATTTGGCATCCGTCAAGGTCATAAGGGCTTGGTTAGACATGAAACCAAGGAAGAGATTGAGAGAACTTGTCACCAGAGTCGACAGCACAAGAGTGATGAGAAAAATCACCAGATACCAAGGACTCAGGATCTTGAAGTATTTCTTGAAAATGCCCAATGAGACTACCTTGACCTCTTTCTCTTCATCATCGTCACTCGACAGCCTGACATTGACGGCACCAACTTCTAATGGCTTGGCATGCAAGCCTGCCGGATGGAAGTCAGGATCATTAAAGTCGTGAGCAGTCACCGCAGTCTTTCGATCCTCGACATGCTCAGCCTCTTGTTTCAAATCATCCGCGTGGCCAAATTCCTCTATCAGTTTGTAGATCTTGGACTCTGCCCTCTGTCGTACCACATCTTTGAAAGAATCGGCAGCTACAACCTTCTTATCTTCCAGTGCAATAATCAAGGATGAGTGAGAAAGCACCTTCACATTGTTGGTGGCCAGAATGATCGTGCGATTAGCAAGAAGCCCACCACTTCCCAGCAACTTCTTGATCAAGTTAGCGCTGACATGTTCGTCAACCGCACTTAATACATCATCAAGCAAGAAAATATCTGCCCTCGAATAAACAGCTCGGGCAAGCGCCACTCGGGCCTGTTGTCCGCCACTGAGAGAGATTCCACGTTCACCTACATCTGTCATGTCACCCTTTGGCATCTGCTTGATATCTGACAACAGCTCACATGCCTCTACAACACGATCGTACCATTGCTGGTCGAATTTCTGGCCGAAGAGAATGTTGTCTCTGAATGAGAGGTTCTGAAGCCAGACTTGCTGCGAACAATATGACAATGATCCCTTAGTCGTGATACTGCCACCTGTGATCGCAAGTTCACCTGCCAGTGCTTTCAAAAGCCCAGATTTCCCTGAGCCCACACGACCTGTTATACAAACAAGGTCGCCACGGGTGGCGCTGAAGGTGATGTTCTCGAGAACTGTCTTCTCGGGAGTTGTCTCTCCGTTCCAGCTAATGGAAGCATTATCAACTATAAGCGCCGGCTCATCGTAACCGTGAGAGGGCTCTGAAATTTTGAAATAGTTTGCGTGGTCCTGATCAGGCTCCAGGAGCATTTCGTTGATTCGGCCTTGTGAAGTGATTGCCTTGAAAAGTGCGTTGAACGCCATTGGTAATATCATAAATGGCATTGTAGCGTATTGCATTAGCATCATTGCGGGGAAGACAACATCGGGTCCCAGGACGCCCTGTCTGAGATACAAAAATGTAACAAAAACAGCGCCAGCGATCAGATCGCTCATCAAGTACCAGATGCAAGAGATAATGAAAGACAGTTTCATAATAGTGCTCTGGTTGCCGAGCTCCTCGTTGCGCACAGCTTTTATACGCTCAAAGAAGGGGGTTTCCCATGCATAGAGCTTCAATGACTTAATGTTTCTGAAGGCATTTGAGGTGAGTTTATTACGAGAATCTTTGATAGCCATCTGCTTGGGGAAGAGCTTACCCATCTTGGCGGAGACCAAACCACTCAACGGGATGACGATAGCATACAAAACCAACGACGCGAACATTGAAGGTCCCAAGAGTATCCACAATTGCCAAGTGGATGCGGCGATAGCAAACGGAGCACTTATAATCCTTGGGATTAAAGACACAACGTTATTAATTTGGTTAGAGTCCACACTGATCAAGTTCATGATTTTAGAGGAGTCATACTTCTCGCGAGAGGCCGGACTGAGTCGAAGTGCCTTGTGATAGATTGTAGAGATCAGGGACACACGCGTGATAATGTAGGTGTATGTTGTGTACAGGTTCACAAGGTTCTCAAGACCAGTAGTAACCACAGGACAAACACCCAAGAGAATAGCGAAGTAGAAACTGGGGTAGATTGGTGCCTTTCCATCGGAGTACTTGACTAAGGAGCTCAAGAAAAGACCGAGGATTGATGGCTGAATGTAAGTCACCAAAGTGTCGATCAAGTCTAGAACCACAAAGGCCAAGAGTTTATCCCCTGAAAGCTTCATAAGCGCCCAAAACAAACGATATTTAGACTTTTCCGAGGTGCGGTTCAGCTTTTCCTCGAGCTGCACGTATCCATTCAACGAGTTATACTCAGGAGGGACTTCCGGATAATCATCTTTCGATAGCTGGCTTGTCGATCCCTTAGCAATAAGGCTGTTTGCATACGACACCGACATTTTTGAAAATATACTGGCATCCTTGAACGAATCACGATGTGAGCGCGCCGGGTTCCTAAGTTCCAAGTAGAAAGTAACCACTGATAGTACTGCAGCTAAGACGAGGAGCCAGTATCCCTGTTCACCACCCAGAAACGCGTCCACTGCAAAGCTGAGATACACCGCAATCATTCCGGTCCAGTATAAGAAAAGTTCAGAGCTGCAAACAACCACTCGGCCGTCTTGGACGCTATGCAGAATACCTGCAAGGAATCCAACACCGCCCGTAACCGTCTCCATAAACGAAGGTGGCGTCCCTATTTTCAGGAACCAGGCTAAGTAGGCAATGGGCGTCAGCATTGCTGTAATTTTAGCCAGCTGACCGCCGACAGTTGGTTCACCTTTCTCATGCCTACTTAGATCAATTATGCGAAGAACAATTGGCACCAGCGAGACGAGGGACACGACGGCACTGATGAACGCGGTGAAACAGTACGATACAAACTCTGTATCTGGGTTAAAGAACTGAAATTCACCCTTCGGGGTTCGACAAGTCATATTCCCCATGAACGTCCATGATAGACCAATGAAAGCATCCTGGGGTCTGAGCTGCTGAGAAACAAAGAGCTCAGATCCCGGCTTCAACTGTTCTGCGAAGACGGTCTCCATACTTGGCGTGGTTACTTGGGGTGAATCGCTTTATATCATGCCTCCGGGCGCTGCCCTTAACCGTGTGCTTATCTCTCGCGTGCCTTACTATTATGTGCCCTAGGTTCGGAAGTTCGGAAAGATGGGTGGCCGTACTGATATGGAGACAGGAAGCATTGTTCGCTTTAAGTAAAGGCGGGAATTGCTTAAATACCGCTGCTAAAGTACATCATCGTTTGAATATAGGTGTACGAACAATTTAGTGAAATACTTCGACGGATACCACGATACCACGATACCACGCCCTTACCCCTTTTGTCTATGGTTGTCGGAGATACCCGGATCCCACGGACGAGTCACGGGACGACGGCAGTCCGGCACTAGATGTAAGTCGCGCGGTGCGTCTAGGAATTAGCACCCAGCCATTCAGCTAGTGTAGCTGTGGTAGAAGACTAGATTGGCTTGTATGTAAGTATGTACCCTGTCTTATGTAGTATGGCGGGGGGAGACTAAGCGTCCTTTCTGACAATAGCTACGTTCGCTCGGCCTATCTTGTGAAGCCAGAAAGTGAGCCACCAAGGCAAGCTAGCTGCAAATTTACGCAGAATAAGTATTGGAAAATAATTAATTTAAGAATACTCAAAGTCTCGCAGCAATACTTCATCATTCCTTAGATTCCTCTTCTTTCTTGTCAGCATTGTGGAGGCTGAAGAATAGGCCCTGAGAGCTCAGCAAATTTTGAGGAGTATCGAACTCTTTGATCTCGCCAGCATCGAGCACAATGATTCGGTCAGAGTCCATGATCGTGTTAAGGCGATGCGCAATTGTGATGATTGTGCGGTCGCTGAAATTCTTGCGGATCGTGTCTTGAACAACACGATCGGTCTCGACGTCGACCGACGCAGTGGCTTCATCCAACACGAGCACCTTGGCCTCGTGAATCAGTGCGCGGCCCAAGCAAATTAATTGAGACTGTCCTCGGCTCAAATTGTTTCCGCCATCAGTCAGAGGTGTATCCAATCCCTTCTCTTGAGCTTGGAAGTGCGTCTTCAAGTGGCAGAGATCTAGAACCTCCCACAAACGTGCGTCATCAACCTTGTTCAACGGGTCCAGATTCTCACGAACTGTGCCCTCAAAGATCTGAGCATCTTGCGGAATGATTGAAAGCCTCGAACGCAAATCATACAAACCCAATTTCGAAGTATCGGCGCCATCTATTTCGATGTGCCCAGAGTGAGCTTCCAGAATTCGGAAGATTGCCATTGTCAGCGTGCTCTTACCGCTACCTGTGCGGCCAACGATACCGATCTTCTCCCCCCTGTTTATCGAAAACGTCAGCTTTTTCAGAACGTCAGGCCCATTCTCCGAATAACGCGCCGAAAACTCTTTGAACAGAATCTCTCCTTTGTCAGGCCAAGTAGCAGAAGGCTCAGTTTCAGCAATATGAGCGGGCGCCTCTTGTTTGCTGTCCACGTATTCTAAAATGCGTTGCAGCGAAACTCCGCTGACCTCAGCTTGAGCGAGTTGTTGGAGTGTTTGGCGAACCATAATTCCAGCGCGAGTGGCAAAGTGAATCACAACACCACTGTAACCAACGCTCAAGTAGTTTATCTTAACCAAATAAGTCACTGATGTTGCGGACGTCAGCATGAGAAGTGCCGTCATGATCTGGATTCTGAACGACAGCCACTGGGAGATGTTTTGGCGCAAGAAAGATAGAGTGATCCAATAGTCAACGCGTTGATCGTAGGTAGAGATAAATTGCTGTGTTCGGTCAAATGTGCGCACAATGGCTTGACCCTTCAGTGTCTCTTCAATGTGCGATAGAATCGGTGAATTTGAGGAAGTTGCCATCCGGGAAACCTTTCGAGACGACGGCACATAAGCCTTACGGTACTCGTTGCAGAGATAAGTGAGCGGTACAATAACAAATATAACCACTGGGGATCCCGAGAGGATGGTGGCAATATTGATGACGACATTCATGAAAGACCTGATCGTGTAGTACATGACAGTAGGGAAGCTGCTGTCCAATGAGGCAATGTCTGCTGTGAAGCGGTTGATCAATCTTCCAAGGGGAGTTTCGTCAAAGAATCCCATGGGAGCACGCATCAAGCTCCACAACATTCTGTTGTGTAGGATCTTTGAAATACGAAGTGCCATGATAAGCTGCGCCCACATTTGAGAGAAGACAATACCCAGAGCAGAAACAAAAATGAAAACCATATACGCAATCAAATACCATTTGGCATCCGTCAAGGTCATTAGGGCTTGGTTAGACATGAAACCAAGGAATAGGTTGAGAGAACTTGTCACCAGAGTCGACAGCACAAGAGTGACGAGGAAAACCACCAGATACCATGGATTTAAAATATCAAAGTATCGCTTGAAAATGCCCAATGAGACTACCTCGACCTCTTTCTCTTCATCATCGTCACTCGACAGCCTGACATTGACGGCACCAACTTCTAATGGCTTGGCATGCAAGCCTGCCGGATGGAAGTCGGGGTCATTGAGTTCGTGAGCAGTCACCGCAGCCTTTCTATCCTCAACATGCTCAGCCTCTTGTTTCAAATCATCCGCGTGGCCAAATTCCTCTATCAGTTTGTAGATCTTGGACTCTGCCCTTTGTCTTACGACATCTCTAAAAGAATCGGCAGCTACAACCTTCTTATCTTCCAGTGCAATAATCAATGATGAATGCGAAAGCACTTTCACATTGTTGGTAGCCAAGATGATAGTGCGATTAGCAAGGAGTCCGCGGCTCCCGAACAACTTTTTGATCAAATTAGCGCTGACATGTTCGTCAACCGCACTCAATACATCATCAAGCAGGAAAATATCTGCCCTTGAATAAACAGCTCGGGCAAGCGCCACTCGGGCCTGTTGTCCGCCACTGAGAGAGATTCCACGTTCACCTACATCTGTCATATCACCTTTTGGCATCTGCTTGATATCTGACAACAACTCACATGCCTCTACAACACGATCGTACCATTGCTGATCGAACTTCTGGCCGAAAAGAATGTTGTCTCTGAATGAGAGGTTCTGAAGCCAGACTTGCTGCGAACAATATGACAATGATCCCTTAGCCGTGATACTGCCACCTGTGATCGCAAGTTCACCTGCCAGTGCTTTCAAAAGCCCAGATTTTCCTGAGCCCACTCGACCTGTTATACAAACAAGGTCACCACGGGTGGCGCTGAAGGTGACGTTGTCGAGAACTGTCTTCTCGGGAGTTGTCTCTCCGTTCCAGCTAATTGAAGCGTTATCAACTATAAGCGCCGGCTCATCGTAACCGTGAGAGGGCTCTGAGAATTTGAAATAGTTTGCGTGGTCCTGATCAGGCTCCAGGAGCATCTCATTTATTCGCTTCTGAGAAGTGATTGCCTTGAAAAGTGCGGTGAAAGCCATTGGTAATATCATAAATGGCATTGTAGCGTATTGCAACAGCATCATGGCGGGGAAGACAACATTGGGTCCCAGGACTCCTTGTTTGAGATACAAAAATGTAAAAAAAACAGCAGCAGCGATCAGATCGCTCATCAAGTTCCAGATGCAAGAAATGACAAAAGACAGTTTAATGATGGTACTCTGGTTGCCGAGCTCCTCGTTGCGCACAGCTTTTATACGCTCAAAGAAGGGGGTTTCCCATGCATAGAGCTTCAATGACTTAATGTTCCTGAAGGCGTTCGAAGTGAGTTTGTTGCGAGAATCTTTGATAGCCATCTGCTTGGGAAAGAGCTTACCCATTTTGACAGAGACTAGACCACTCAACGGGATGACGATAGCATACAAAACCAACGATGCGAACATTGAAGGTCCCAAGAGGATCCACAATTGCCAAGTGGAAGCGGCTATAGCGAGAGGGGCAGTGATAATCGTTGGGATCAACGTTACAACACCATCAACTTGTTCGGAGTCCACATTTATAAGGTTCATGATTTTAGAGGAGTCATACTTCTCGCGAGAGGCCGGACTTAGTCGAAGTGCCTTGTGGTAGATTGTAGAGATCAGAGACACGCGCGTAATAACGTAGGTGTACGTTGTATAAAGATTCACAAGGTTCTCAAGACCAGTCGTGACTACAGGACAAACACCCAAGAGAATAGCGAAGTAGAAACTGGGGTAGATTGGTGCCTTTCCGTCGGAGTACTTGACTAAGGAGCTCAAGAAAAGACCGAGGATTGATGGCTGAATGTAAGTCACCAAAGTGTCGATCAAGTCTAGAACCACAAAGGCCAAGAGTTTATCCCCTGAAAGCTTCATAAGCGCCCAAAACAAACGATATTTAGACTTTTCCGAGGTGCGGTTCAGCTTTTCCTCGAGCTGCACGTATCCATTCAACGAGTTATACTCAGGAGGGACTTCCGGATAATCATCTTTCGATAGCTGGCTTGTCGATCCCTTAGCAATAAGGCTGTTTGCATACGACACCGACATTTTTGAAAATATACTGGCATCCTTGAACGAATCACGATGTGAGCGCGCCGGGTTCCTAAGTTCCAAGTAGAAAGTAACCACTGATAGTACTGCAGCTAAGACGAGGAGCCAGTATCCCTGTTCACCACCCAGAAACGCGTCCACTGCAAAGCTGAGATACACCGCAATCATTCCGGTCCAGTATAAGAAAAGTTCAGAGCTGCAAACAACCACTCGGCCGTCTTGAACACTGTGCAGAATACCAGCAAGGAATCCAACACCGCCCGTAACCATCTCCATAAACGAAGGTGGCGTCCCTATTTTCAGGAACCAGGCTAAGTAGGCAATGGGCGTCAGCATTGCTGTGATTTTAGCCAGCTGACCTCGGACTGTTGGTTCACCTTTCTCATGCTTGCTTAGATCAATTATGCGGAACATAATTGGCACCAACGAGACAAGGGACACGACGGCACTGATGAGCGCGGTGAAACAGTACGATACAAACTCTGTATCTGGGTCAAAGAACTGAAATTCACCCTTCGGGGTTCGACAAGTCATATTCCCCATGAACGTCCATGATAGACCAATGAAAGCATCCTGGGGTCTGAGCTGTTGAGAAACAAAGAGCTCAGGCCCCGGCTTCAACTGTTCTGCGAAGACGGTCTCCATACTTGGCGTGGTTACTTGGGGTGAATCGCCTTATATCATGCCTCCTGGTACTGCCCTTAACCATGTGCTTATCTTTCGCGTGCGCTGTCAAACCCCCCCCTGTGCACATGATCCAGAGATAACGTAGCGAGACATCTGGCGAAACTGCGTAGTGTTCCGCCTAGCAGTCACTTGGAGAAGAAATTTATTGTCATATTCTTGATACGAGGTTTTCAATATTGAGAGCTTTGTCAAACCGAAAGCCGGCAGTAACTGCAGATCTGACGCCATAGTTACCCGTTCCCTATTCGCGGACTGCATCGCCGGAAATGCCCTTACAAACATCAAGGGCGTTATTGGCGAGCTCATGGATCTTGCCCCATTCATGACTTCGATTAGCGGATCCCCTACAAGTTGTAATGAAGCAGTTGAGATTTAATGGAGTTGAGACTTTCACAGAATGTAATCGTTCATGTTTCCGCCACTCAAGAGTGCACGCCAGGGCGTGCTATGGAACTGTTTCACTAGTACTATAATGTGCAACCAGCTACAAGAAATCGTTGAGGTGGCCGAGTGGTCTAAGGCGCCAGCTTCAGGAACGTCAAGTACTTGAAATCGCTGGTCTCTTCGGGGGCGAGGGTTCGAATCCCTTCCTCAACACTATATTTTTGCTTTTCCTACGTCTTCTTTCAAAAGGCGCTTTTGCAGTGTCTCACATTTTTGGCGCTGAGGAGAGTATAAGTATTGTTTTGGAGGTAATCATACATTTATGGTAGAATCTATGTATGTATACGTTTGTGTGGTTTATGAGTCCATGGCCCAGCTCGATCTCCTCTGGAGCTCCACCCAACATCTAGCTTAGTGCATGCCACGAGGTCTACGAATTCAGCCATTCGTACAATTACGACACGGCCTCCAGGTACTTTAATGTTGGGGCTCCCCACTCATCGCGATGCTTGTATTTCGCAAAGTCATCTGGCCATGAGCGGATCGAGTCGGCCATCGGCTGGCCTAACCCTTCAGACTTGATATCGCTGAGCGGGTACATGTAGGTCCTTATCGTGAATAGAATGTAGTTCGATTGGGGCAGACGAAACAGTTGCTGGCGCTCAAGTCGCATGTGGACGTCTCGGGAAAAATCGGTCGTTTCCGATGGTGCAACATTCCCTTGAGGAAGGAATATAGCATCGTGTGCCGAGAGCTGGACCTTATACGTAGTGCGCTGCACGATGTCCTGCGGTTGCATTTTTTTGAAAAATTTATTCATGCTGAACTGGAGTCGTTCCTTGTACTTAGGAATGGGCCCGTGTAAGCTTGTGAGGTTCATTCCCATGCGTGACTTCCAAAGGAACCCGTTAGCGGCAATTCCCGTGCACGCCTGTAAGCGGTATTCACCGACCGTCTCGTCGTATCCGAGTAACAAAAAGTCTTCTTCAGTGTGCTCCCCTAATTTCCGCATCATTTTCTTCGAGTCGTACCCGATAATAGCAGCGTCGGTAGCCGAGGCCGGCATGGCCTCATTGAGAATCTTGTTCGCAATGACTCGTTTCTCTTCATCGAGTTCAAAATAGTGAGGGTACCGAGCAACCAAGAACTGAGTGACGTAGTCGTATAACTCCGCGACGGCGGATTCCGATCCCGGGCTGCAGAGTGCAGTTTCCTCCGGGTAATTAGCAAAAGCCCATTTGTGGTGGTTAATCCGGTCCAGGTACGTATCCTCGAGGAGAAGCCAATCGGCGTGCTTGGGTCTCGTGATCCCCATGGTTAAGTTGTATGTCGGTTTGAATGGCCGGAATTTCCAAGGAGACGTAGTTTTCCAGTCAAACGTAGATGGAACAGCCGGAATTCCGGGCCCATCAACAAGCACAGACTTGAAGGGTCCACCTCTCGGGAGCCTACGCTTCTTGCACGTTCTGGAATAATACAGTGCACTCACCGTTATCGCGATAATTATCAGGAGTACACTTATCATGCTACTTTGCGGGAAGAGTGCTGCTCCAGTGTGCATCCTTCGTTTCGGTTATCTGTGCTTGCGCGCACAGGGCACAGATTACAAGATGAAGGAGGTAACCCCTGCCCTGGTCAAACTATCTGATGATATCGGCCAATTTAGTGGGATGCCCTAGGGAAAGTCGGAAAATTAATGAGTCTAGGATAAACATTCGTAAATTGTACAGTATAAAGGAAACCGGAAAATGTTTTCGAGTCTTTTACGCCCACCTAGTGGCCAGATAAGGCTTCATGCACGTCAATGATTCACGATTGAACCCTAATTGCCACGGATGCTTACAGATAATAGGACCACATGGGATCTGCCAGAGCGGGTTCCCCCTACCCCTCCTCCTTCTCCTCCCTGTGCTCGAGATCTAGGTACATAAACGAGAGCGGCGGCCCCGATAGTCGCGGAACCAGGCTAGGGCCAGGATTGCGCCCTGGTATAAGCCACGCACAGCCTACTCTGTGCGGCAAAATGACAATCATTGATTTTCTAAGTAAAAATACCATATTTATCGAATTTCTAAAGCCGAGATCTCGCCTGTTATTTTATTGATTGCAACAAATCATGCATACTGCATCGGGTGCGGGTGGATGGGTATGGACAATAACGTGCGGGTATCACGCTACCACCCCCATCATGATACATGCAAGTTCTCGGTCCCAGGGCTCAGCTGATGTCTAGGGCAAGGTCATAGTTTATCCAACGAGTGGAAACTTTCCGCTGGTCGAGACATCCGGAATTACCATGAGCTCTGATATGCTTCAAGACTCTGAGAAGTTCACAGGCCCGAAATCCATGAGAGGAAGCTCGGTTGGAGAGGACGAGGAAGAGGAGCTCTATTACGGAAGGAACTCCGACGACTCTCCTAGGATTGAGGACCTGACAACAGATAGGGATGTGCTCGAGCGCATTCGATCCCGAGGGAGCGTGACATCAGACATTCGGCAACTAAACCATCTCAGGGAAAAGTATCCAGAAGGCCAATTCCACTTGGATCCTGATGATCCACGACGGCCACAGAACTGGGCGTTCCGCAAGCGCATTCTCCATACAATGGCCTACGGCTTCACAACGTTCAGTGCGCAAGTCGGTTCTTCAGCTTTCTCGCCGGCTACTGGCCAACTCTGTGAAGAGATGCATAAGGGCGCAGAAGTGGGAACTCTCGCGTTCAGTATATTCTTGTTGGGGAACATGATGGGCACGTTGCTTTTCACGCCGTTGTCCGAGATGTTCGGCCGTAAAGTCGGCGTTTTCATTCCCTTCTTTGTTGGAGGAGCCTTCCACTGTGTTTGTGCCAATGCAAACAGCATGCCCGCTGTGGTTGTATTCCGCTTCCTTGCAGGTGTCTTCGCGTCCGCACCAATCTCTAACAGCGGAGGCGCCATGGCTGATATGTGGAAGCCCCAAAGCCGTGCCGCTGCGCTTGTTCTGTACGGTATCACGGTCATTTCAGGCGCTGCTGTTTCGCCGATCCTTGGTGCACTGTTGGTTGACACAGGAAGCTACGGCTGGAGGTGGACAGAGTGGCTCGGTGGGATTCTTGCCATATGCGTCGCAACGTTCATGTTCATTTTCATGAGCGAGTCGTACCTCCCAGTTATAGAGCAGAAACTGGCTCGCCACACACGGCTGGATTCGGGCTTCTGGGGCCTGCATAGTGACCAGGATAAGTACACGTTCAACGTGAAAGAGATTTTGAAAGTGCACTTGGCGAGACCCATTCTTATGCTGGGCACGCCAATCGTCACTTGCATGGTCATGTATGCCTCGTTCACGTTTGGACTCCTATTTATTCTCATCACAACCATCGGCGAGAACTACCAGGAATACCACCATTTCACACGCGCATCGTCTCTGTGCCCATTAATTGGCTTCGTTATTGGGTATTTGGCCGGTTGTAGCGCAAACGTGTTGCAATCAAGGCGGTATGCTCGCTTGTTGGCTCAGCTCGGCCACCAGCCCCCGCCGGAACAACGTTTGCCGGCCATGATGCTCTGTGGCTGGGCCCTGCCTGCGGGAATGTTCATGTACGGATGGACAATGCGGTCGGACATTCACTGGATTGTTCCTACAATTGGTCTTGCGCTCGTTGGTGCGGGTCTCGCTACAATTTTCCAGGGCTGCCTCGTGTACTTGACTGACGTTTACACCAAATATGCGGCAAGCGCAGTTGGCGCAAATACATTTGTCCGGAGTATTTTTGGCGGAGTATTCCCGTTATTTGCACGGCAAATGTACCATTCACTCCATGTCGGTTGGGCCTCTTCAGTGCTTGGTTTTGTGGGTGCGGCGCTCGTGCCCGTGCCTTGGTTTTTCTACTTCTTTGGGCCGAAGATCAGGGAGCATGACCCGTTCAGAAAGCGACTTGCTATTTGAGATTACATGGAACGCCACTCATCATATGATCGGAAATTTGCGCCGGATCTGTATGCTGGTCTCCTGACTATTTTTATCTTTTTTTCAGTGCCGTCTTGTTGCGACTGACAACCATGGTCAATTGACCTTACCTACCTCGGCACTTGCTTCACTATACATGCAACACTCTCATCTGCTTACGTCAAATTTACTATTCCTGCATGCTGCTAAAATAGCGCGCACGGCACAGTGCCGGGGCCTTCAGGAGCACTCGTTTTTATCTTTTTTCAACCCAATCGTGGTGCATTTGTGCATTTAGGGTTCACTAGGTTCACCGCTGCGCTGCGAAGAGCGGCTCTTCTCACAGTCTAAGAGGGGTAGGGCGTAGTGTGGTGAGGGTGGTCCTCAGCATACTGTTATTACTCATTAAGAGATTGACGATTAATGGGTTAGGTCCAGCGCTATCGCTACGGGCCGACCGGCGGGCCTCGTCTCTACTGCTTGTACGACGTGATCCGTGGGTGGTGGACCATGGCGGAAGAACTCAAAGACAGCGACCAGGCCAAAGAAAGAAAGGAAAGTGATAGTGGGGACGAGGATGAGGATGAAGATGCTCTCTACTATGACGATCCTACTCACGGAAACCCTGAGCTGCGAGACCTCAACGTGGATAGCGATGTGATGCATCGTATTCTCTCGCGGGCCAGTGCCACTTCTGACGTAAAGAGAAAGAACCAGCTCAAAGAAGATTACCCCGAGGGCCAATTCCGTTTGGATTCGGAAGACCCGAGAAGGCCTCGAAACTGGTCTCTCGCTAAGCGCCTTGCGCATACCATTGCGTTTGGATTCACGACTTACAGTGCACAGACTGGCTCATCGGCCTTCTCCGCCTCGGTGGACCAGGTCTCTGAGCAAATGCATACTGGTATTGAGGTCGGTGTATTGGCGTTTAGCGTTTTTGTCTTAGGAAATATGCTGGGAACACTAATATTCGCGCCAATCTCGGAAATGTATGGGCGCAAAATTGGTGTCTTTGTGCCATTTTTCATTGGCGGAGTTTTTCACTGCGTTTGTGCGAACCTCAACAGTATGGCTGCACTTGTTGTTTTCCGCTTCTTGTCGGGAATTTTTGCATCCGCGCCAATTTCTAGTAGCGGAGGGGCCATGGCCGATATGTGGACTCCGCAAAGTCGAGCGCTGGCAATGATTCTCTATGCCGGTACTGTGCTGTCCGGTGCCGCCTTGGCGCCAATCTTCGGTGCTCTTCTCGTCGATACAGGAAGTTACGGCTGGAGGTGGACGGAATGGCTTGCAGGAATACTAGCCATTGTCGTATCCGTCTTCATGTTCCTTTTTCTCAGCGAGTCGTATCAGCCGGTTATAGAAAAGAATCTGGCTCGCGACATGAGGCTTGACTCAGGGTTTTGGGGCCTGCACAGCGAGCACGACAAGTACACATTCACCTTGAAAGAAGTTCTGGAGGTACACATGGCTCGGCCCGTGCTTATGCTCGGCACTCCGATTGTGATCTGTATGGTGCTGTACGCCTCGTTCATTTACGGCCTGCTTTTCCTGCTCATTACAACAGTCGGCGACAATTTCCAAAAGTACCACCACTTCACGCGCGCATCGTCGCACTGCCCCATGGTTGGGTTTGTTACGGGCTACTTCATTGGGTGCACGGCTAACGTCCTTCAATCGAAGCGGTACGCGAAGCTCGTGGCTGTCCTCGGAAAGGCGCCTCCTCCAGAAGAGCGACTTCCGGCGATGATGTTCTGCGGGTGGATCCTCCCTGCGGGGATGTTTGTGTATGGCTGGACCATGAGATCCGATATTCACTGGATCGTCCCCACAATAGGGCTCGGAATGGTTGGCTCTGGACTAGCCACGATTTTCCAAGGATGCCTCGTGTACTTGACGGATGTTTACACTAAATACGCTGCAAGTGCTATTGGCGCAAACACATTTGTGCGGAGTATTTTTGGTGGCGTATTCCCGTTATTCGCTCGCCAGATGTATAAGGGGCTGGGCGTGCACTGGGCCTCTTCATTGTTAGGGTTTGTGGGGCTCGCTCTAGTGCCAATGCCGTGGGTGTTCTACTTCTTTGGTCCCGAAATAAGAGACCGCGATCCATTCAAGAAAAGGTTGGCTCTATAAGAAAGCAAAGACGGTCTGTACTAATTGCCATCAACGGGCACTTCAGGCGCTCTGAATGCCAAGTCAGGAAAGTTACAAGTGCGCACAATTTTGATTTTAACTTCTAATATATTCTTTCGTTGGCGGAATCCGATATCGGAACTATTTACGAGATTCTCATACATAATTAATTATATATATATACACGCTATTGGCTGGAACAGTGGCGAGTTAATTGGTTTCCATCTAAGAACGTGTGCGTCAGTCGGGCCGGGTGAGTGGTGGTGGTTGTCGCCGTTTAGTTCGCATGTGGGCGTGTGCCGATGCGGGCAATAGGGTCAGGCATTAATGGCTAATGGCAGATTGCATCGATATCGATCCCGTCCTGATTGACGTTAACGGGTTTTTACCACGACAACAGATAGTAGGGAAAACGCTGGTTCTGCGACTTTATGTCGTCGAAAATTTTGAGGGCGATCAAAGCGGAACTTGCCGCTGAAGTACAGCTGAGTACCGCCGTGATCGCCTAGCTAGTGCACGTGCCGCCCGGCGAATTGAGATCGAGTATCGGCGTCTCGTGCCTAACGGACTTTGAAAAAGGGCCGGTTAATTAATGCCTCAAATCTCGCTTAATGAAAGTCGTGAGCAGATCCACATCCACGACCATAATTAGCTAGAAATGGCAAACACAATTGCCTCATGAATGCTAACACTTCGCTGCACCAGCGTAAACATGTAAAATTACTGCCTAGCCTTCGCTTTGTTTCCAATTTAATTACATATGTGTAATCTTGTCTTCATATGTTTCACCTTGTCCGCTTAATGCATGTGTACGCTCACCTGTGTCTCGCGCTTACAACCCTAGCGTGAGGACGATCCATTACACAAACACACACATATAGCCAGCTATAAATGCCGGCACCACCAGAAGCAGGCAGCGATGACTCGCTGAACGACATTTTCAATGACCTGAAAAGTGCTGTCGGTGACTTAGAAGATAATGGGACAAGGTCGACCCGCAAAACTGAGCCGCGACGCGTAACTGGTATCGAGTCGGCTGCAGACACTACATTTCCCACAGAAATGAACTGCTCGCAGGTCTTTGACCAGCTGCTCAAGTGCTACGCGCTTGCTGGACAGATCCGTCACTACTACCGATACGGAGAGATCAGTTACTGCCAGGACAAGCGAAGCAAAATGAAGTTTTGCTTGAGCACGAAACTTCTGAGCGAGGAGGACCGGAAGGACAAGATCCGACACTGGCACATGGAGCGACTGGCCGAGCAGCAAACGAAAAAGCAAACGAGTGAAATAGTTTGGCAAAGCAGAGAAACGCCATTGAGGCTGCCCTTCCGTGAGGATAGTGCAAAATATCTCAATGAAACGAACAACTAGTACTCCCTACAGGAACCGATCCCGCAGTCGAGGCTGGTCCCGAGTCGGGGCTGGTCCCCACTTTAGTTTGCCTATTTTCTTTTCTACATATAGACTTTTGTACATACACTTCGGAACGTGAGTTCAATTGCGCCGTGCGCAACTTGTTACACACTTACGGCGGGCGGATCACGCCGGCTTAGTGAGACAAAAACGCCCTTGCGAAATTTCAACCCGCATTTTAGGGGCAGTCTGCCCACCGCCCACACGCCCTACCACTTTCCGGGTGGAGTGCCACTACAGCAATGTCGAATGCAACCTCGGGTTCAATGCTTAAACTGGCCATGGTAGGCGATGGCGGCGTGGGGAAAACGGCCCTTGTTATCCAGCTGTGTCTCAATAAGTTCGTGGAGACGTACGACCCAACGATCGAGGACTCGTACCGGAAACGCATCTTGCTGGACGACCACGCCACGACTCTTGAGCTCATGGACACGGCCGGGCAGGAGGAGTACGTGGGCCTGCGTGACCAGTGGATCCGCGAGGGCGAAGGCTTTCTCCTTGTCTATTCCGTCACGCAAAAGATGAGCTTCACGCGCATCAAGCAGTACTACAACGAGATCTCGCGCATGCGCGATGGCGAGCCGTTCGGCGCCGTACTCGTCGGCAACAAGATTGACCAAGTGCGTGAACGCCAGGTAAGCACTCAAGAAGGCGAGCAGCTCGCGAACTTGTGGGGGATCCCATTCTTCGAGACCTCGGCCAAAATGAACATAAATGCCGAGATGACCTTCCTTTCACTAGCACGAGTCACAAGAGATAAGCGCAATTATCTTATTGAGGCCACTCAGGCGAATTCACAGGGCGGGATCGTGGAATCGGCCGTGCCCGCAAGGGCAGTTGCGCAGACGCCGAGCCTAAACGCTGGCGCACCAGCAAACACTACACCGCCAGTTCAGGGCTCGCAATCGCCAGCAGTACAGCCCGTAGCCGCAGTGCCTGTATCCAACAATAATGTCAACGCCAACGCCAATGCTAATGCGAATGGTCATGGTAGCGGTAATGGCGATGGCGTGGGCCAGTTGAAATCGGAACAGGCTGCTTCGCGAAAGGACCGCAAAAAGAAGTCTAAGAAGTGCGTCATTATGTGAAACTAAGAAGGGCTCCTTTATTAATTGGTCGTCGAACCGCTACATGCTGTAGCGTTCCGCATGTGAGGGCCACGAATTCCAAGGTTCCATTTAATTCGCATGTGTGTGCCCCAGGAAAGCCACCTAAGTATAAATCCAAGGGCAATTGGTGACTTTGCGTGCCGATTGCTTGCTCTGAGGGCTTCTGTCTATCCGCAGTAAGCGAAGACTTGAGACTCAGAACACTGCGGCATGGAACCGATTCTCCAGCTGCATTCAGAGGTCCACTAAAGCTTGTGGGACAAGATGGGGCTATACATTTAGTACATAGCAGTATTTTATTTTTCACAAATTGGTTCGTTAAATTTTTTTTCTCTATATATCTTTCCAGGTTTCACTCTTTCCCCCCTGCTCGCGCTCGTTGTACACAGTAATGCTGGTTGCATAGTAATGAGGTGATGCACGCGCGTCGCGTGAGTCCCGCTTAATAATTGTGACCGCTCACTGAGTGATGATGCCCGACCACAAAAACAAACTCACTCTCCAAAACGCAGCTTGTGTGAGGCCAAGAGAACCCCCCAAAAAAATAGAAACCAGAGGATTCCTCATTGTAAACACTCTGGGCTAAGTCGGTATCTGGGTTGCTGGTAATGCGTTTTGTGCTCCGTCAGCAGGATACGAACGCAGCACCGTCGCCAGCGGGCGAACCGGTAAAGGCGCACGCGTCGCCCCAGAACCCCAGTCACACGGCAGAAGACGTCCGGGACTCGCTTCGCGAGTGGCGCCAGCGATGGCGCCAGATCATGAAAGAGGCAGTCATCTATTTTGATGACATTCCGCAGGGCCAAGTGGACCGATTCCGCTCGTACTTTGGCGTACTCGGCAGCCACGTCCAGCCGTTCTTCGACCAGAAGGTTACGCATGTCATTAGTGACAACCAGCGCAGCGACGTTGCTGCAAAAGCCCGAGATGACCATCGAAAAGTGTATACGACCGAGAAGTTGGCGCGGTTCCTCAGCTCTTTGCTCGGGCACTCGCTCAACACGGCGCTCGACGCGTCACAATCTGCGAAGCTCGCGCGAATGCTAGAAGAGGACACGCGGCTAAGCGCAAATGCCGCGTCGAACTCGCGCAAGGATGATTTCTACCACTTCAAGGGGCCGTACCTGCTAATATATGACCCATCCACTTATAACCGGCCCCTGTGCATCAAAGAATGGAAGCCGGCCCCGCGAGACGAGGGCGAGTGGCCGCAGCTGCGCAGAGCGCCAATGGGTATGTCGCCCTTCACGGCCCGGTCCGTCATCAAGTCCGAGAAACGCAAGTACCAGCAGCACGAGCAATTGCAGCTCAAGGCCCAGCATGCTCATCAACAGCAGCAGCACGAACACGACCACGACCACGACCATCACGACCATCATGACCTCCAGCAGCATGCGCAAGATCTGGACCAAACTGGCTCGCAAGACTCAGAGGATGACTACAAAGAGGAAAAAGCGCTCGTCTCAGTGCAGGGGCACTCGGCTAAGCGGCGTCTGGTCGCTGCAAAAGACGCGAACGAGGACAAGGAGAACATGCTTCCCGTGCAGCAGCAGGTCATGGCGCAGCGCGCCCCGCCTGCACGGACGACAAACTCGACGCGGCTCCGCGAGTTCGGCGAGATCGTGGCGAGCGGCGTTCCTCGGTACTCACAAACATCAGCGAACCCATTTTCTGCGCAGAGAGACGCTATTGGCTCGAAGGAAATGGTGAATTTACGGCGCAAGGTCATGCCGCGCATGCCCACTTTACACGACTCTGCCGCCGCTGCAGAGGGCCCGCATTCCATTGCTGCGGCGGCGCGTGCTGCCACATCTGTGGCCGAGACGAACTCAGCCAGTACTGCTGCTGCTGCCAACCCGTCAGGCGCCCTGAGCCAGCCAACGAGTCTGGGCGCGAAGCCCGCGCAATCGAGGCCGCAGGCCGTGCCGAGACCGCGCGCGAAAAAGCCGGGCTACTGCGAAAATTGTTTGGAGAAGTACGATGATCTTGGCGAGCACTTGGTCAGTAAACGGCACCGAATCTTTGCATCAAGCGAGCAGAAGTTTTTCGAGCTCGATAGAGTGATTGCGACGCTGCAGAACCCGTCGCAGGCTGAGCGGTGAAAACTGCCTGGTTTTTGTAATTTTATTATTATTATTATTATTATTATTATTATCATCATTATCATCATTATCATCATTATCATCGATAAGTTATAGTCGTTGGCATCTCTGCATACGTCGCCTGCCATTCGATTGCCAGTATTGTGGTGTGCTACTTTGGCTTCCTTTTCGGCTCAATTCCAACTCGCCTTCAAAGCGGCCAGCACGCGAGGTATGTTATGACATCTTGGAGCACCCTGGAGACGTCTTAGGTGCTTTCTTTTTTGCGTGCCTCCTATGCCTGTTTTCGCATGCATGGTTGCGCATGGTCTCGTGTGGCTGCTGCGGATTAGCAAAACGAGTGCTTTTTATGCATGCGCGTACCGGCGCAGGTCCCAGGCCGTAGACTGCTCATTTTGGGATCTCTTGGCAGTGCGTTTTGCGTTCTGCAGCCCGAGTGAAACACACTCAAGAGCGTCTCGAGCCCTCAATGACGCGGAGTCTGTTACCCCTAACTATCCCTGACTATATATCTGACCTGCTTGTCTCGCTATCGAATGTGCACGGCGTTCGAGTCTTTGCGCGCTTGACGCGCACAGTTTGGGTTCGCAAGCCCCTTATCTGCTCTGCACTCTATCTTTAGTTCTCGAGGTCGTTAGCCGCATGACCCCAACCCAGCGTGATTCCTAACTGTCGCGCGCACCCAGCGAAATACATCCTGCTGCACGCATGTCAGTTTTGTCATCCACACGCGGTCACGTTTCAGTCCTATGGATCTGGGAACCCTCGTACAAATATCTGTTCCAAGCCCAGAACATATAACCCGCAGAGACATATTTCACTACGTGGTTTTTCAGAGATGAGTAGTTTAGCGGAGAAGCTTCGTAGCAGGCACCTCGAGTCGCAGGGGGGACTGAAGGCCCAGCCGCCCGCTGACACGGCGCAGCCCGCCCGCGCTACTCCCGAGCCACAGGCCGTGCCTGAGCGTCCCGAGGAAGGCGAGGACGTTGAGGGTCCTGTTCGCGGTGCGGGGACCACGAAGCCGAGCCGGGCCTCAGACGTACCAGCTCCGGCCGGGAACAAGGCCCTGTTTGCGGATCTTCCCCGGCTGAAGTCCTCTGCACCGGCTGTGTCGCCAGGCGTCTCGGCGTGGGGCTTAGGAGCCAATGGGAGTGGCCAGAGTGCACGCTCGAGCCTCACAAACGGGGCCCCGGCAAACGGTCCCCATATCGGGTCCTCGAAGCAGTCTGTCGTTACGGTAACGTTGGAGGTCCCCGAGGAGCGCTCGGCGATGCTCGACGCTGTGCGGGCCGTGTCCCAGGACCTCGGCGTGAAGATTGAGGTTGGAAAGGCTGCGATTCCCCGAAATGCTACATTCATGATCAAGGGACCGACTCCCGCGAAAACGGCCGAGGCTCGCGACGAGCTCGAGGCGAGCTTGCAGCCACAAGTCTCGGTCGAGCTCGAGATCCCGTCGAGCAGCCGTGCAGCCATCATCGGCCAACGCGGGTCCGTGTTAAGGTCCCTCGAGTCGAAGCACAAGGTCAGCATCGTGCTGTCTGCGCCGCAGTCAACGGCCTCGGCGTGGTCTCTAGAGCGCACGGTCGTGACTGTGTCGGGCAGGGAGTCGAACGTGGCGGCGGCCCGCCACACGATTCTTGGCCTTGTCGACCCCGCACGTCGTGTATCGAGCTCGCGCGAGGTCACGCCGGAATGCGCACAAGTGCTACTCCATAATGCGCAGTGGGCGTCGTTTGTCGACCCGTCAAAGGACCGGATCACGGTGAACGGCTCATTTGTTGAGGTCAGTAGCAGCATGGCCGAGCTCGACACCGTGCTGAAGGCCATAGAAACAGGCTACGTACGCAGACGCATTCCCCTCGACGAGGCAAGCGGCCAGAGGGCCCACATTCCGGAGTCACTGGCGCAAGAGGTCATGCAGACGACATCAGCAGTTGTCCTTGTTGACAGCAGCGAAGTTTACGGCCCCCAAACCTCAGTAGATGCCGCCGTGGCAGCTCTCGATCAGTTTTTAAAGACACAAATATTCACGCAGCTCGATATTGCGCAGGCGCACGGCCGTGATGTGTCACACGCGCGTATGCTGGCTCGCTACCTCGCAGCGAAGGGCGAGATCGAACGCATCGCTGCCGAGAGCCGCGGCACCGTCACGATTTCCCCAGAGCCTACTATCGACGACCGCAGTGTCGTGTATGCCTTTGCCGGCGAGGAGAAGGCCGTGAGCAGGGCGCGTGCAGCCCTTAAAAAGGTCGTGAATGCCCACTCGCCGTCCTCTGTTGCCGTGATTCGGGGTATGCGCCACCCGTTGGTGCGAAAACGCGCCGCGGAAAGTCTGAAACAGCTCGAGGGCCCCGTTTCTGGCTTCATTGGGCCCTCTGATGAGCTCTACCTCGAGTACTGCGAGCCAGAAGATGACTTTGCTCTGTCTGACGAAGAAGTGAAGGAGCACATTCTCGCTGCGCGCGCACGGCTGTCCCCGCTAGCCGAACTCGCCGACTCGCTCACGAAGAAGAAACTCGTGCTCAACAACAGCGATGTTCAGTTCGCCCTGAAGCCGTCCGGACCCGAGGCAACTGCTCTGTGGGATCAAGTAATCAAAACCAGCGATGTGGAGATTGAGGCCGCCGAGCCCGTGGAGACTGAGGGAGAGAAGCCGAAAACATACGTTGTTCTGAATGGCACGAAGTCAGCTGTGCATGAGGCGGCAGAGGCCCTTCCCAAAATTCTTCAGCTGTCACGGCAACACGGCTTGTTGGCGAGTCATATCGAAGAAGCTGTCATCGATCCGACGTTGGTGCGCAATCTAATTGGTAAGGGCGGCTCCCAGATCCAGAAATTCAGGGACGAGTTCGATGTCAAGATCGATGTGGACGATGCTGGCCATGTTCGCGTCCAGGGAGTCAAGGCCCAAGCAAGGGCCTGTGCGAAGGCGATCGCCGAGATGCAGCGCCGACTTAGGGATGAGACTACGGAACGGTTATCAGTTCCTGTCGCACTGCATGCGAAGCTCATTGGACCGCGTGGGAAGCATGTCCGGCGTCTTAGCGAGCAGCACCAGTGCATTATCAAGTTCCCCAAGGCCCGCCAAGAGAGCGTGGAGTCTCTTGGTTCAGACTCGCCACTCGGTGCGGGTGGCAGCGAGGCTAATCTGGCAAACGACGAATCAGAAGAAGATGTAATCTTCATTCGCGGGCCATCGCGAGGCGTTGCCGCTATCAAGCGCGAATTCATGGATTTGGTGAACTACGAGAGGGCTCAGTCGTATTCTGAGGAAATGACCGTCCCCGGATCGGTAGTGAGCCGGCTTGTTGGTCGCGGTGGAGTAGGCATCAACACTATCCGCCAGAGCACTGGGGTTCAAATTGATGTTGGCACGGCCACTAGTAATGATGAGGATGTGAAGATCGTGGTCACCGGTGAACCCAAGGCCGTGAAGTCTGCCATGTCGCAACTGCGTGCATCCGCGGATGCCGCCATCGACTTCTCGGAGAAGTCCCTGGACATCCCTCAGGAGTATCACAAGTTTTTGACGGGCTCGCAGAACAGTACGCGACGCAAATTGGTGTCTGAGGCGGGTGGCGATGTTGAAAATGCCGGGAAAATCCTGATAATTCCGAACCAGGGTAGCAGTTCGAACCAGATTCGTCTTGCGGGGCCCTCGGCTGTAGTCACGAAGCTCGAGTCCAGTGTACTGGAACTTGTAGAGGACGTGAGACGGCACTCGAAGGAAGAGGGTGTGCTTGAAGTCCCGAGGAACCGCCTCCGCCATATTGTTGGTGCTGAGGGACAGAAGAAAAAGCTTGCTGAGAAAACGTACGACGTGTACATCAACATTCCGCGTGGTCACGGCAGCGACAGTGCTCCTGTGTCCGTCCAAGTTAGTGGAGAGACGACGGAATCTGTGGCGAAGGCTATCGACCACCTGCGCGAGCTCGCGCTCCCTTCTGAGAGCACCATTGAAGTTCCTGTGGGCATATGGTCCCAAAAGTTCCGCTCGCAGGTGATGTCGAAGTTCAAGGTCCGCATCGACCAGTTGGACGCGGCTGGTGCTGGTGCGGCTCCCAAGAAGCCGGAGGATGCAAGCTTTTTGATAGTATCGAAGGCTAACGGGCTGCCTACTCATAAACTCCGCATCAATGCCAAATCGGAGGATGACTGCCGCGAGGTCGAGAAGTTTATTAAAAAGGGAGAAAACGTTGATACGATCTGCTACTTGTGGCTGAAACCGCAACAAATTTCTGCTATTGTTGGAACCGGCGGGAAAACGATTAAGAAAATTCGGTCTGAGTCGGGATGCAATATCGAGGTGCCGGGTGTTGCCTCGGATGCTCCAATTACGATTTCTGGACCGAAGGCGAAGGTAGAGGCTACGAAGGATATCCTGATTGCAGCGGCGTCGAGCAGCCAATGAGCGAGCAGAGCCCAAATGGTCAACGTAGAGAAGAAATGACAAGAACAAGAAACAAAAATTAAGATGTATAAACAAATTCGGAAAGAAAACGAATAGTCGTGCGGAACTGAAAAGAGACTATAAGTGCACAAACAAGAAAAGGAGAGATGAAAGAACATAGGCTGCCTTCCGTCGACACGGCCGCTTCTCGACTTGTATATGTCTGAAGCAGAACTACAGTAGTTACTAGGTACTTTTTGTGTTTCAATAAAGATGGTCTGTTTATACTACTATATTGTATTGCGTGCCTTACGTGTTCAATCACGAAGACGCGTAGACTCGGAAGAAGTCCATGCATTTCGTGTACACTACAAGTAGGATACCACCACCGGGGCCGAGTCGGAGAACCTTCGGAACAAAGCCCTTGTAGAGAGCGCCAAATCCCTCCTCCTTCATGATGATGGACAGGGAAGGCAGGGTCCAGTTGTACTTCGGCACGACGCCGGGCACACGAGCTGTCGACTGGATGCGCGACTTAACAACATCGAAAGGTGTGTTCAAGATTGTACCTGTAGTACCACCAATGGTTCCAGCAATCAGATCATTGCGCATCTTTTCCGTCTGCGTCGTGGCTGCCGGAAGCAGACCCCGCGCCTGGAAGATCACGCCAAAGTAGCCTCCGTTCCAGGTAATGTGGCGCCAAAGCGTGGCCTCCAAACCGTTGTATAGCGAGAAAATGCCCTCCTTCTTGACCATCTGCATAACGACGTCGCCAGGTCCCTTGTACGTGGAGTTCTTGTCCTGGATTCTGATCTTGACAAGCTCGAAGGGAACAACGACAAAAGACTCTGTCGCACCTGCAGTGGCACCAGTCAGAATAGCGAGCGGCTGGCTGAGATGGGAAACGCCAAATTGCTCACGGTAGAACTTACCCCACGAGTCGTTTGCACTGAACTTCACGGCACGCTTCGGAGCTTCCATGAGAATGGGTGCGGTAATGCCCTTGTAAAGACGGCTGAAGCCCTCGTTCTTCACGATTTTACGGAACGCATCGAGCATCGACGTGTAGGCCTCTGGCGAACCCTGTGGGGCAGTTTGCAGCTGAATTCTCGTTTTCACTACATCCAAAGGATACATAGTGAGAATCTCGGAGATTCCAGCGACTGCACCAGACAGAAACTGGTAAATGAAAGGCAAATCCGACATGGCTGATTACTGTCAAGTGTATGTGTGGTGTGTTGGTTTCTGTAGATCCACTGGCGCCTGATATGACACTTCGTGAAGGGTACGGGCTTCTTTTTTCCAACCGTACCGGTATCGCTGAATGGAAAGCGGGTGAAGGCCGCGCGTATCGAGGGTCATGCATACCCCGCGAACCCTACAATCACTTATCTCAAATCGGAAGATGCCGCCAGTGCGAGCTTTAAGGCCGACCAGCAGCTATCGTAAAATACCTCGCGGGTATCGAACAAGCAAAGAAAAAATATTTCAAGAGGTTTCAGAGGTTCATTCAATGGGCTCACCGTGCAATATGGAGCACAGAGCCTTTTCCAAGCCGTATGAAATCGCACGGTCCATTTTAACATGTATGCCATATATACATCTAGTGTGCCATAATATATTTTATTGTACGCATACACTTCGGCGTGTATGCATCGCCCGGCGGACTCCATACGGGGCTCGGCACAGGGCAAGATCCAAAGGATAGCCTGCTGCTTTCTGGTAAATAGCCGGTCGCAGGAGGGTCGGCCTTTACGAGAAAAGGGACGGACGAGGCGAACCATTTTGTGTGTCGCTCGCGTAGCCATGATTAAGGTTCATAGATAGTGCCTGACTCAATCCGCCCATAGAAGTCTGCTACGCGTGGGTGGATGCGCACTTTCTCGCGCTTGAAGCCCTTGATCTGAAGCCTATCGTAGGAAGTGGCTCGTGAGACGGCGACATAAGCTTGTCCGGCCTCGAACACTTGCGAGAGATCGACCACAACACGGTCCAGCGTTTGTCCCTGTGATTTGTGGATAGAAAGAGCCCACGAAGGTACGAGAGGCAGCTGCTCGCGCGTGATTTGAGGCCGCTTACCACCTCCTCCATCAGTGCTGAACTCGACGCGGTCGATGAGCACGACTTGTCCCTGGCGAAAGTCAACGACGGGTAATTTCAAGCGGATCGGCGAGTGGAGGGCTTGGAGATAGTAAGCCCGAGTGCCCTCGTCGGGGAACACAAGTTCCTCAAGCTCGGCATCCAGCACGGCACGGTCTTGAACGCGGTCCGTTGATTCGGCGGCGACCGAATTGATATGCGTGTTATAAACCTCTAGGGCTCGCTTGTTATCCCGTAAGAATGGGCCGAGCAGGGTCCATTCGCTCTCGTTCATGAAGGTGACTACGTGGCCACGGCGTCCGTTCACAAGAACGTCGGTCAAGTTCCGGATCAAAAGAACTTGGGCGCCGATTTTCAACTCCAGCTTCTTCGGAGCTAGGAGCTGGTCAAACACTTTTTGAGAGCTGTCGAACGATGAGGAGTCTCGAGAATCGAACGAGAATACGGCACCCTGAAGAGCGCGCATTCTCGATGCATTCGCGCGATCCACCTGCCATCTCACTGGATAAAGCTCTGTTGGCTCGAGCCCATCATCGTAAACAACCTCCCTGTTCAGAGCTTCGAACCTGCGCACCATGTCGTCCGAAAGATTGCCCTGACGCATAGCATTAAGCATTTGGATAAGCCGATCATCCTTTTGACGGAACACCTTCGTCAGGATTATATGATGCTTTATCACAGACGGCCAGCACTTTGCCTCGAAACAAAGCGCAGCCTCTCCCTTGGAAACGGGCGGCAGCTGGAAAAAATCGCCCGTCATCACCACCTGTATCCCGCCAAACGGCTCTGAGCTATTCCTGACTAGCCGGCCGACCTCTTCGAGCTTGTCTAGAAGATTCGCATCCAACATGGACACCTCATCAATGACGAGCACGCGACACCGTCGCCAGTTTTCACGCGCCTCGTAGTTCTTCTTGATGCTCTGAGCTAGCGATACAGCACTGTCCTCACCAGTCCTGATGCCTGCCCACCTATGCAATGTTTTGCCACCAATATTGAACGCAGCGAGGCCAGTAGTCGCGGTGACAGCAACCTCCGAGTCGTAGCGCCCTCGCTTCAATTGCGTGACAACTTGTTTGAGAATGTGCGACTTTCCTGTTCCTGCGGCACCAGTGAAGAAAACACTCTCTCCCATGTCCACAATTAGATTCAACACGTTTTTTTGTTCATCGCTAAGCATGGCACTCACGATTGAGGGCTGTTGCTGGGCCTTTGTCGAGGCCATTCCCTGTGGCCGAACTAGTGGCTTGACTCGACCGTGCCAGGGCGCCCCAGCACCAGTCGAGCTATGCCTTTTTGCAGCCATGGGGGCCTTTACTGGTGATGAATTGGAGCTCGTACTGCTATCTACAGTCGAGTCTTCGCTGCCTCGTTTTCGCGCACCTGGCAACGCACTCTCTCCACGCGGCGGAGTCACCCACCATTTTGCCGGTTTCGCGACGACAGGCTTAGCGGTATGGACCACATTTGTGGGGATCGAGGTAATGCTCGCGGTCTCGTTGCTTTGCCTCCGCTCAGCAGTCAGTGGAGATTGGGAAACGAAGAGGTTTTCTTTGTCGGCCAGCACGGGGCGTTTTGGCTGAAAGAAGCTGTTTATCTTGGGCTGGTCATTCTTCTTGCGTGGCTTACCGAACATTGAAGGAATCTAACCGAGTTTCAATATTTGCGACCTTTCAAAACAAAAGGGACTATCTTGTTAACGGGATGCTTCAATTCTCTGTCTTTCGCGGTGAATTGTTACTACATTTACCCACTACCCACCCACGCATATAGGCACGCACCCATACACACATACGCTTCTCTACTCATATACGCGTCGCGCGTGTAGGTGGGAAAAAGGTACCCTTGCCCGCATAGCACATTTAGAGAGGCCTCTCTCTTTAGGCCCTGTAGGCCTGAAGCAAGTATCTCGCTAATTCAAGCTCCTGTCTCTATTCGACGTAAATGCTATTTTTGTGAGCAATCACAATTATACATATATACACAGCTACTTTATAAACATAGCTAGACTGGGGAAGACCAATAGCCCTCTTTTGACTCGTGCATTCTGTCCAGCTCGTCGGACCACTGCTCGAACTTCTCGCTCGGAACACCAGCATGCTTGGCGACACCTAGAGCCCATCGAAGTCGCTGAAGACTTCCGCCTCTTCGGGACACGGAGCTTTGAATGAGGGCATCCACAAGGTCCATTGCGGGGCCCTGATCGACAGCAGTTTTCAGCTGAGTGCGAAGGAGCTGCCTTAGGTTCTGAAACCGGTTCACCAGCTGCGACTCCGTTAGAGTGGGCGACAAAGTGAGAATGCTCAGCATTTTGTTGATAGTGCGTGGCCGCAGGACCGTAGCATCGACATTTGTGAGCCACAGCACAAATTTGTAACTGTCTTCAGGCTGGTCCTGGGCCAGGTTCAAGAGCAGACTGTGAATTGTTGCTGGTGGCAACCGGTAGGGCCCGATGGCCCGGAACAACTGCTTCGCGACCGTGTAGCTCTTTTGCCTCACAAGCTCAGCAACCACATAAAATGCTATAGAAGTGCTCAAGTTCAGGTTATTGATGTCCTGTGTAACGCTGTCCATAGCAGTGGCAACCGCTGCATTCGGAGAGGCTTCGAAGTCAACTGGGCTCGTGTTCTCGAAAAGGTCACTGAAAAACGAAGACACGGGGCTGGTCTCGGAAGAACTTTCTGAGGTCCTGCTTTCGGCAGCGTGAGTATCATTGGCATCATTGGCCGGAAGGACTTGGCTTTTCTCTGAAGCGAGCATGAGCCCCGCAACAAGCAGTTGAATATCCTCTTTAGCCTGCGGGAGCTCTGGTCGCACGCCATTAAGCCGTCGGTGCTCCATTATTTTCGTAATGTGCCATTTCAGCAGTTCGCGAACTCCGTGCGCGGTCACCGTGGGCAAGGCCATGTATCTCGCCTGTTCTATGTACGGCCGTCGAACAACAGCCTTAGCCAAAGCAGTGTTGGCCGAGCCACCAAGCGGTCCTGGTAGCGATAGAAGAAGCTGCCATAGCACCTTCCCCGGAATCTGGCGAGAGTGTATATGCAATAGCCGAGAAACAGCAAGCCCAATAACGGCGTTACGAGCAACGCCGTCGTGAGCCACGGGAGCCAGTACTCGGTTCACCAGGAACGAGTGTAGCTCCCTACTGGAGCTGAAAACAACAGGGTTCGACTCAGTTTTGAGGTCTTCTGGTCTCCTTTGGGCGAAAGCAGCTGCCAGCAGCGCTTTAGCCATGAGCGTAAGATGCTCTGGGTATGTGAACGCATGAGCACATTTTTTGCAAATATTTGCAATATCGTAGGACTGTCTCAGTCGCAGGGCCGCGTGCAGTAGCGACCGCGCTACCTCTCCCGGGATTTCGGTCCTCGCGGCCCTTCGAAGAAGCGGCCGGCTCAGTTGACGGAACTGTACTGGCGTCGACGTAACTGGCAGTACTGAAAGCGCAGCGTCAAGTCTCGCCTCATCTGCAACAATCCAATCGGCAAAAGTCTCAAACTGCTGTGGCGACGCGGCCAAAGCAATTAGCGAGACGGCCTGTGAAGGCAAACATGTCGAGTATTTGGAGAGCCACCGCCGAAACTCCTGGGGGTTAAGCAACAAAACCAGCCTCACCTTCAACCATGGAGACACAATAGAGCTCGACAGAATCTGAGGAAAATGCAGGCCATTTGTGCCTACACTGCCGTCGTTTGCCATGCTTTGCATCAAGACGTCCAACTGCACAGCATTAAGCCCCGGCTCCTTGTATCTCTCCAGAATTTGTATGAGCCGGAAGGACCTAGAGTCGGCATCAGCACTGAATTCTGATAGTTCACCAAGGGCCTGGCTCACGAGCGCGCTATTTCCCCTGAGAAACAAAATGTATGCGAACTCAGTGACGCCCAGGGACCCGAGCGTGCTGTTTTGGATTGCCGGCGCTATTCTATCTATGAGGGACGACAAAACCACTTGTAAGGGAAGATTCTCCATCAAGTATTCACCAGCCTTTTCGAACTGTAGCTCGTTCACTAATGACACAGCCCTGGAAATCTCAGACTCGTAGGCAGCCAAAGAGCTTTTGATTGGAATCTCCACCAGCACATCTTCAGCCGCTTCCTCAGTCGACTCGATAGCCTCCGTTGGAAGAAATTGCTTTATTCTTTCTGCTAGTGAGATGCGGTGCAACGAGGCTGTTGAACAGAACGTGCGTTGGAGGGCTGAAAAGTTCGATGCAAAATGGCCCGCCGCAGGCCTCGGGGCACGACCGGGACACACGTCTAATATTTGTCGCGCATAGCACGAAAATTTAGATTGCGGAACTGCAAACGGCAGCTGGACAGGCCGCCTTATACTAGGTGCCCTGGCCTTCATCCATGGACGCAGAAACGAAACTTCACTTACTAACTTTCCAAGAGCTTGAGGAAGGGTAGTGTATGGCAGCCCGCTAGCCATGCTCGCGCAGACCACGGAAACGATTGGGAGATACAAAAACTTTTGAGCAATAAAATACATATTTTAGCAGTAGCGTCGAATTATCGTAGGCACGATTTCCACTTACGTATATGAGATCTGTTTGAGGGCCGGCCCAGCAGTGTGCGCCTCACTCGCGAACAACCTTTTAGTAGTCTTCATTGTCACTAGCGTCCTGGGCAGCCTCGGCCACAACAGCACCCGGCTTGGATGCCACAGCTTCGCACGCGTCGACCCAGTCACTGTACACATCCACGGGGGCACTCAACGCATTGATCGAGGACTTGAAGGATTGGCCACAGACCTTACAGCTCAGGTTGCCAAACCCGGACTTCTTGTCCATTACGCACACGACGCTGTCGTCGTGGTTGCAGAACAGGCATGTGAACGTGGTCGGAAGAACCTGCTTCACCCTTTTGGTCGGGCCACGAGAGCTCTTCTTCCGTTTACCCATTGGTTCACTAAACCCCTTTGTCGGCTCACAGAGTTGTTAGAAGAGGCGGTGAGGATCCCTTCCCCATCTCCGGCCCTCAGTGTGTGTGTGCAAGTGTGCGTGCGTTAGCAGTTAAGTGTAACTCGTCCGCCGAAAGGCTCTGCGTAAGTGCTGGGCGGTTCCCGTCCCACTGACGGTATCTAGAGGCCTCGCGTGCCTTAGGATTTTTTTCAAGGCGAGGGAAAAAATTATTAGACAGAGGAGGCACACTCATTTTGGCAGTGTTCCATAGTATCCAATCCCGGCCTTTAGGACCTGCAATGGATACAAAGAAAGTGGCGTCTGCCAGCAAGGCGCTGAAAAAATACTTGACCGAGCACGAAGCTGGAGAAGAGAAGTCTCAATTGTTTGAGGATGATGGCGAGTTCATCTACCTTGTATTGAAGTCGAAGAAGTTTTTCAGCGAGGATCGCAATCTCAAGCCAAAATTAGTCGAATTGCCCACCAGCATTTGGAAGCATCGCTCTGAGAAACCTGCGATTTGTGCGTTTGTGCACGATCCGCAGCGTGATTTCAAGGATGCCCTCTTAAACGGCCAGACGCCGATCCAGCGTTGCGTCGGAGTCTCAAAGCTCAAGGGCAAGTTCAAGCCGTATGAAGCGCGCAGGGCCCTGCGCTCCGACTTCGATCTTTTCCTGAGTGATGACGACGTTGTGCCGATGCTCCCGAAGCTGCTCGGCAAGAGCTTTTATGATAAGCAGCAGTACGTGCCGATTCCTTTGAAGATGAAGACGAAGGGCGGGAAGATCGACGCCGCCAAGGTCTCTGCGAAGGTCGCAGCAATTCTGAACTCAACTGTGCTTATCTATCCGTCGAGCCAGACGATGCTTGTAAGAATAGCCACTACAAAACATTCGGACAAAGAGATCGCTGCTAACGCGAAGAAGGTCGCGGACACCGTTGGCCTGAAGGGCATGCTGTCCCTGAGCATCGGCACGGCCCACAGCCCGACCCTGCCCGTGTTCTATGCCGACAAAATCTATAGCGAAAGCGACATTGGCGAGGAGGACGCTGACGATGGTTACGAGACCGAGGGCCAGAAGCGCAAGCGCGAGGAGGCCCATCTCGACGAGCTGCTCGCCGAGGTTGTGGATGAGGACGACATCAAGGAATACAACCGTAACATGAAGCGAAGGCGGAAGCAGAAGGGCCACGAGTCTCTGAAGAGCAGTGCCCCCGAGTCGCCGGCTGAGAACGAGGAGGAGCCCGTAGAGACGAGCGATGCTGAGAGCACGCCCGCCAAGACCGAGCCCGAGACTAAGGTTCAAGACGAGCCCAAGCCAAAAGAGGCAGCAAGCGCCAAGAAAAATAGCACGAAGAGCTCGGCAAAGCCCAAGAAAACCGAAAAGAAGCCTTCGAGCAAGAAATGATGTGCTCATAAACAAGTCACGATAAATTAGGACCGCCGGTCTACTATATATACGGAGCAGAGTCGATCTCGCGATTTCGCGATTTCGCCTCCCGATCATTAGTTAAAAGTATAATTCTTCGCGAATCTTACACCGCTATCATTTATTAAGGCTCTTTTGGGTACTAAATTTGTGTTAGAGTGTGTGTCTTGCAAATGTTCGTCGTGGGCCTGGGAGGCAATGACGATCGATGATGATGACACACTGCAGAAGAAGTACCACTGAAGAGCCACCACCATCGCATCCACACCGTCACTGCTATTCCAACTTTAGTGTGAGATGCTGAGGCTGTTCAGGAGAGTGCACACGACGGCATGGAGGCTGCAAAAGCCTCGATTCACGGCCGAGGAAATTGCCCAGGCACGCAAGCTCAGGGCCGACCGAGATCGGTTGAAGCGCAAAAAGGACATAACTTCCATCACATTATATACGTCGGGGCTGCTTATTTTGACCGGGATGCTTTCGTACGCGAGTGTGCCTCTGTACCGTGCGATCTGCTCGAGAACCGGGTTCGGAGGAACGCCGATCACGGACGGGTCGAAGTTCACCCCCGAACGCATGGAGCCCGTGGACCGCCCGCACCGCATCCAGATCAAGTTCAGCAGCGAGGTGAGCAGCCAAATTCCGTGGCAGTTCAAGCCTGAGCAGCGCGAGGTCGCAGTTCTTCCTGGAGAAACGGCGCTTGCCTTCTACAAAGCGAAGAACGTGAGCAGCGAGCCCATCATAGGAATGGCAACGTACACAGTCATTCCTGAGCGTGCCGCTGCCTACTTCTCGAAAATCCAGTGCTTCTGTTTCGAGGAGCAGATGCTCATGCCCGGCGAGGAGGTCGACATGCCCCTGTTCTTCTTCATTGACCCGGACTACGCCAAGGATCCGGCTATGACCCATATACACGAAGTTGTGCTGCACTACACGTTCTTCCGCGCTCAATTCAAGGACAAGCACCAGGAGCGCGAGGTTGTCGAGAGCCTCACTTCGCAATTCGCCAAGGCATGAACACGGGTGCCCATAACGCATGCCCGTAGCGTATGCCCATAACGGATGCCAGTAGCGTCTGCCCGTGACGGATGCTAGGAACACTGCATGCCGCTGTAGGCAAACTACTGGAGGTAAGCATTATCAGCATGTACATAGCTAGAGACTAGACATCTCTACATCGTTTTAAGCGCTCTCCTCGTCCTCGGTTGTCAGCTGCAGGGCGGGCTGGTTGTTTTGGGCCTCGATTATGGTGACTACCCGCGGAGACTCAGGAGTATTCAAGTCGACTGGCGAGTTCAGCGTCGATGAAGTGCCACTCTGCTCCTGTGATGCCTTCAATGCCCGGAGCAGCTGGAGATTGAAGTCGGTTTCGTAGTGCGTGCGGCGGTTCGGCTCCTCCTCCAACGATTCTTCCCATTCGTTAGGCGGGCTCGGTGGCGGGCTCACAAAAAGCAGTCTTCCCGGGTCCGGTAATGGAAGATGAGACTCGGCAAGGCTTTCAACGTTGCTGATACTGAATCCGACTTGAGCACCTTCACAGCCGTCGATGCCCTTCATGCGGGCTTTTATTTCGTCCAACGCGCGGGCCGCCGATTCAGGACTGTCAAAAACAGCAAGGATTCGTCTCATGAACCGCAGCTGAATCCACCGCACGAGCCCTTCGGGGGCGGGATTGCCCAGCGTCTCAGTCAACGGCTGGACCAGGGGCTTCGGCAATTTATAGATAACAACGGTATTCGTGGGCTCCATACGGAAAATGTCGGTGTGATTTCTTTGAACCGTGAACTTCAATCAATGCGTCCCCTGTTACCTTTTAATCCATTCTACTGGAACTCCCCCTCAAATGTGTACTAGCCACGCCGCGGTAGATTCGCGCTGATTACTTAGGTCAAGCGGGTCTCGTCAACGTGATCCGCAGCCTTGGCCGCTATCTATGAGGCTTGGGTATAGTGGAACGCCCCACGACATGTGCCCTCCCTCCCACAATGCAGCGAACCCGTGCTAGCTATCCATTTTAACGCCGTTCTTGCGTGCTTCCATTCTTATTGATTAACATTTATAAGCTTGAACTAGAATTCAACAGATTTAGGAAGAAAAAGGTGGCAGTATTTACATAAAGCACAGCACAGACCATTGGTTCACCCCCTCCATTAGTTATGTGACTTGATTGCTCTACACAAGGGCTGAGCAGCTCAGGCCCAATCCCAACCAGCCTTGTTTGCACAGACTACGGCTTCACTTGCGCCCCTTCAAGCTGAACGAAACTTGTAAACGCAAGTCACTATTTTAAATTCCAAGCCTTATGAAAAATTTCAAGGCTTGGCTTTTAAGTGTCAACAATTCGAAAGCTATGTATGTAAAGCCATATACGTCACGTATGATCAGTGCGCCTTCGCAGCATTCCCATAGTATCCTTCTTTATAATTAAGGCCTTCGCAATAAGAATGTCAAATTAAGGGGCCGCGGTTCAATGTACTGCGAATTTTGGGGCCATACGCGCTGAGCTCCAACTATGGAGTTGCATGAAGTGGTTCTGATCTCCGTGCAAATCCCTGCAGATGTGAAATATGATGGTTGTTGGTCACTTATTCAACTGCACCTAAATACATTTCTACCTAAAGGTGCATATATATCCACGCATGAGACCAGGGAGCAATAGTAATGATGGCCCAGTCATACCTGTTTTCAAGTTGGAAAAAGCCGTTTCGCATTCTTCGTTTGCAGCAAGAGGCTTGTGGTTCATGTGGACGCCGCGCGGCGAAGACAAAGCCTAATTTCACTTTCGTGCGCCTGCCCTTTACCCGCGTTATGCATGCTAGCCTTGCCCACATAGCTCTCTGTTCCCGGCTGCTAAACCATGTTGTGTACCAGGCTTAGTCTTCAGGTCACAAAAAGAAAAAGTTATGTGCGCAGCGTACTGCTAGAATTCGAGCGCGATCAGCTGGTTGGGCAGATCTCTGTGCATCTGCAAGCTTAAGGACCGCACAGATATGTAGGCTCATATCAATGACGTAGTGGGTTCCATGGAATGCTACCCTGCATGCCCTTAGGGCAATTTGGCTACATGAGAACGATCCCACGAGAAATCCCTCGTTACCTAAGCAAGATCGCAGGGACGCGTACTTCAAGTCATAGCAGTGCACACTCGCGGGGTTTACACGCGATTCCGTCCCAAACTCAGTCACTCTTTTACTGCTCAATTTCTCCAGGCTAATTCGTCCGGAATTTTGATGAGCGTCCCGCTTCGCTACCGGCGGCAACAGGGCCTCCCCAGGTCCCCAGATCCACTGCCTAGTCAAGCCCCCGACCACAGTCTGCCTGCAGCTTCTATGCCTAATTGGCAAGGCAGGCAAGAGTATGGGAAAACACAGCCCGGATTTGGACAGTCTCAGGCTGCATACCCACACCAAGAATACGCACAACAGTATGCCCAACAGTATGCACAACAGTACGCACAGCAATATGCACAGCAATACGCGCAACAGCAGTATGCTCAACAGCAGTATGCGCAACAACAGTATGCTCAACAGTATGCTCAGCATGCTCAACGACAGAACGCTCAACAGAATGGGCCAGCGAACGCGAACCCGTACGCACAATACGTACCGCCAGTGCCCGACGCACAGCAACATGCGCAGGCCTATCAGTCGTCTCCGCAAACAGGACAGTACGCAACGGCTGCACGGTTGCGGTCACCCGAAATCCAGCAGTCGGCTGCTCTCGGGCAATCCCCGTCCTCTCATGGATCGCCAGTACTCCAGGGACAGTCCCCGAGCTTGGGCCAGTCCGTCACGCGGAAACCGCGGCCTTACAATCGAGCGGATCGGGCCATGGGCCGGATCGGCGATGGGTTCAACGAGCCGAACCAAGAGGCAATTGACCGCCTAATTGCGTCAACGTCACCGACAAAATTAAAGGAGCCCGAACCAGCGTCCGAAACGGCAGAGGGGCCGCTTCGACAGCGCCCTAGACCGCGTGGCTCGGCGCCGATTCCAAGCGAGACTTGTACGGTTGGTATCCGGCTCCCGTCACGGCAGGTTGTGAAGCGAGTAAATGTACAAACGACTGCCGCCGAGCTCATTGAGCAGCTTGTAAAGGAGCACCGGCTCGAGTTCGAGTTCGAGCACAACAACGAGGGTGACGGCGACGATGCGATTCTGTGGGAATGCATTGAGGGCACGCGGCGGCCGCTCCGGCCGACCGAGCAAGTTGGCCCCGTTGTCTATCGCTGGGGCCACCGTACCTCGCGCTGCTATTTGAGAACGACGTCGACCTCGCTGCGCAACGACGTGGACTCGCTCGCGTCCTTAATTCCGCGCAGAGACATGTTGCGGTCGCCTCCTGTCATAATTGCTGCGGATGTGAGTTTCAGTCGCCCGTCGGTTATGTACAACCCGCACATGAACAACTATATTCAATCACGGAGCCCGCCAATGAGCCCGACGCCGGGAAGTCCGAATCCGGACCGCAGCGACAACGGAGCCGGCCCCAACCGAGGGGGCGCAAGCCACCTTGCGCGAGTGCCGTCAAAGCTCAGCCCGAACGATAAATGTCTTGCCGCGAAGCGCGTGCAAGCAGACAACGACGACGTTGCTCTGCAGACGCAGCTCGTATGGGGGTTCGGGTCGCTGGACCTCGACCACGGCAAAGTCGTATTGAAGCAGAAGCCCGGCGACGAGCTCGTGTGCTCGCTGAGCATACCTTTTACTGATATTTACGAATGGCCTCACAAGGGCCCGAAGAAGTACAACCTCGTGCTTCTTGCACAGCAACTGAACAGCCGGTCTGTCTACATAAGTACTGACTCCGCAAAGGTGTTCAATGTACTTAGAAATGCTGTATTCACCGCGCGCACCAAGGAATTGCTCGACCAGCAGCAACAGCGGAAGCGGTGAAGCACGTACGCAATCTTTTGTGTGCGTGCGATTTTGGTCTGCACAACGACCGTTTCATGACAACAATAACACTAATATTAATATCTTTATAATGATACAGCTAATTCAACAAACTCACATCGCGGCGTGTCACAAATGATCGTATCACAGATGAACGTATCACAAGCAATCACCGCGATATCCGTATACTGATTGCAAGCCTCTCGCATTTCTATAATGGTTAGTTCAGTCAAAATTTGAAAATTAATGGTGTTTTCTTCAATAGAAGGTGTCTTAAGCCTTCTCAGAAACACGGACCAGGTTGATCATCACATACTTATTGCATTAGCGCGAAGACGTCTCGTTCTTCCGCCACTAGTTAGGTAGTAGAGCTTAAAAGCGCTGCTGCTGCCTACTGTCCAACGACTAGTTAATTCTTCTTTCTCAGCATCAAGGGTTTCTGGGACACGGCCAGGGCTGATGACATAATTATAATTAGGGCACTGCACATATTTGTGACAAACTTTTTTTTACCCCCTGCAACCCTCTCTTTCGTCGATTGTCCCAGCCAGTCATACCCTAACTAGCCCTGGATCGACAAAATTCCAAGTAAGGGTGACAATTTCAATTGAGATATCAGGTCTTCATACCATATACCAACCAAAAATGCCTTTCCAGAAGACTCAGCAGAGCAACTCGTACTACTCGCGTTTCCAGACCCCGTTCCGTCGTAGACGGGAGGGCAAGACCGACTACTACGCCCGCAAGCGTCTTGTGACCCAGCACAAGGCTAAGTACGGCTCGCCGAAGTACCGTTTGGTTGTCCGCTTCACGAAGAAGGACATCATCTGCCAGATCATCAGCTCGCAGATCAAGGGCGACGTCGTCTTCACTGCCGCCTACGCCCACGAGCTTCCCCGCTACGGCGTCACTCACGGTCTTACGAACTGGTCTGCCGCTTACGCTACCGGTTTGCTTGTTGCCCGCCGTGCTCTCCAGAAGCTCGGCCTTGACAAGATCTACACTGGTGATGAGGAGCACACCGGTGAGTTCTCGCTCACTGAGCAGGTCGAGGACAGCCCCCGCCCGTTCAAGGTTTTCCTTGACGTCGGTCTTACCCGTACCACCGCTGGTGCCCGTGTCTTCGGTGCCCTGAAGGGTGCTTCGGACGGTGGTCTCTACGTCCCGCACAGCGGCAAGCGTTTCCCGGGCTGGGACATTGAGTCCGAGGAGCTCGATGCTGACACCCTCCAGAAGTACATTGTCGGTGGCCACATTGCCGAGTACATGGAGGAGCTTGCTGATGATGATGAGGAGCGCTTCCGCCAGATCTTCAAGTCTTACGTTGACGATGGCATCGAGGCTGACGGCATCGAGGACATCTACAGCAACGCCCACGCCAAGATCCGTGAGGACCCGTCGCCGAAGCCGACTGAGAAGAACGTCGAGGCTTACAAGGCCGAGTCCAAGAAGTTCAAGGTCCCGAGACTCACGAACGCCCAGCGCAAGGAGCGTATCGCCAAGAAGATCGAGATCTTCCGCGAGACCCAGCAGAACTAAGTAGTTTATTGTTAGGTTGTATAAAATTAATATCTACATCAAGTTGCTTGGTGAACGATTGGTGGACACACACACTCTCTGTGTAATGCGTATCAGTGGTCCATGTACGCCGGTTAGGTTCTTGGATGGTGACTTTCAGCTTTGATTGTAATGTATATATTTATACAGGCATGCACGTATATTGCGACAATAGTTTGTTCGAGGCGCACGCGATGTTTTGCGGAGAAAAAAGAGTGATGTAAAATGAGGGGTGCCTCGAGCGTGCTGTCGTATGCACCCTTCTGCTTGTTTCTTAAAACGAGGGCCAACAACAATCAATTAGGGCTAATTCCAAGGAGAATAAATAAGAGCTACTAGCTTAAAAATTGGTCGAGATCCCCTATTTTGAGCTTCCCCACCGCGTTTAGCATTGAATCATCGTCTAGATTCACGAGCTGCTGGCGTTGGTATGCCTTATGTGATTCACCTTCTTCTCGCTCGAGTTTCTTCAGACTCAGTATTGAAGCCTGCGAACTCACTCTATTTAACGACGGCGCAAGATCTTCTTCGCCGACATTCTCAACAGCTTCTTCCTGGACGTTTGCCGTGTCGCCAGCGACATTCTTGGATTGCTTGATACCCTTGACGTCGCGTGTAAGCCGGTCTAGCGTCGTGCTGTAGAAGAAAAGGCGCATTGTTGTCTCGCGATCGTTCAGCGGGAGCGGGCCGTGCTTGCGCTTTATGAGCAGCGAGTGCATACGCATCATTATACGCTTTCGCAGCTCGTCAATGCGCTCCACAACCTCCCTTGTGCTCTCTGCTGACATCGGCTCGTTCGACGACGACTTGATCACGGTAGTGAGGAACTTGAGCTCGCTTTGGAAGCTCGCCATGTCGGCCTCGGCATCGGCATCAGCGTCAGGTTGCGGCTGCGCGCTCACGCTACCGGCGTTGCTTTCAAGGTTCTGGATGCAGTAGCGCGCGAGCTGTTGTCTCAAGCCCACATTTGCTTCGTTGATGTCGGCCTCAACCGTACATATTGAGCGCGAGAGGCGCACGGCAACACACAGGGCCGTTGCAGCCGACTCGGTGAGCAGCCCGTTCCCAGCAACACTGAGATAAACTAATCTGTGGCAGTAGCTGAACGCTTCACAAAGCGAAACGATGTCATCGTTGCTCAGATTACACTTTTCGAGCTGCAGCCGCGAAAGGTACGGGAAGCTCGGCAACGCGACGACAAGGCGGTCTACAATGTAGGGGAACAGGTCCGGGTTTTCGCTGAGATCGAGTTGCCTTAGATTCGATTCGCGCGACTGCTCTGCCGAGATGGACTTGAGCAAGCGTGACGCGTGCTCGTGCGACAGCTTCGAGTTGCGCAGGCTCAGCTGGAAGATGCGCGTGTTCTTCAAAAAGCTCTGCACGAGCCCCCAGTCTGCTTCTTGGCTCAGGTCGTTGCCGCTGAGGTTGATACCCATGAGTTGCGAGTCCGGCAGCTTTGCCCAGTCCGCGATATACTTCACATGTTCATGGCTCAGGTCATTGTTCGCGAGACCAAGAATGCGGCCCCGTTTGAACCCGTTCTCAACGAGATGCTTCAAATCTTCGAAAGGGATCTTCGTGCCCCCCAAATCGAGCTCTTCGAGACTGCCCATGGTTGTGAGCGCTTCGCTCAGTAATCGCCAGTTCATATCGCGGCGGTCAAATGCGGGCACGCGTTGCGGCAATGCAGTGGGGTTTGTGCACGCGAAATTAAGCGCGAGAAGCGATTTGCGGCTTGCCGCCAGGAACGAGCATAAGTACTGCCAGCCGAGTGGGCTCAGCCGCGTGTTCACGAAGGTGATGCGCACAATGTCCCTTGAGCGTACAATGCCGGCTAGAATAAGCCTCAGCATTTCGTCCGTCAAGATATGATTATCCAAAACTAGGGACGAGATGGGCACGACCGTCAAGAAGTCGGAGAATGCCTGAATCTCGACGAGAGTCGGCTTCGTATTCGCAACGCGCACACGCGGTAGTGGCGCTAACTGACCCTGGAGCTGTCGCAAAATGTTGCGAATAGGCATGATTTCACGGAGGTGGCAGCACCTCGTGTACACTTGATCAGGAGTGGCCGCAGGCAGCGCCTTCGACAGGTCATGGTTTTCCCAATCCTCGGTGCTGACGGGCGTGGACTCCCTGTGCGAGAACTTTTGTGTGTGTGCGGTTCCGTCGACATCAGCGCTTACGAGCCGTGAGTTCTCGGGCTCTTCCTCCTCGGTCAAGATAGGGTCTACATGGCTCGCGGCCTTTGAGCTCGAGTGGAAAAAGGAAGAGAGGCCTCCTCCTCCCGAGTTGTTCATGGTGGACCGCAGCCTTTCCGCGTTCTGACGTGCCTTTAGTTGTGCTACGCGGGTCACTTCACTGTGGTTCCGCCAAGTGGCTGGATCTGGGTTGCTGTTCGATCTCATGCGACGCCGGATATCCTCGCCAGTTTCGGAGAATTCAATGTTACCTGACGCAGGTTTGAGCGGCGGAATTCGTTGCGGCGGGTCGCTCGCGAACGTTGAGAGAGCGAACCCCACGGACTTCACGCTGATCCGGCGTTTCTTCAAGTCATCTAGCGTCGCCGGCGGCGTGCTAGCTAAGGGGTCTGCGAGTTTCGAATCTGAGGAGGCCGTTGAATTCGGCAGGCTGTTGTTACTCGAGCTCGGTGCCGGCGCCGACGAGGGCGGTACGCCGCCATATCGGGAGTCTGCTGCAGAGTGTGGGCCAGAGACTGAGGTCGAGCGTCTGACAAAACTGTCCTTGAACAGGCCTGTGCGAGGAGGTGCTTCAGGCGACAGAGGGGGCTCGGGGCCGTCGTAGTCTTGCGAGGCGTTGCTGACCGACGAGCCTACGGAGCTTCTGCGATGCTGGGGGGTTGCCGAGCCGGACTCGCTGTTCGAGATCTTTTGGCTCAGCTTTCGTAGCCACCCCGGTCCACTCACGCTAGAGCCTCTGCGGCGGCTACCATTTGAAGACACAGAATCATGCGATTTCGTTTTGTGTAATGGAAGGAACCCATCCATTTATGAACAGCAGAGGCGTCGTTTCTTCTACAACTCCAGCGCGCTGATAATGACGGAAACGATGATGATGATGGGAAAATGTGATAAGAGATGGGAACGCAGAGCACCAGGCTCGTTAAGCGTAAGATGGCTGTGAGGTGCTTCAAACCCACAGAGCGGTCACGTATCGAATACTGTTATTTTCGTGCCGTGTTTTTTTGAGAAGTGGACGCGGATACACACACACGCACACAAGTACACACACACACACACGCACGCACTTTGTACAGACAGGCAAACAGACACAGGTACGCACACACACAAACCTCTCTCTTTCTCTAATCTGAAGTGGTTGAGCAGCTGCAGTTATCTATCGGTGCATTGCCCACGTGACTCAGGCGGGTTCACCCACAGGGCCAGAGCAACTAACACGCACTACGTGCGAGGGAGGGAGTCAGGAGGGCACAGGCGCGCACGCATGGACACGCACAGGCCCACATAAACACACAAACACGCACGCATATGCGTGCACAGCATATGTGTGTGGGGTATTTCCCAAGGGTTCTTGTTATCGCTGCTACGAAAAGGGCAGGCAACTACGTCATTTTCGTTAACTGTACGGGCACGCAAGCACAGCCTGCATTCGCCCGGATACAAAGACCCGCGAATCCCGAACCGAATAATACAAGTGAGCAAAAATGTCGCAGAACAAAGAGGAGAGAGATACGATCATATAAACCATTCGGCACCTGCTAAGGCTAACGTGACGGTTCCTAGTGCATTTGATTTAAGGTGCAGTAAACGTGGGGGCAATGAGACGACGCGGCGAATCTCACATTCGCAACCACGGCGTGCAGCCCCCATGTACTAGAAGCATGTGCAATCGCCATGTGCCGTCATGATGTGCCGTTGACGTGCAGTCTGTTCTGTGTGGGGTACAACCATAGGGCTCGCGCAATCACAGGGCCGTTATTGTAGCTTCTTCTCCCACCTGCAACGAAGCTTCCGTGGACATCCACAACCCCGCCCATTCTGCCGCACATGCCCATGCTTTCCTCCCAAGCCTGGAAAGCACGCTGAGTTTTGTGGATCGGACGAAACCCAGTGAAACCCGAACCCGCACATATTACGCGTGGTGGCCAAGGCGCACACGCATATTGCCAGCACCACGACGGATCGAGACCTGAAATCGCGTGCAGTGTGAGCATACCAGTGCGGAAATATAGGTGTGAGCATATAAGCGCGAACAGACGATAGTGAACGGTATGTTTTTCCAACCTCTGGCATACCTCGGTATGGCCAGCGGGTTCGTGCTAACCGTCATGGTCATAGCCACGTTCCTCTACTATGTCAGCGAGCAGTTAGAAATGCATACATCGCTTGCAAGGCGCTACATTACGCGGTACATTTACTTTGTACAGGCTACGCACGGCTTGCTCTGGCTCGGGGACGGCCTTCCTTTCAAGTTGACTCTGTGGTCGTTGGCCACGAACTACGTGTATCTTCTTGTGATGAAGTCGTTCCCCGTCGTTGACTTCCGCAGCCCAACCTTCATTATTGCATGCCTCGGGGCCGTGAGCAGCCACTTTTTGTGGTTCTGGCATTTCAACGATAACGACCTGCCGCCATACTCCATTTACGACCGCGTTCCGACGTACAGCGGCGAGACCCTACCTCCCTTTAGTGAAGTTGCCTCGTTCTTCGGCCTGCTCATCTGGACCGTGCCGTTCCTGCTCTTCCTTAGTCTGAGCGCAAACGACAACGTGCTTCCTACTGCGAACGAGCGTTCGAAACCGCATAGAAAGGGCCTGGCCAGGCACACGTTCGAACGAGTCTGGCAATGGGCCGCGGAAACGGCCACGGCCTTTGGGTTCTCGATCCCGGGGCCAAAACGGGATCTTCCGCTCTAACCCAGCGCGAATTCAGTTTCCCCAGGGTGTGTTTGAGTCTTGCTAGGGCTCGCAAGCGCTTACATCGCAGGAAAATTGCGGACAATTCGGGACATGTTATGGCCTTGCGGTCGTGACTTCTTCCTGGATTTTCCTTAAAATCCTCGTCGAACTTTCCTGGGACCTTACCTGGATCTTCCTAAAATTTCCCGTTAAAACAATATGGACCTCGGCACTTGCACATGATGTTAACTCTACGACGGCACCTTGCTACGGCGCTAGCCGAGACATATACAATTTCTCTATATTTCCTTTTTTTTCTTCTCGTGTTCATTTGCTTTTATCGCATGTCTATACTGCCTGGGGCACTGCCCTCACCGGCGTTTCGTGGCTTGCGTTCAAATCCGAAGTCGACTGTGCTGGGTTGTACCCCACACACTCACGGGCACCGCATACATACTTACATACACACACACCATTCCCGCACACATCGACTCTACTTGTTGTATATATAGGTTACGTACTGGAGGGGATGCATCGAGCTGCCCAAACCTTGGTCAAGCGTTGTTCTCCATTTGCGTTTAACCTCGATTTAAAAGGTGCTCAGGGAGGCGTACACCGTCCAGCACGCACAATCTATTCACGAGCCCGCTTCACAAGCACGAAGGTTTCTGGCCTCCAGCACGTCCGTCAATACTCGCTGCTCGCTCGCCAAGGCGCGATTATTAATCCCTTACGAATGCATAGACTCGAGCGAGTGAGTGCCCAGCTCGGCTCAGCATCCTACTCGACTTCTTCACCATCACAAGCAACACCAGTCATGAGTGAGTACACCGTCCACCAAATCGGCGCCAAGAACACTCCGGAGTACGTTTCGTACGTCAAGGACTCGCAGGGCAAGATCGTGTCGCCCTTTCACGACATCCCCCTCTATGCGAACCCGGAAAAGACGATCTTGAACATGGTTGTTGAGATCCCGCGCTGGACGAACGCGAAGCTCGAGATCAACAAGGAGGCCGAGTTCAACCCGATCATACAGGACACGAAGAAGGGCAAGTTGCGCTACGTCCGTAACTGCTTCCCGCACAAGGGCTACATCTGGAACTACGGTGCGTTCCCGCAGACCTGGGAGGACCCGAACCACCAGCACCCGGACACGAAGGCCTACGGTGACAACGACCCCCTTGATGTCTGCGAGATCGGTGAGGCCGTTGGCTACACTGGCCAGGTCAAGCAGGTCAAGGTTTTGGGCGTGATGGCTCTGCTTGACGACGGCGAGACCGACTGGAAGATCATCGCCATCGACGTCAAGGACCCGCACGCTGCCAAGGTCAACGACATCGAGGACGTCGAGCGCCACTTCCCTGGTCTTCTGCGTGCCACGAACGAGTGGTTCCGTATCTACAAGATCCCGGACGGCAAGCCCGAGAACCAGTTCGCCTTCAGCGGCGAGAGCAAGAACAAGGCCTACGCTCAGGACATTGTCCGTCAGTGCAACGAGGCCTGGGGCAGTCTCGTCGCTGGTAAGGTCGACCCGAAGGGTGTTGCCATTGCGAACACGACGCTGAAAAACGCTGCCACGAAGGAAGCCGTTATCCCGCAGGCTGCCCCGAAGGCCGATGGACCGATCGACTCGTCTATCGACAAGTGGTTCTACATCTCTGGTGCTTCTGTCTAAATTCTATACATAATAAATACATGTACAGTGTACAGCAACAGATGCAGACGCGACCAAAACTACAACAAACACTACAAGTGGAACAGCTGTGCGTGCAAAACGCACGCATAAGTGCTCACATGGGCGAGTGCTTTGTCGTGGAATGTGCCCACCTAGTCGGTTAGCTCAGTATACACGTGCATCTACACATATGTGTTGCGTCTCCGCGCAATTGCGCAGACTGCATCTACAATTATTGCGAGGCGTTCGAGTTAGATAATAAAACTAGGGCATTTCCGGAGAATTGCCCAAAGACGAAGAGTGCGACTACAGGCGAGTGCTAGTTACAGTTCGAAAATTGCACCTTGTAATAATACAGTACACAAGATGTCTCCATATATGTGTACGCCAAACAGTACATACTATTGTATTCTCAATCAATTGCAAGCCGGCAAAGACGCCACCTTCTCATAGTTTGTTTTGCCCTTAATTGCGGGAACACGCACACGCAATAATAGCCGTTGTACTCGTGTTACGCGAATCAATTAGCGGTTTCCCCAGTACGGCATATCATGTGCTGCTGCTCCACATTCTTCACCCACATCGCGTAGAGTCACCATCAAGTGTTCCTCAGGAAAAATGCGGCCCATGTTCTGCCCTTGCCCTTTATTACGCGGTCACTTCTAGCGATGGAGAACCGTGTGGGCGGGCGCGACACGGGGGCCTTTACTCGGTTTTAAGGAGTGGGGGTGACTTCCGGGGAGGAGAATTGCATGTATAATCCTTGGATGTAAATATACAATTGGTGCTTATAGGATCGTACAAGCTGTCAAATGTCAATTTTCCGCCACCCAACGCCGTGCGAGCCCCGATTTCGTCTCCGTAAAGTCATCGCCACGGACGTTCCCCACCAGGGCCATGCAACAACATAGGAGTAGGGCTTGCGCCAATGAATACCTCACGTGATCGTAATTTTGCCATCCTGGGTCGTACGCACGGCGGCCGCAAAATTCAACCGATTTGTGTAGTTGGATTCCTTATTTTCCGGACCCAAGCAGTAGCAACAGCTGCTTGGTAATGCGTGCTGCTGAATTGACTAGTGCCACAGCGTTGAATCGCCCGCAAACTATGATTCTCTTTCCTAACGACCAACGACCCAACACGCAGCCCGAACCCTATGTGCAAGGACGTTCAGCCTCATGACCGAAAATGACTGCATGCATGCACGTCGTTGACCCCCATTTTTTTCCCTTGCCAAAACAATTCATACGCACGTATATATATAGTCTCCACATATTCCACGTACGCGATCAACACACTCCACACTCGTCAAAGGTCAAGCTACTCCACCTTTTTGTTTACGACAATAATAACACGCTATACACAAGAGCCTCAACGCGACGACGATATGGTATTTTTCACTGAGTCCCTGCACCCTGTCTACTCTCCAGAGCCCATGAACAAGAACCTCAGCGTCAAACGCGAGAAGTCGAAGTCGAAGCTCTTTGGGTTTCTCAAGGCAAAGGACGCGAAATAACGGGCTCTCTATGCCCGTGGTTTGTTCCCCGCGTTACCTTTTCAGCGTGCTAAGCTGGCCTTAGGACTCATATTTATTCCACCGTTACGAGATTCACGACGACCTTTTATGCCATTAATTATGTGCGAGCTTACGAACGTTCGTACCGTATTATACAAATACACACACGCATTACATATTTAGATGATAGATTTATGAAACTTCCAATACTCTTTTTTTGGTCTGCAGACCAACACATCCTAGGTTTGTTAAAAGCCTTTCGATGGGCGACAATTTATATGATTATGTACAAAATAAATATAGATTGGTGCGCGCGCGCTGTACTTCTGAACGATGCACACAAATACATCGCGGTCACCGCTTCGCATTTTTCAAAAATGCTCTGATTTTTGCGAAATCCTTGTCTCCTGTTTCGGTCTCTACTCCTCCACTAACATCAACGCCTACGCATCCAGGCTGTGCGGCTGCAGACCTCACATTTTCCGGTGTCAAGCCTCCGGCAAGAATGTATCTTCCTCCCGCACTGGCGACCTCTGAAAGAGGTGACCAATCAACGACCTTGCCGTCTCCTCCTTGTTCACTATCGACAAGAACAAAAGTATCGGGTATATGTGATAGCCGTACGGCGTCAGAAACAAAGCCCGGTGACCCAGGCGTAAGTTTTCGAATCACTGGGCCCTCAATCGCTTCGATCCACTCGGCTGGCTCATTACCATGAAGCTGAACCACATCGAGTCCGATCTTCGACTGTAATTCTTTAATCTCGGCCAGAGTCTGGTTGCGGAAAACGCCCACAAGACGTGGTCGTTCAGTTCCGGGCTGCGCACGCAAGTACTGGCTGATCTCGGCTGCTACGGCATGGTCCACTGTTCTCTTACGATTGGGCACAAGAATCACACCCACAAAATCAGCATTGTGTTCGGCCGCTTCCTTGGCTGCATCCAGGCTTCTAACACCGCAGATTTTCGCGATCATACGGCCGTAAAAGGGCTCACAGGTAGCTTGTAGTTGAGTAATCCGGTGGTCGTGGTCTATGCGCCACTAGGACCCTGCCCTGCCTTTCCTCAGTAACTGTTACAAGGACATCTACGAGAACAGCCTTGCCAGAAGGACAACTCTCGCTAATGCTCGCTGAAGCCTCGGTATTTCAATTAGAATCAAAATTTTGCGAGCCGTTAGATTTAACACGGCCTCTGTAATAGCGCCTAGTTCCATATTTAGATTAGATAGCGAGTACACACAAATATAACGACCAGCCATAATTCTCAAGTGATTAGTAGTCAAAGCCATTCTGCCACGGATCAATTAGAGAATAGACGGGCCGTCAACTCGCGCGTATATTGCACGGACAGTGTATTTGTTGTTGTGTGTGTGTATGGGGCTGGTGGTGATGTTTTTGTGCACACTCTCCCAGCATGTCTATGCCTTCTTCCTCACCTTCTTACCCCTTTCCCTACTAAACAGCCAGTATTTACAGACCCAGAGACGAAGACAGTTCAGCAAGGCCATGTCTTGGGACTCGGCGACTGGCGTGCTGTACTCTGCGAACCCCACACTGGAGCAGATAGAAGCGTTATCAAAGTTTGTTGATGGGCATGCAGATGAGCTGAGACGATGCTACGCGCCCGAATTTTCTGATCAGCGGTCGATACTAGCGAGGTTTGTTAGCCGGTTATTCGTGCTACTCGAGAGACAAACTCCCCCAGAGTCGCCCGTCGAAAAGAAACTGTTTGAAACCGTCGAACAGGCTGCGGATCTGCTCACGCGAGAGGACTTTTTCAAGGGCGTGTTTCACTACGCGTTTATGGATGCTGATGTCGCACTGCTCGAGCTTGTATACTCGGCTCTGTTCACTGAAATTGTGTTCAACAGCAGCCTTACGAGCGCATGGTTTGAAAAGCGGCTTGAGGCTGAGCGCCTCGGTGTAAAATTCAGTCCTGTGGCTAATGCACTTAACACGCTCATTAGCGTGCAATTCCTCGATGTGAGGCAGGATTGGGCGGTAGCCAAACCGCAAGAAGACCTTTTGCTCTCTATCGACGAGCATATTGCGGCTAGCACGGATCTTTCTGTGCATTTAGCGTGGACGCTTGCTCTTTACTTCATGGCCCAGCGACACTACACCTCGGACACAGAAGACGATGGCATCAGCATCGAGCCGTTGATGCGCCAACTGCAGAGTAAGGCCGGGATCCACTGGTCACAAGTCCTCAAAGACCAGCTGAAAAGGTCATTAAACGGCTTGCAAACGCTCGTCACGGCCATGGAAACGATTCGCAGCCACCATTCGCTGCAGTTCGTGAGTGGCCAGCTGCTTGCGCAAACTGTTGCTGATGTGGTTAGCTGTCTGTTCCTTGTTTTGAAGCCTACGGAGTCGCTGTGCGCGGCATTGGCGAGTGCCGTCGAGCCGTACCCGGCCCTGCAGCAAGTTCAGTGGATCCCTGAGCAATATTTGGCGCTCACAAAGGCTAAGTGTCCGTCAAGTATCGGTGCGATCGTTTCCATTGCCCAAACCATGGACCTTGCAAGTCGGATAGACTATCTTAGAGAAATGAGGACCTACGTTTGCGCAGTTGATGCGGCCTCCTTGGGCTTGGACCCGGCAAAGGACCTCAACGACTCGTTGCTGGGCTCAGACGTCCGGACTCAGAGCATCATATCGGTGCTACCAGCTCGCATTACAGACCACCAAGGCACTTTGGAACTCGATGCAGGTACGAGGGGCACACTCTTAGCATTCGATGGCGATTACTGCCTCGTTATGTGGTATTTTAACTACAATGGATGGTCCCTTTTGGGTAGAATCCTTGAAAATGCGGACCTTTCCGAAGAGAACGAGTGGAAGCCGCTGACTGTGGAAATATTGAAGCTCGTCACAACTACAGTAGATGTTAACGTCTTGACGGCTATGTCTGCGGGGCTAGCACGTGGTGATATCGTTGATTTGGTGGCAGCACGATTGCAAGAATGGATACACAGTCACTTTTACGACCACTGCAGCTGGGCGTTCGATTTCTTGGCTCAGATAGCTGCGATCGACGCGCCTCGGGTCTGGACACTGCTATATACAACAATCTGGTCTGCCGATAAACCCGTGTTAGAGGGCCTGCGCAAGCTTGTAATTGCTGTTTGGCCATCTCTGGACCTTTCGCTTCCATTGCACGTCGATGTAATGAACAACGTCGCCGAGCTATTTGGGACACAGTACCTATCATTCACAGGCTTTGACTCCTCCTCGCTGGACATCTTTGAAATGTTCTTGCCTCAGAGTAGTAATCTGAAGGACTACTTTTTGAGCACATCCCCCTTGCGCGAAGCAGCGCTTGCACCTCTCTTGACTCACCTTGACCAGGAACGAGTCTTGGACTTCTGCACATACTGCATAAAAGTGGTAAAGGGACTGTATGAGACAGAAAATGGGGATGGCTCTGTAGCAGCAATGACGAAGCGACCGGCAGCGTCGCCGTCGAACGGAACTTCGACTGCTGCCAGCACCCTCGATCCCGCACCTCGGCAACTCTCGTACCTCGAGAGGCAGCTATTCGCGAAATCAAGCCAGCTGGCAACAATATTTTTATCACAAAATAAGGCGTTGAGACGTCCGATCCTTGAGCTGTGGGCAGCTCTAGTGCAAGAAACGGAAGCGCCGCCGCTGTTGGCCTTCCTGGACAAGGGCCAGGCTACGGAGCTCAAAGATGAGTTCTGCTCGATAGCCTCCAACAAACTTGAGTCAACAGGTACCCTAGCAAGTCTTGCATTATTGCTCAAGGCTGCCGAACGTCAGGAGAGCTTGCTTGACTTGCTACGGAACACGCTACTTCCACAGCTCGAGGATCGCGTGCAGTCAATTGAAGATCCTGAGTCGCTCGTGGCCATACTAGAGGCTCTGAAACTCGTGAAGGGCCCCTTGAAATCACAGACACTCTCAGTTCTTGTACAGAAGGTTGAGGATGACACATTTGATAACGATGATAGCAGTGCACTAAAGGTCAAGAAAACGGCAATCGAAATTCTCACCAATCAGCTTGTCGCTAATAGCTCGAGACTCGCGGACTTCGTTCAAGATATCGAGAAAAACACTCCGCAGCTTGTCACCATTTCAGGCAGCCGCCCAAGTTTACACTCACGACTGTTTCGCAACCTCAAGAGCAAGTGGCCGGTTGTGGCTGCGGATGATGACACCACAGCCACGTTTGATTTCGACGTTGCGAGACTAGACGTCAAACTCAACGAAGATCCGATGTGGCACAAATCGTATCGCTCTGAAGTTTTGGAGGCTAACAGTAACAAAGCCCTCATCGATGCACAAGCGGATGTAGTAGATGCTTGGTGCCGCCTCATGGTTACGGCAATTAAATCCCAGCCGCCCTCAGTTGTTCCAGGAAGCACGCAAGTGAAGTGGGCGTGTCTTCTCTTGGAAGCAAACACAAACTCTCTGCCAATTCATTTGCAGCGCGCAGAGGAGCAGCGTACGCTCGCGGCGTCAAAAATACTCCAACAGCGCCATTTTGAGAAATCTTTGGACCTTTTGGACCTTCTGTATCACCAGCTCACTGACCTCACTCTGAGCCCAGGTGTCGGCCTTCCCGTCTTAAAGCCGCGACTGAAGGCGCTTATGGAAATGGCCGTGCTTGTTCTGACAAAGTTTGAGCCCAACAAGAACGAGGATCCGAAGATAGTTCCCATTCTGTTGGGGCTTCTGGACACTGTCGTGATTAAGCAGCTGCAGATTTTTGGCGAGACCGAGGACACACTAGAGCTACATTTGGTGGTACTGAATCGGTCCCTAGAGCTTTTGAGAGCGCGTGGTTCGACGCCGCGTGAGCTTGTCCAATCGATGACCGAGTCAGCTAGCGACGTCACGGCTCTCCGTGCCTTCAAGAACACGCCCGTCGACAACCCGTGGATGGGTGAGCTTATTTTGAGGTATATCCAAGAATGGTTGCACACATCCATAATGACGGATAACTTCGTCCGCAACGGGCTGATGAATGTTCTTTTGGAGGCACCATTGAGCAGGAAAATCCAGCACGGTGGCATAGTGGCGTACACGCACCCCGCGCTGCACTCGATCTGGCGACACGGAATCCTTCCTATTGTCGGGTATCTTTTGAGCGAGCTCGAGTCGCGCATTAGCCAGGAAACATGGCTATTTATTGAGATGTACGCAACGCAGATCTCAACCACGATGGATCAGTGGAAATCAGGCCAGATCAGCACGGCGCTCATCGACGAAACCATGCTGCTAAGCACAATAATTCGCAACGTGAAAGAGGTCACAAAGAACAAAAATGAAGTCGTTGATGCAAAGCTCGATAACGAAGAGCTGGCTAAAACGATTGATTTACTGCTGAGCCATCAGAAATATCTTGTGGCAAGAACGTCCCCAAATGATGACTTTCAAACAGTTGTAGACGCGTTGCGCGATCTTCGGGAGTGGTTGGCCTGATCGACGTCCCCTTTAACCTCTGCCTTTTACTTTTTTTTTTCGGTTTTTTTTTGTCTTTATTGACGTTTCTCATTCTTAGTTGAGGTTCACTGTATCTAATTGAACTGAGTAGCTAAGCAGCTAGAAGCTTTCATTTCTAAATAGAGCTAACGCCTTAAGAAGATTTCTAGATAGAGGTTGCTCGGATACTAATTGCTGCCGGGCATGAGTCGAGCTGAGCCCCTAATGCCTAGTACATAAGGCCTCCAGTTACGATCCCTTTTTTTACATGAAACCAGTGTCGCGGACGATGTCCATAGGCATATTGAAGAGGCATGTACATGACGTACACATAGGGTTCGGGCGTCAACACAGGCAGCTAGGTTTCTGTCAACAGCGGTGCTGCAACCGATACCTACCGCGCTGTACGCTGAGTGCAATAAGTTATTCACAGCACAGTAGTTTGCACAACTGATCGCACGGGAGCGAAACTTATCCGAGATTGCAAACAGGTCTCCTGAAAAAAAGTTGTTCAGGCAATAAGGCGCGTGTACCGTGTGCAATAAGGACCAGATCGAAGACGGATAGAGCAGGGCCCCCAGTCTTGCCGTTTCAAGCATAACATAAACCGCTGGAGCGATGTTTGATGAGACCCATTCTGGTCCCCCAGAAAGGACGCCGGTCTCGAGGGGTTTAAACATACAGTTCGCCAACTCGTCCCCCGTGTTGCTGTCTCCAAGGCCAGACAACGAGGAGGGCTTCCCCCCTCAGCAGAGGACTGTGAAAGCACATGAATCACCTAAGACGCGAAAACCACAATCGAGTCCGCTAGTATCTCAGGTCATAGATGACTTGATGCAGATACAGCGAGAGCTTGCGCTTCTGGCTCGGACCGAGAACATGCACCTAAGCAGCGAGGACGAGATAGCTTGGCCAGGCACCCTCCTATCGAGCATCAACGAACGTGTCAGCATTGATGGGCTGGATTTTTTGGCCTATGAAAACGAAACTCTTTACGACTACGATAGTACCGCATCATCGGGCACCTCGGGTGGAAGGAGAAGGTCGAGCAGCTCAGACTATGACCTTAGAAGCATGGTTGTAGACCGGCTCGTTGAACTCCGCGAGAAAAGAACGGCTCGGAGGTCCTCTGCATCGCTTTTGTCAAAAGCAACATCATTATCATTATCTTCAGCTTCTGCTGCTGCACCTTCATCATCACCCCCATTGTCTACTGAGATCAACGAAATATCTACTGCAGTCCGCGACATATTGAGAGACTTCATTATACTGTTTAGGCTGCTCGCCAAAAGAAGGTTGGTGATCCTTCTTGCTGGCTTATCCATTCTCGTCGTATTCCTGGCGCGTGTGCCGGGCAATAACGCGACAGCCCCACCTGCAGAGGCCAGCGCTCATGCTGAGAACTCATTAATGGTCGTAGCCCCTATGACCGACCTGCACAAATAATACCGTTATTTATTATGAACACTTGCTTCAGCTGGCAATACCAATAATTAGTTAACAAGATTTTTCTTGCCCATCGTATTACAATTTTCTTTACAAGCCAAACACCGTTACGGTTCCTTTCCACTATCCTGCGGCTTGCCACCCCTACCACTACTAACACCACCGCTAGCACCGCCGCCGCCAGCACTAATTCTAATAATATCAACACTATGAGATTACTGCCAAATCTACTTTGGCGGCCCTCTAGACCTAGCCCCCCTATATACCCTACGCTACACTTGACAACACTTAAGCGTTGTTTGCCCAGACCCGTAAACGTAATCATCAACCATCGGCTCGGCAGTAGCATCACAGCGCCAAACGGACGAGGCTGAAGAAGCCGGAAATGAGGGTTTATATCCGTCGCGGAAGCTCTTCGCAGACGATTCTACTTGTTTCAGGTAAACATGTTCTGACATTCAAAGGCATTGGTAACGAAAGCAAGGAGTCGTCTGGCAGCAAAGCCGCCGTTGTGGTGGAACTGCGGTCTAAGTCCGACTTCGACCTGGCTAAGTACGAGTCTCAAACAGAGTGTTTTGGATGCGTGGGACTGATTCATGCTGCCTCGGATGTGTTTCTGTGCGTCATAACCGAAAGATCTCGGGCTGCGGCTCCTACGCCATACCGTACCGTCTGGAATGTGCATGCCGTCGAGTTCTTTAGCCTTAAGGGTATATTTTATGGCCCTGATGAGCAGGAGCATCCCTGTGTTTCTCTGCGTAAGTTCTTCGCTTCTGGGGGGTTTCTATACTCGTCAGACTGTGACCTCACAGCTCGCGTTATGGGAGGGGACAAGATGCCCGAGCGGTCGTCAACGCCAGTTGACGGCAGTTTCATGTGGAATCAGTTCATGTCGAAAGGACTACGTCAATTTCGGGACCGATTGTCGAATGAGGACAAGGCTGCCATCGATGACGCTGGGTTCTTAACGACACTAATTAGAGGATTTGCTGCGTCTGTTCCAGTACGACTTGACAACGTCAACGGAATTCTTACTGTGCTAAGCAGGCAGAGCTGGCTCAGGGCCGGCACTCGGTACAATAGTCGCGGTATTGACGACGAGGGAAACGTAGCCAATTTTGTTGAATCTGAAACCGTGCTGTGGCTGCGCAATGGCGTCCAGTTCGGCTTTGTCCAGCTTCGCGGAAGCGTCCCTCTCTTTTGGGAGCAGGACCCACAGCTATTGACTGCGAAAATCTCATTGACACGGCCAATAGAAGCCACGGAGCCTGCATTCAAAAAACATTTTGACAATCTCACAGATAGATTTGGTGCCGTGCATGTCGTAGATCTACTTGCTAGCCCCGCGGGAAGTCGGGGCTCGATTCAGGGCAAGTCCCAGCGGCCTGCCATCAGCCAGTCGGTAACACATTCTAACACTCTGTCGAGTGGAGCAAGCATCTCCAGCGTGGGCAGTAACTCATCTTACAATTCCGTATCAGGGAGTGTTGGTGCCGCCACTGAAGCCGATGTCAGCATGCGCTACCAGAACTTGGTTGAGAGGACTCCAGGGCTCAGGTACACGCACTTCGATTTCCACAAAGAGGTTTCCGGTATCGGTTACTCGGCAGCATCTAAACTTGTTGATCGTATCCAGGATTCCATGCTTGAGTTCGGGTTCTACAGCTACAACCCCTCGACAGGGTCCACTGAAACCGAGCAAATTGGTGTGTTCCGGGTAAACTGCTTGGACTGTTTGGACCGCACTAATCTTGTTCAGCAACTGATTTCGAAGGATGCTCTTGATTTGTTCTTAGACTATCACGAGCTCTACGGAACTGAAGACCTTTCTCATGCCCATGCGACGCTGTGGGCCGACAACGGCGACCAGCTCAGTCAAAACTACACTGGCACGGGTGCCCTCAAGAGTAGTTACACACGCTCTGGCCGCATGAATCTTGCTGGCGCTCTCAGCGATGTCTCCAAGAGTGTCAGCCGCTTGTATATTAACAATTTTGTGGACAAAACGCGACAAAGCGCCATAGAAGAGATTCTGGGTAAAGCCGAGGGCCAGGTCTCGGTAAGCATCTTTGACCCTATCAATGACCATGTTCGTGAAGAAATGAAACAACGTACTCGTGAGTATCAAAGTGAGACCCAGATCTCGATTTTTGCGGCGACCTTCAACGTCAATGGCAAGACATTTGACAAGGCTGATGAAGTCGCCTCATGGCTGTTCCCTCCTGCGATTTCTGATACAGGACACTACCCAGATCTGTACATAATTGGGTTCCAAGAGCTTGTAGAGCTGACAACATCGCAGATCCTGAATGTGGATCCCTCCCGCAAGATGTACTGGGAAGATCTTGTTGGCAATACTTTGAACTCGCGCTCTGAGCATTACGTGCTGCTGCGAAGCGGTCAGCTTGTGGGTACAGCAATTATGCTCTTTGTGAAGCGCTCGCACATGAACAAAGTGACTGATGTTGAAGGTACGTCGAAAAAGACTGCACTAGGTGGAATCACTGGTAACAAAGGAGGTGTGGCCATTGGCTTCAAATACTCCAGCACAAGATTCATGTTTATCAGCTCGCACTTGGCCGCAGGCATGCATAACTTAGAAGACCGGCACAACGACTACAAGCTTCTCGTCAATGGCTTGCGTTTGAGCGGTAACCGCCGCGTAAAAGATGCAGACGTGGTAATCTGGTTAGGGGACTTCAACTACCGTGTCGACTTGCCTAATGACACAGTGCGGAAACTCATGGAGCAGCGGTCTCGTGAAGAAACCATCCATCGTCTCTTGGAGCATGACCAACTCATCAAGCAAATGGAGCGCGGAGAAACCTTCCCTTACTTCAATGAGCAGAAAATCACCTTCATGCCCACATACAAATTCGATCCGGGGACATCTACTTATGATACGTCGGACAAACAGAGAGTTCCTGCGTGGACGGACCGTATTCTTGTCAAGGGCCAACGAATCAGGCAACGTGCCTACAACTCGGTTGCTAAAATCAAATTCTCCGATCACCGTCCGGTTTATGCTGTTTTCGACGTGACTGTTGCCGTTGTTGACACTGCGCGTGAAGACCAGCTCTACAGCCAGCTCTACGATCGCCGAAGAGATTATCTGAATGCCGCTGATGATCCATTGGTGGCCATTGGCAATGGTAAATCTAAGAGCGATGGCTCGGGTCGCGACATACACTTGCAGCACCCTTCCACGGACTCACAGAAATGGTGGGCCGGTGGGGGCCTGCACTCCCGAGTGCAAATCCAACCTCCTGGCAAGGACATGGTCTTAAATCCGGACAAAATCAACCCTTTTGCATCAAAAGATCCGGACTTTGTTAAGAGGCCCACGAGCAACGACGAAGTTCCTGCGTCCGTACACCAAAGGCACTCTCCTGGGGGCTCTCCCTCACCTCAACTTCACACTCAATCGAACAGAAGCCGCAGTAGTTCGTCACTCTCGTCGCTGGGATCCCTGTCAGGCGGGCAGCCGCCCCTGGTGCCCTCTCGATCAACCGGCGTTTCTTCAAATTCCACGGGTTCTGCCAGCGTTCATCGTAAGCCCGTCCCTCCTTTGCCAACCACAAAACCAAATGGTATAGCCGGGGCTAATGCCAGTCTCATGGATGCTCCAGTCCATCCGCTCCCCAAACAGGGAAGCGGCATACCAAGGCAGAGCAGTAGCAGTATCTCGAGTGCTTCGAGTCTGAGGAACAGTGACTCGGAAAGCTTATTAGACGCTGACGATGGTGCGGGCATCCCATATAAATCATTGATCTAAGTATTAGTGCGCTTTTAAGCTGTCTTCATCACATATGTTCTACGTAAAGATTCGCTACATGTCGTGACTTGAGCGCGAACTATGATATTTCACTTTTCTAATTGCTGTTTACTTGTCATATATTGGATACTGAATATAAGATGAGGAACTACTTGTGTTAGATCGATAAACCAGTGATGATTGGCTGGTGGTTCTGGGGTAGTTGCATGACATATGGCTCCGAGGCTGGTTTTGACCTATTGTGCCTCGTTGATGATCGATGCTATGAGTCTGTCATGCAGCTGTTTAATCCGAGCTCGGGGACGACCTTGCCCTCTACCCCGCGATATGACCGAGCTTAGCAGCGCTAGACCCGAGGGAAAATGCTATTGATGACAATGCCCTCCACGGGCTGCCCAAGACCCTTGCCCTCATCAGCCGACTTGGATGGACCATACCTTCGTTCGAGCTGGTAGTTCGGCTCCGCAACTGTTCGGACTTGGATTTTGGACACAAACGCCGTCCGCTCGTGCTGAGCGCTGGAGCCATAAGTACCAAATTTGCCGAGTCCGGTGGCACTTGCATGACGCTTGCTGGCTTAGGGGATGCGTTCTTCTGGGCAGGGGTACACATATTACTCTACGATTGGAATCCTCGGAAGTCTAATGGCAGGAGCTGTACAGAAAAGTATATATACAACGAGACGATGTGGGTACGAAATTGACAGCACAACATCAAGCGACCTGGCCGCGACTTTACCTGATTCAATTGTTACTCAATTGAGGATACCCAAAAACTAAAGAAAAAGTACTCGTACGAATTAGCAACAGCGTTTACAGAACAAGAACTCTTACAACCATTGTGCATCAGTAGCTGCTGAGATATCTACAGCTTTCGAAAATGAGCAACACGAAGAGAAAAGGTGGCAATCCCATCATAGACTTCACTGCCGGTGGTGTGGCCGGCTGCTGTGAGGCCCTGTCGTGCCACCCGCTTGACACTATCAAGGTTCGCATGCAACTGCAAGGCAAGGCCATAGCCGCGGCAAAGTCCTCAATTGAGGTTGCCGTGAACAGCGCAATTAACGAGGCAAAGGCCTCCGGCTCCGCTGAGGAGGCTGTAAAAACGGCGGCTGCGAAAGCTCGCGAGCAGGCCACACTGAAGTACCCGATTCACCGCCGTGGATTCGCAGGCACGGGTGTCTACATTTTTAAGAAAGACGGTATACCAGGCCTCTATCGCGGTCTTGGAGCCGTAATTGCTGGCATTACACCAAAAATGGCCATCCGATTCTGGTCGTTCGAGGAACTAAAACGGCTCATGACCCCTGCAAACGGCGTTCTCGGCACCGGAGGTATCTTCCTGAGTGGTATCGGCGCTGGAATCATCGAAGCAGTGCTTGTTGTGAACCCCACAGAAGTTGTTAAAATTCGCCTGCAAACTCAGTCACATTCACTTGCCGACGCCTCGATGCCAAGACCCAAGTACCGCAACGCTCTGCACGCATTTGTTACAATTGTTCGTGAGGAGGGAATTGGCGCCATCTACCGTGGAGTGGGCTTGACGGCCGCTCGTCAAGCATCGAACCAAGGAACGAACTTCACAGTATACACATTGTTGCGTGGCAAGCTGAACGAGATGCAGCCGCAGTATAACGGCGATCTGCCGGGCTGGCAAACATCGCTCGTCGGCTTGACAAGCGGTGCTCTTGGCCCGTTCTCTAACGCTCCCCTCGACGTGATCAAAACGCGCGTGCAACGCGAGGGCAGGCGACAAGGCGAGTCCGGTGTTGCGCAGGGAATGCGGATCGCGCGTGATCTTGTCAAGCACGAGGGTGCGTTGTCACTTTGGCGAGGTATCACGCCGCGCGTCATGCGTGTGGCACCGGGTCAGGCAGTCACATTCACGGTTTACGAGCGCGTCAAATCAAGCTTAGAAACGACGTTCGGTAAAACGCCACTCGCTTGATGATAGTGATGTAAGGATGTATGTTTAGAATTCGCTCTGCAGCGGATCCAGATAGATTTTCTCCAGGTATTGAAAAGAAAACAGGTGCTGAACGATCAACTAAGACGAAAATAGAGGCGCCCTTGTCGGTGAATATCATCAGGATCGAAGAAACTAGGCTAAGGAAATATAAAACTGCTTCGCTAACCTTACGGTAACTACGGTCCATTAGTTCTCTACTTAAGACATATTCTGCGTCGGCGTTCCTCTTTAGAATAGACGTTCATTGCTCTCACAGTGCATGCCATTCTCTCTCTGCATGTGATACTGGGGTACCCCCCAACCCTCTGCTGCAGCGAGAAAGAGATCAGAAGTGTTTACCCTTACCCTTCATTCGAAACACGCGGTACTGCTAAACTAGCCTAACGCGTACGGCGGGCGAGGCGGGCTACGACTACCCACCTCAGCTCTATTATCCCGCGGATAGCTCACGAAGACCATTGCTAACTGCCGACGCACGAGTTGCCGATAAGTGATATAACCCCTACTCCCTGAACTCAAGTGCGGGTCTCATTCGGAAGTGGACGACTATCGCTTTTAGCAACCAATGGCCTCTACAGATTCCGATGGTGGGAGGGTCAATGGCGACCAGCAACCGCGAAGAAGGTCGTCGCTCCCGGGAATGTCGAAGTTCACCGGCTCACAAGCTTCGTCTAATTCGCCGCCACCACTCCCCATGAACTCGCAGCCCCAGAGCAATAACCAGCAGCAAGTTACTGTGGAGACAGAGACCGTGCCCTCAGTGCCAACGCTGGCTGTGAATCCGAACCTGACATTACGTGTCAAGAAGAGCCAGGACAGCGTCCCTCGAGTAAGCTCGAGCAAGGGGGCTGCCAAAAGACGGAGCTTGAGGCTTGCTCAGGGTTCTAAAGCGGACATCTTTGCCGCGAAGGTCGCGAATGCCGTTGAAGAGCAGGACTCCAGCGACGACGAGACTTTTGTTTACCAGGCTCCTATAACCTCCTCACATGCTTCTGAATCATTGAGAAGGCCTTATATGCGGTCTGTCTCGAATTCTTCATCGCATGCTCCGCCCACACTGAGCTCTCTGTACCATCCCGGGGATTCCTACTTCCCTGACGAGACTCCGCAGTCCGATTACGAATCAGACTTAGCCGCACAGGACAACAGCGAGGCGCTGGGTGACGACAGTACTGCTCCTCTCTCGAGAAATGGTGCTTCGAGCCAACAGCAATCGGGCCAGATATTGCAAAGCCCGCGTAGTTTCGTGGTGCCCAAGATCAAAACTTACTCGCAACAGCATGGTGGAGGACACCACTCTGCGCAGCCGCCTCAATCGTCGTCATCTTCCATTATCCCCTTCCCGTCTTCTACGCAAGAATCAGATGCGTACGATGACAATCGCGAATTCCCCTGGATTAGACATTCAAGACAAGGAAGCCGCTCGCGAATGTACAGCAATGGCGATAGTACTTCCCCCACGAGAGACCCATACGATAGCATCCGTGCCAAGCACTCCTACCTTCAGCGGTGGAGGGCCCCCACGGCGACTAGCCAATCTCAGTATGACGACGCTCTGCCCGAAGAACTCTTGGATGAGCGTGCGAGCTTACTGAAGGGCCGTCCTAGTCTTTACAACTACCAATCGTCACGGAACTCCCACGGAAGACGCCGTAATAACAACGCTCTCTCCCTGAGTCAACAGCAACAGTTGAATCAGTCGCACAGTTCTCGCAATTTATTCGACAGCGAACAGCAAGTACCCCCCGAGTTTCTTAACGACGATCAGATGTCGCCAGCTGATAGCCACTTTAGCAAATTCCAGGCCGGAGTTTCTCTTTCGACCAAAATCATGGTCTTCGCGACCCTTGTTTTGATATCTCTTCTCTCGATGGTTTTCGTGACCGGGGTACTCTTAGCAGCCGCGCGGCCCCTGAGAGAGTTTAGCGTCGTTGCGCTCTCAGATGTTCTCGTGAGTGACAAAGAACTCCGTTTCACAATGATCACTTACGGGAGGAACCCGGGGTTTTTCTCTCGTGAAGTAAGCCATGGAGAGCTCGATATATTTGCTACGAGTTTGCATGCGGACTCAGGGGATGGCGATGTAGAAAACTTGATTGACTCGTCAGTCGATGTTAATTCTTCTGCTACTAGCAAGAAAACCAAACCAAGAACGGTGCTTTTGGGCACCATCACCGAGCTCGAGTCTCCAATGATATTCCACGGTGGATTGTCTAGCCAGCCCTGGCAATCAGGGTCTGCAAAACTTGTGGCTCCCCTCGCTAACAACACAGCTTTGTGGGGAGAGATAAGTGCTTACGAGTTTGACCTCACAGTCAAGGGGATTCTGGCTTATAACACATTAGGAGGCGAGCACCGGGAAACTGTGTCTCGAGCTTACCATGTCGTGGCCCCAGAATTTCCGGACAAGTTCCATGAGCCAAGACAATGACACGAGCTTGCCGTTGGAAGATGCAGGGAGAGTGTTCTCAGTTCATCTCCAATTTAGAAATTTCTTATTTTATTTATTTGGGAAGTGGTAGTGCCGTGATCAATGAACGCGCTTGCGCTTGCCATCGCCACTACCACCAACCACTTGTTTGCACATACGTCTGATTATTCGATTTTCTTATTTAATAATATATAATATCAGTTTCGGCTTTATCACGAAAACGCGAAAGATGGCATGTAAAAAAGAAAAGCGCCCACAATGGCGTTACTACACTCAAGGTTCTGCTAGAGGTTCATAATTCTAAGTTATTGGGAGATTTACATGACCATCACAATGTGGATGACCAAGTTTGTGAGGTTGAAATAGTACTGACTGAAATCACGTTCGAGATACTCAATGCAATGGCAGCCACGAGGAATCACAGACGACCTTCGCTCCCCATGCGAGGTCAGCGCTTTCAGGGCTGGGTTTATGCCAGAGGCTGCACGGCACGAGCATGCCAGTGCAGTCGGGAACAACGAGTGTTTCCAAATAAGGGAAGGACTATGGCGGCAATGCAGCCATACAACCAGATTTAGCGAGGAGGTATAATATAGGCATAGGTTCCAGAACAAGAAAATTTCTATCAAAAGTACCTAGGACTAATTCGAACGAGACGCTGCGTTTTGAGCCACGTACCGTATGAGCAGCAGCCTAAAGTACATTGTCGATCTGAAAGAGCGCAATGAGCGCGTATATCAGCTAGTGAATGGTATTAACAAGTTCAACCGCAACAAGCACCATTTGGATCTTCTGATGAAAGAATATATTGAGGTGAGCTCTGAGCTTGAGAAGCTGAGTGAGAAATGGCAAAAGGAGTATGTTCCCGCTGCCGAGAAGCGCCAGGCACTGTCTCGGAAACTCTATCTGGCCCGTAATCAGCCTCTTGACTTCAAGTCCGAAGTACTCAGGGAAATACAAAGTCTGAGTCGAGATTCTTTACTAAACCAAATAAAGCAACTACAAGAAACCTTCGCGAAGGACAAGCTCTACCAGATGCAGCTAAGGGAAGGGCAAGCCCCCATGATTGCCAAGTCTCAAGTCTCGCATGACCCAACCGAATTGCGGCCATCAAAGTCGTTCATGTGTGAGTCGCAGTCACCGAACCTTCAAAAGAGCCTCCCTGAGCGCTCTAAAAGTGAAATATTTGGGCTCTCAGTTCCGGAAATGGCCACAAAAATGAAAAGGAGGGCACATATGTCATGGTCCGTGAAATCAGCACAGAGGCAACTCGATGAGTTGGAGGCCACGTACACAGAGCTCGCCAAATCTATGCGCTCGATTGGAACGCAGTCCTGCGAGCTCACCGCGCGCATAAATAAGACGCAGAACAAGATCTCGATTTTGGAGGACGCTATGAGACTGCCCGCAAAACATATTTATTATGAAGTGGAGCTCGAGTATCTACCACTGCACCTTGAGGTATGTGAAGCCCACTTGGAAACTACGAAATTATACTGCATGCCTACTCAAACAGCCACACCACCACACCGTAAATTCCAGTTTCTGGGCCAAGATGATCAACCCTACGGGAGCTTTAATTTCTGCGCGGAGTCCAGTGGAACTGATCTCGTCTCGCCCCTGTGGACCAATTCAGCCAGTACGTCGATTATGGATGGAGGAAGTGTAGGTGCTGATTTTTTGAAAAGCACTGAAACTAGCTTCAGCGAGATTGCCAGTAATTGGGCAGTGTCCTCTTGAGGCTGATTGCATCTTGTCGCGTGCGGTTCTAGCGGAGGCGGTGGCACAAGGGTTGCGAGCGTAAAGTATGTGCATGCTGCAGATTGCCGGGTACCCACGAATTCGGACTTGGATCGGCAATGAGAACTGATAGCGAGATTCGAGAACAGTGTAGGCCGCACAAAGAGTCATTGCTTGTGAAAGTAAAAAACCCAACTTATTTATAAACAGAGAGTGTGTGGTTCTCACAACACTGTCTGTTTCTGGATGCTAGAACTATCAGTAGAGTAAATTCGCCAGTATATTTAGCAGTATCTATGTCTCTCTAGATCCATGCAAACTGAATTAAAATTGAGGTTCGTTCGATCACATGGACATAGCGACACCTCTCCGTACCTGGAGTGGGCGGGGAAAGGAGCGCGGGTACACAGGCGCGCGCTCTTACTACGACCACCTGTCCTAAATGGCTGGCTAGTGCACACAGCTGTAACCTCACCTACGTACTTTAATTAAAACAGAGAGTAAATATAAGGCTGTTTATCATTTGTAGACTTGGCATAATTTTAACAATAAATTTAGTGACACAAACAACGGTCATGCCCGGCGCTTCACCGGCCTAATTTGACTAAGGTGCACAACTACCGAAACCTATGGAACCGGTGGAATTTTACCCTAAGGACCCCATGACTAGGTCTGGACCCGGACACACGGTTCTTCCGCACGTAATCCACATCCCAATGGCTTGGTTTGGTGATGCGCGACGGCAGTCCACCCGTGGCCGGAGCTGTAGGGTTTCTTAGTCACTATCTACATCCGACAGTATATATATGCGGTGATTGAGCGCACTTAAAGGCTATCCTTCACTCTTGGAAACAAAAACAGGTATTCAAGCACTACCTCTTACAGAGAAAGACATTAAAAAAACAAACTTCGAAATGGTTGCCGCAGTTATTGGAAAGCCCGCCCCTACCTTCAAGAAGCAGGCCGTTGTTGACGGTGTCTTCGAGGAAGTCTCGCTTGAGCAGTTCAAGGGCCAGTGGGTCGTTCTTGCCTTCGTCCCCATGGCCTTCACTTTCGTTTGCCCGACCGAGATCATCGCCTACGACAAGAAGCTCAAGGAGTTCAAGGAGCGTGGAGCCGTCGTTCTCTATGCCTCGACCGACTCCGAGTACACTTTGAACGCTTGGAATAACGCTGCTACTAGCGACGGTGGTCTTGGAAACGTCACTTTGCCGTTGGTCTCTGATGCCAACCACTCGCTCTCGCGCGACTACGGTGTGCTAATCGAGGATGCTGGCATCGCTCTCCGTGGCACATTCCTCATTGATCCGCAGGGTGTTCTGCAGCAGGCTACTGTCAACAACGCCCCCGTTGGCCGTAACGTTGACGAGACTCTCCGTCTGCTCGACGCCTTCCAGTTCGTCGCCGAGAACGGTGAGGTCTGCCCGGCTGGCTGGCAGAAGGGTGACGAGGCCATCGACACGAAGAATGCCTCGAAGTACTTCTCGAAGCACTAAAGCCTAAGTAGCTAGTTATTTAAACGAACTGATTTATGAACCGATCTGATCTATCTTCAAATGCCATTGAACGCGCCTAGCCTTTAAAGATAGCTTATGGCTGGAAGCCGCAAGCAGTGTGGTGGCTACGGGGCTACGCTTTGCTCACAAAGCATGAGTAATCTCGATGCCATCATTGGCGAAGTGCCGCGTATTTGATTTAATACAGGTAATGAAATTAATACTGGATGCGTATAATTATGTATGTACGTGAGTGTATAGAGTGTGTATACGCGTGTGTCCAGGTGCGTGTATGTGTGCGTACTGTGTGGATGAGCTCGGCTGATGTAGGTACAACTGGCCCGGTGGTTCGGGTTCCCACTGGTTAGTAAGGCCACGATTGTCGAGGAAGAACAGATAGCCGACGACAATCCCGGTAATGGCCGTCAATTTAGCAACGGCTAGTGGTACTGCGGATCCCTACGACCCTGCCACGCAGTCGGAAGAATGGGACCAGAATCTACACTGGCGCCAGCAGCAGCAAATAGCCCACATCTCGCGCGAGAGCTCCATACCTCACTCGTACGCACGATTCGCCGCGGTCGCGTCGAAAGGAGCACCGCTGGCGACACCGACAGCCGCAGATCTCGCGCTCACGCTTGCTCGTGAGGAAATTGCGGCGGCAGCAGTCGCTGCGGCCGGTCCAGCCGCGCCCGCGGGCAAGCGGTCAGGCACGACGTTCATTGAGAAGCGCGAGCACCGCGAAGAAGAACGCCAGCGGCACATCAATGAGGATCTGCATCACCAGTATTGGACGTCATTAGATTGCAGCGGCCAGGGCTTCGTGGCTGTGAGCCCGAAGATCATGCACTACGAGTTCTTGCAGAAGCTATACTTGAATCACAACAACCTGCGAGAGGTTCCGAAGTGTGTCACGAAGCTGTCTCAGCTGCGCATTCTCGACCTGAGCTCCAATCAGCTCGAACGGTTACCCCCTGAAATCGGCGTAATGTGGAACCTGCGCGTACTACTTCTCTTTGACAATCGAATCGAGACCCTGCCATACGAGCTTGGTTCGCTCTTCCAGCTCCGTATGCTTGGCATTCTCGGAAACCCGTGGGTCGAGGCCGACCAAATTGGCCGCAATGTGTTCGCTTCGCATGGCACGAGCGGGCTCATCCAGCACCTGCGCGATATAGCGCCCGTAGACAGCCCCCCTGCGCCGCGGCAGTGGATCAAGCTGAACGATGTGACAAATCCTGCAAACGTGCTCACAATGATGAGTTACAACACCCTTTGTGACCAGTATGCAACCCCTCAGATGTATGGCTACACGCCGTCGTGGGCGCTGTCATGGGGCTACCGCAGCCAGCTCCTTGCTGAGGAGGTCTTGCACCAGGACACGGACCTGATTTGTTTGCAGGAGGTGAACACCGCTGCACTAGAAGAGCTTTGGATACCAGTGTTGGAGCCGCGCGGCTATAAAGTGATATTCTACCCGAAAACGAGGGCCCGGACCATGAGCAAGCCGTCTGAGGCAAGGCTCGTGGACGGGTGTGCGACGTTCTATCGGAAGAGCAAATTGAAGCTCATCGAGAAGTACGGCGTTGAGTTCAACTCGAAGGCGCTGCTCAAGGACGACCTCCGCAAGTCCGTTGATATTTTCAACCGCGTCATGACCCGCGACAATGTGGCTATTCTGGGCGTGTTCGAGGTCCTGAGCACGGGCCACCAAGCAGTGGTCGCGAACACACATTTGCATTGGGATCCAGCGTTCCGGGACGTGAAGCTGGTACAAACGGCTTTGTTACTTGAAGAAACCGAGAATATGGCGAGGAAATACGCGAAGGAGCGTGGTAACGGCGGTCTGAAAAACGTGCCGGTGATGATCGCGGGCGATTTCAATTCATCTGCTGATTCGGGCGTCGTCCACTTGTTCAACCACAGCTTTGTCTCGCCACAACATGAAGACATGGAGGGTCACATGTATGGTAGGTTCACTGAGGATGGCATCTCTCACAATTTGCCACTCAAGTCCGCGTATCCAGAGAACATGCAGCTGCCCTTCACGAATTACACACCGGATTTCGTCGAGGCTATCGACTACATCGTGTATTCTACGCCAACCATCAAGGTCAACGCTTTGCTTGGCGAGGTAGACCCGGAGTATGCGGCATGGCACGTAGGTTTCCCGAACGCACACCATCCGAGTGACCACGTCCCAATTGCAGTACACTTCGAGTTTATATAGTCTACTAATATCTGTGTACAAATTGCTCACTGCTGATTAGGCGAGGAAAGCCGTAGTATGTATACACAACTCAGCGATGCCCACTTTCAGCCTCGCTTCGAATTGGAAGCTTGCTCGACATTGGGGCTTGTGTATTACTGCAAAGAATAAGAATGAAGGCTGCGAATAATTTCAAAGTCTTCATTAAAGCAAAAGGCCCAAGAAGCTTGCAAACCAGCAGAATGGCAAAATTGCATCTAAGTATGAGAAATCATAGTTGACTAAAGAAGACAAATTAATACAATTAAATGGGATAGAAAGTATGAGAGTGAGCGGTGCTCAGGTTTGTATTTTAGGTCCGTTATGCTGCGATGATGCTGAATCCAATCGCCATAGCCGCAATTGCGTACTTGGAGAATGTGGTGCGTGATGAGCCATTGGACAAGGTAGGGCCTCGCGTGGTTATAGATGGCGAGGGGCCCTGGCTAATGGTGGGCGCGTTGCCGTCGCCAGAGCTTGGGCTTCCCGAACCGACGCTTCCAGGGCTTCCGGCGCTGTTACCATTCGGCGGGGTTCCAGATCCTGCTCCCCCAGCGTTTGGAACAGAACCCGGGCTTGCCATCGGATTAGACGGCCCCATAGAACCAGAACCGTCGCTTGGTAAAGAGCTTGATCCAGAGCCTTCACCTTCAGGAGCTACATCTGGAAAGCCGGTTTCATAGCTGCCAGCACCAGCATCTGCGCTAGTGGGGGTTCCGCTGCCAGATTGGCCACTGCCATCGATCCCACCATTAGCCCCCATGCTCGGCTGCGAACTAGAGGATGCATCCGGAGCAGTAGTCGGAGAAGAGTCCGAACCACCCAACGTGCCACTGCCGCCCATGCTTCCAGAGTCACTTGAGCCGCTAGGGCCTGTGCCATTGGCACCATTGCCGTTGCTGCTTGTCCCATTATTGCCTGAGCCACTGCTCTCAGAACCGTTATCACCAGTACTGCTGCCCGGAGTGCCGTTGTCAGTTGAGCCATTACCGCTAGAAGGGACGGGGTAACCTGGACAAGTGCATCCACCCATGCCACCAGGATTGGCTCCAGGATTGGCTCCAGAAGCGTTGGGGTTGCCAGTGCCTCCCATACTGTTCGGACTACTGCCAGTGCCGCTAGGATTGCCCGACCCATTTGTGCCGTTGGGGCTGCTCTGAGGTTCAATGGGATTCCCGCTTCCTCCCATTCCAGTTGGGCTGCTCTCAGGGCCGCTAGGCTCTCCAGATCCTCCCATGCCATTGGGGCTGCTCTCAGGACCGCTGGGCTCTCCAGATCCTCCCATGCCACTGGGGCTACTCTCGGGGCTGCTGGGCTCCCCTGATCCTCCGGGTCCTGTGCCTTGGCCTTCTCCGGTTCCTGAAGGGGATCCGCTGTTGGTTGCTGCGGGGTTACCGCCCACTCCGGTCTCAGTAGGTGCACCACTCATTCCAGTTGGGGCTCCATTGCCAGTGTTTTCAGTAGCAGTGCCGCCCATCCCAATTGGAGCTGTATTGCCACTTACGGGTGTATTGACGCTAGTAGGAGCTCCTTTGCCTCCTTCACTCATCGAAGGAATGCCAGGAACGCCAGTGTTCATACCATTGCCAGAGTTTCCAGTGTTGGCGGGCGAGCTGAAAGTCATGGTAGTTGTGTAGACAGTGGTGCTCAATTCAGGAGTTCCCGGATAAACGATCGTGCATCCTTGACCGGTGCATGAAGACGTTTGTTCAGACGAGACGGGTGTTGTACCTCCACCAATAGTGGACAAATATGTGGTGACATAGCCACCAGCAGGTATACTACCATTATTGCTGGCGTTGTTCCCACCTGCACCGCTACCAGTCATAGCAGCAGTGGGGTACGTCATAGTGCATGAGCCCCATGGAAGCGAGCTTCCCGCAGAGTCCACGCATGCGGTGGCGTATACCGTTGAGACCGGTGTCTGGCTACCAGGTTCTGCTCCAGTCTCAATGCTAGTGAAGGTAACCGTGCAGCTCGCCTCAGTGCAGCTCAGAGTCGTAACAGAAGGAGGAGATGTCGAGACGGACGTTACCGTTTGAACCTGATTGATTGTGACATCGTTTTCAGTAGTGAACGTAGACGTCTCTACCGAAGTGACGGTGAAGCTCTCAGAGGCTGTGAACGTAGAGGTCTGGACCGAGGTCTCCACAAGCGTGCTGACCACCGTTGCTGTAGAGGCCGGCGCAGTTAGAGTCACAGGAACAACACTAGGCTCTTGAGTTATTGTAAGCTCCGTGGTGAATGGCTGAATAGGTAGTGTCGAGGTTACTGTAGACCCACCCTCTGTCGTAGTGAAGTAAATTGTGGAGCCAGAGCCAGTGACCGTAGACTCAAATGTCGAGGTTTCACCCGAGCCCAGTGTTGTTGTGAGCGTCAAGATAGCACCCGATACAGTGGACGTCTCTATAACTGTCGAAGGACTGATTGTTGAAACCACAGTGTAGGTGGTTCCGGGCATCACAAAGGTTGTATCAAATACGGTGTTGTAACTTGTCACGAGCGATGTGAAGATCTCGGTGCCACCTGGAGGTGTGAACGTCGTCAGTTGCGTTTGGACTGAACTCGGAAGCGTAGTCGTATAAGTTGAAACAGATCCAGGAACATCAGTTGTGGTCGTGTAAGTAGTGTCAGGATTGCTAACGATGCTACTGATCGTAGTCGCGGGTAGAACAGTCGTGACCACAGACGTCACGCCTGGCAGAGTCGTGTACGCCACGGTAGTTATCACAGGATTAACAGTCTCAGTGACCACGGCTGGTGTATTCGTCACCTCGATAGTTTGAACCTGGCCGGGCACAGTTTGAACAATCACAGTTTCTGAAGGCTGAAGCGTTACTGTAACATCGGTCGTTTGGTTCGGCTGCGTCACTATGCTGGTAATAGTCGTTGGTGAAAGAGTAGTGACTTCAGTGGTAGTTGATGGAGCCTCGGTGATAGTAGAGTACTCTGTGACTGCATCACTTTCTGTGAATGTAAGTGTCAAAGTTTCGGTATCAGTAGCTGTAGTCACCGAAGTAGAGAGAGCAGGTGTCGTTATAGTGACTGTGGTTGTTTCATCGGTACCCGTTGCCGATACAACAGTGGTGTATCCAGGCTGTGTGAACACAGATGTGACAGTCGAAGGCATGCTACCATCACTGCCGCTAACGACAGAAGTTGTTGTTATGACTTGAGTTATCGACATTCCTGGTGTGGCCGTGTATACCGAGGTAACCTCTGACTGAGCAGGGACTGTGCTAACGATAGTGGAATAATCGCTTGCCTCCGTTTCATATGTGGAATAAATCGTTGATACGACATCAGTGGTGATAGTGTCGATCTCGGTAGTCATCAAAGTATTGTCTGGCTGATTGCTGGTTGACGTAGAGCCATCTCCTATACCGGAAAGGGTGGTATAGTAAGTTGTGTCCGAGCCCGAAGTCGTTGCGTAAATGCTGGTGGCGGTGATGACTGACTCTATGGTACTCAATATGGTGTCTGTCAACGTCTGCGTTCCCGGCGTCAATGTGATAGTAGTCTCGCTCTCTGGAGAGGCAGGAGTCAAAGTTGTCGTGATAATTGAAGGCGAGCCATCCGACCCATCACCTCCAACAGCAGTGGTGATGGTTTCAGTTATAACAGTAGTACTTCCACCAACCGTGTTGGTAACTGTGATGGATGTCGGCGGTTCCGTAATAGTGACAGCTGACGGCGACTCCGTGAACGTTATAGTAGTCACGGACGTTCCTTGGGAAGTAACAACAATCGTTTGTGTGCCTGGATTGATGGTCTCCGTGAGAGTGCTGGTACTGGGGGGCACAGTGATGGTAGAAATCACTGGCGACGGTGTAATAGTCGAGACTAGAGTGCTAGTCGCCCCACCCTGGGTGATTAAGGTCGTATAAGTGGAACCAGGGATATAAGACTCAGTATCTGTGGTGACTCCTGGGACTGTCGAGGTAGTAGTCGAATAGGAAGCCTGACCTGTAACAGTAAGAGTTGCAGTACCTGCCGGGATAGTTGAATAGACGACTGTTGTCTGCGCAGGATAGGTGACCACGCTTGTGAACTCCTCAGTAGTGAGGAGTGTTACAGTGTCAGATTCGGTAACCGTCATTCCACCGTTACCGTTGTCAACGGTGCTCGTGTAGACATCAGTCTCTGTGGTTGTATATCCTGATCCGGATAACGTCACAGTTGTTGGAACCATATTTGTTATTGTGGACCCTTCGCTCTCGACAGTAGTTGGCACCAGGCTAGTGACTGTAGTGGTGGGATCTCCATTGATGGTTGTAGCAATGGCTGTAGTAACAGTCACAGCCGATCCTGTGATGGTCTCCTCCTGTGTTACAGTGACCGGTACCATGGTTGTATACTCTTCGGTGGATAGTTCGACGGTCGTGACTTCCTGCGTCAAAGTAGAGGCAGAGATCGTGACTGTTGAAGCGTCTTGTGTTGTCACTGAACCAGGAACAGTAATAGTAACGTCAGATCCCGCAACTGTCGAAGCTGGCAAAGTGACTGTCGAAGCGGGTAGAGTAACCGTTTGAGGATTCAAAGTGATAGTAGAGAGGGTGAATTGTGTCATATAAACCGTGCTAGTGCCAGGTAGCGGTTCATAAATTGTCGAACCTTCTCCTGTGACAGTTTGGTAGTATGTCTCAGTGCTGCTGAAAGTGACATCAGTTGCAGATGTTCCTTCGTTGATAGTGACAATAGAAGAGAATTGAACGGAAGAGACACTATTAGAGCCTCCACCGCAACATTTTCCGCCATGGAAGAATGTAAATTCAGTGAAGTTATTGAGCTGGTCTTGGTTATCAAACTTCTGAGAAGAATTAAAGTCAGCTATAATGAGGTGTTGCGAGGACTGTAGGCCGCACGCACGGCACTTGTTGACATTTTCCAAGTTTTCCGACAGTGATTGACAGCAACTATTTGTTAACAAGCATCCAGTTAATTGAGTGGAGCTGTCATCACAGTACTGTTGCACACACGAAGAGTCAAGCTTATAGCTCATCAGCTCCTCGTCGTTGGCAAGACTAGGACAGAATGATCCAAATGTGGCGAGTGCCCCTTTGGGTAGTCCTGCTAAAGGCACTAGCAGTGCCAGAAAGTTTGAATGAAGCATCTCAGTCAACTAGATTCACACGATAGTAATAAAGTAAGTGAATCCTTATCAACTTGAATGTCTTCGAGATGGAAAAGAAAACCAAAGTCGAGAAAAATCGGCCGTATTTATCTACAAAATCTGGTCGTTAAAGTTTCAAGTCCCCTCGTTAGCTAAGTAACTTAACGAACGTTCTCAGGCTCAGGGTTATGCAGGCGGCTCAGTTGGTAGTATCTCCTTCAAATCCCCGCAAATTAATAGGTGAAGCGGCTTATCTGCCCCAATAGGATCTGCACAACTTTTTAAGGCACCAGTACTTCCCAATATCTGCAAGTTTCCTAGGTGATTGGATGTCGCTGTGCTCCCCTTATTTGCTCCCCTGCGTGGTGGGGGTCTACCCTGAGCCTCGCGCGAACCCCTCTCTCAGCGATGCTTAATTGTGGTTTATATGCTAAGGAACCTTAACTTCCGAGAACTCAAAAGCCAAAGATCCACACAGAGCGGCTCCACGTATCACTATAGTGGACACGCATTGAATTGGGATCGCAGACGAGCGGGAAGGTCCGTGAACTCAATCTTACTTAGCCCCTCACTCAAAACACAGTTGGGTCCATTTTAAGGGTTCTACTTAGATCCATCTGTAGCTACAGCGTGGCAAGATAAGGTGTTAACAATAGGTTTCGTGAAACTCATCTACTCCCGCCCTTTCTCAAAGGGTATTCCAGGCGTCTGTGGCAACGAGCCACAATTTCAAAGAAGTCGGCTTCCTTCTCAACTGAGATTTCTCCATGTCTCACGAAGAATTCTATCAACACCAGAGCACAGTTGTACTTGAACTCGCCGTTGAGCATCCGCTTTTTTACCTCCTCATACGTCATGAGCTGGAAATCCTCAGCCTCCCCATCAACAGGGCGTGGAGCAAGCCCACCTTTGTCAGGATGTTCCATTGTCAAATCGTAGACGCACTCAACTTCGGGTTGAAAATATCCAGTAATAGGGTCGATAAATTCGTAAGACACAACTCCAACAAGATTCAGACGAGGCTTAACGTAACTTGGAGGCAGTCCTGCCTCTTCACCACACTCTTTTACCGCGCAGTCTTCGAACCCTAGGCCGTCGCCAAGGCCGCCAGCAACGGTATTGTCCAGCATGCCAGGGTATGTGGGCTTCGTGGCTGCTCTTCTTGGAACCCAGATTTGCTTTGTCTCAGGGCAGAATCCGTTGATGTGGCAGCCGTAAGTAACAATGCCGAAAAGGGCGGCGGCGCTTCTTTCTATAGAGAAATAAACGCGGCCGTTCGTACCGTAGCATGCATATAGTTCGTTGCGCCAGCCAGCCAGACACGCAAATGTATTTTTTTCTCTCCAGCCTGAGACCAGTTCTGCAAATTTAACATCTAGATCTTGTGGTTCCGCTATACGGACTGTCATCTCAGCCGTGTTTACTCTCAGCCAGCTCAGAGACATTTGTTGCAGGACCGACACGACGGGAGTCGTAATTTTACCCAATAATGCACCATCATCGGAAATGAAGCGCCAGTTTGATCCACCTGCCGAATACGGCGAGTTGTCCACACGGCTAATGAGATCGAGATACATTGGAGAATGAAGGCAGTAGTAGGCTCTTAAGAAGACCTTGCCCAGTGCTTGGCCTGGTATTGTGAGGTTGCTGACGTCTCGCTGAAACAGCTGGGACATAAGGGCCGCGAAGAAGTTCAACAGGCTGTATTCCCTGTCACGTAAGTAGCTCTTTGTATCGATAAAGCTTCAGTTTCTCATGATTCTCGAATCTCACGAGAGATCGTAGGTGAATATGGTAGTAGCTCAGCTGCCCTCTTCAACCAATGCGCGCCCGATGCGTAGTCGCCCGATAATCGGTGAGGCGCGAAGGTGAGGCCCTCGTTCAAATAACATGCTTCGACGTACTAGCTAAATATTACGCTGTGCTACGCTATACAGCTCGATGTGGGGAAAAGGCCTCAGCCTTGACCCATAAGGCAGGCTGACACGTTGAAAGCGCCGCCACAATCTCGCTTAGCCCTTTTCGATCATACGAACAAATGTATTCCGGCCAATCAAGCCCCTCACTGTCAAAGTATCGTAAGCAGAGAGCACTTTGTGTGGAAACTGCTGCGGCTCAACTAGTGGGCATGTGTGTGTACATGCATGGGGGAGGCCACACGACTGTCAAGCCCTCCACACGCTGCTTGGCTGGCGTTTCTTTAAACATGGCATCACGTGTCTGTTTGAAGCTTGGGCTACGCTACCCAGAATGGCGGGGAAGGGGTCAATGACAGGGAAGGGTTTTCTATTGATCTGATTGTATGGCCTGAGCAACTCGACAGCCAGTGGAAGGTATTATATGACAGCACGATGCGGCCCCAGAGCCTCGGATGTAAGCAGGTAACTAATTTCCAAAATGGGTCACGAGCTCAACCCTCTGGCGGGGCCTTCCGTTTTGCCCATAACCTCGGCCATGGCCCTCCTACTAGTGCCATCAGCGTACTTGGGAGGGCTTCGCTAGCTTGCATAAACCTTATCTTACTAATAAACTGATAACGATGATAGGAATTTGGGGGCGTAATGGGGTACGGGTTGACTAGCGATACGGCGCGCGTGTGCAAATCCAGCTGGACCCTGAATATGAGAAACCGAGGTTTCTCGAGACGTCCCGGGTTCAGCTCATGAAGCGCTGGAAGCAGTATTGCGTCTGATCCCCCTGGGTCCCCTCCTCGGCCGACCTAGAATAACGATCTTTACCCGCCCTTGTCGTCAGCTTTAGGACTGTCTAGAGCGCTCGTTTGGGCGTAAAACATCCCTGCGCCCAGAGAGCCATCTGGATAGTGTGCATATAATAAACCTTACCCAGATAAGATGGGGCACAGAGCAAATTCGACACTTACCGACCCCCTCTTGGTATATATAGCCTTTACGGCGTGAATTTGGGGATTACATCGAAGTCATCATATGGATCCAGAAAAGCAGGTCATTGACAATAACTCCATTCCGCAAAAGTCGGCGGAGGTTGGCTCCGTCGCCAGCACTTCGCTGAACTTTAGCGAGCCGGAGCATCAAGAACCACAGGACAGAGGATTCGTCAAGAATTTCTTTGATGGCTTCAAACGTGCCGATCTGAGCAATATTGATACGTCAGGGATGACCGAGGCTGAGATTCATGCATATCTTACTTCTAAAGCTCCTTTGAAGCGAAGTCTGAACTCGATCCAAATCTCGTTAATCGCCATTGGTGGTTCTATTGGTAGCGGTCTTTTCATCGGAATCGGCTCTTCATATGCTAGCGGCGGTCCAGCGGCGGTTGTGATTGGTTTCGGAATCATTGGAATCATGATTTTCGCTACGCTCCACGCCATTGGTGAGCTCAGTGTACGTTTCCCGCAAAACGGTAGTTTCTTGACACATGTGTCCCGGTTCGTTGACCCTAGTTGGTCACTGGCAATGGGATGGAACTATCTGTTACAATGGCTAGTCACATTCCCGTTGGAGCTGATCAGTGCCTCGATTACTCTTGGATTCTGGGATGGTGATAACAATGGAGCCACGCGTGTCAGCAAGGCTGCCTGGGTTGCCCTCTTCTACGCTGTGTGTATAGGTCTCAACTTGTTCGGCGCCAAGGGCTACGGCTGGGGCGAGTCCGTGCTCAGTATTATCAAGGTCCTCGCTGTTATTGGCTTCTGCATCTTTGGCGTCGTCGTGAACTGCGGCGGGTACCCTGGCAAGTACGCAGAGCACGTCGATATTCCTAACTACACTCACGGACTTACTGGGAAATATATTGGTGGGCATTTCTGGCACCATCCTGGTGCTTTTGCCCATGGTTTCAAGGGCGTTGTCGCGACCCTTGTCAATGCTGCTTTCAGCTTTAGTGGTAAGTATTCACAACAGGGCAGTAGATTACTGCATCCTCAGAACTCACAAAATTTGGAAAAGAGATAGGAGATCTCTTTCCGACTCTCCCCTTTTCCATCTGGAACGCATACTAACATCATTTTAAGGATCTGAATTGGCTGGTCTTGCAGCAGCAGAAACCGCTAATCCTACTAAAGCCCTTCCTAAGGCTGTGAAACAGGTTTTCTGGCGTGTCGTGCTCTTCTACATCGTGAGCTTGACAATTGTGGGCTTCCTTGTTCCATATGACGATGCACGACTCGGTACCACCGGTGACGGCCGTGCTTCCCCATTTGTGATTGCCATCAGTAATGCAAACGTCAAAGCGTTGCCAAGTATTTTCAACGTCGTGATCTGCTTGGCTGTCATCTCTGTCGGAAATGCCTGCGTTTATGCTGCGTCACGTACCGTGGCGGCATTGGCGGCGCAAGGTTTCGCTCCGCGGATCTTCGCGTACATTGATCGTCAGGGTAGGCCCCTTATGGGACTTGCTCTTGTGTCATTTATCGGCTTGCTCTGTTTCCTTGCTGCTAGCGATAAACACACGGAAGTCTTCAATTGGATGCTTGCCCTGTCAGGTTTGTCTTCGATTTTCACCTGGGGATCTGTTAACCTCGCTCACATCCGGTTCCGCATGGGCCTGCGTGCTCAGGGCCGTTCCACAGATGAGCTTATATTCACGGCTGGTGCAGGTATTTGGGGCTCTTTCGTGGGCCTTGGTATCAACCTTGCTATTATTGGCTTGCAGTTCTGGATTGCGCTGTATAATGTCGGTCAAAAGACACCGGACGCCTCGGACTTTTTCGAGGCCTACCTGTCGGTGCCTGTTGTGCTCGCATTTTACATTTTCGCTAAGTTCTATCTTAAAGGCTGGAAGTCATGGTGGGTCAAGGCTGAGGATATGGACCTTGACAGCGGCGCGCGTGAGGTCGATTTGGATTTGCTGAGACAGGAAATCCGCGAGGAAAAGGAGCGTGTGCGCTCGAAGAACTTCATGTACCGCTTCTACTATTTCTGGTGCTGAAGTTTCTTTCCTTTCGATTCACAACACGAGCATGAAGAAGACTTCGCTGTCACTTGTTACTTACATAGGAAGCAAGAAAAGGACATAATGACCCCTCCTATGCTTCATTTGCTTTCCGTAACCACAGATTCACACACATTTAATATCTTAAAACTGTACTTAATATTATTCTGGTTACATTTTGAGCTCCCGCAATTTCCTACTGCGGCAGTTCTTTTCCTACTCGGGTCTGCGTGACGATGTCCCATCCGCGTGGGGCATCCCTTCCGTAGCGTTGTTCCGCCATAGGGGATCGCGTTCCCGCTAGCGGCATGAACTCAGCACTTTCTTTTATTCTGGATAATTAAAAATTATAGAACCACAGAAAAATTAGTACACTGCTCACGTTCTGGCTGCCATGAGCGCCAACAATCCTCAGGAGCTGGTACCACCTTAAAAGAACCATCGCGGCACCACGTCTACCTCTGTGGCACGCATGCAGTGACCAGCGAGCAGAATAAGCATTTAAAAATCTACGCAGATGAGGACAGCTTCTGCAGGATGTATCGGTGTCGCATCTTGGAGACCAGTGGCTCGATCGCACAGGACACCGGACCTGTTCGCAGTCCAGCCGCCACAACAGGCCCTGTATCATCTTCGCCTCTTGCGCATCACTCATTGTTTCGAATGTATATCACTTGGTCTCCGCGAACGAACAGCATCTCGGCGTTTGTCTTCGAAGGCTCGATTGAGGTCCCGCTAGAGGCAAGCGAGTAGACGGTCTCCTCTGTGTTTCCCAGCACCAGGTTGCAGTGCTCATCGTACGCATGAAGCGTACCGCGCAACTCGCGATTGTCCCGCAGCTTGACGTGAATCTGCTCGTCCAAAAGAGACCGAATCAGATCTAATGGCGCAGACATTTGGAGAAACAGACTTAGTCAGGCGAATCATTTAGCATGCCTTATCTTCTTATAGCGGAGAGCCAAAACAGGGCAACAGACATGCATCACATTCAAATTCGGACTTACATAGGTACCTGACTGTTTGATAATAAGATTTACTGTATATTGTTTTTGTGTTCCGGCAAATTTATTTTTACATGTCCGCTTCATCACTTTTAGGCTGCGTGTCCCACTGTGCTACTCTTTTGTCACGACACCGTTCGGCCTAGTAGGTACCTCATACTGCTAGGAAAATTTCGCCCTAGCGCACACATCCACAAACCTCATCATCCTGAATAATACCCGAGAAATACCAGCAGGCATTTGCAAATATACCTGATGCGTAGGTTCAGCACGCTACCTGGGCGTTGGGCTCGAGCAGAGAAGGTTGCCAATGCGAAGCCACTGGTCTTGCGACCGCCTATCGAATCCAGGGCCTCAGCTGTCGAGACGCCAGAGACCCACCCGCTATGGCAGTTTTTCGCGGACAACAAGTACATGAGGCGGGCGACAGACTTAGAGGACATCGGGTCAGCCTGGTCTGTGCCTCAGCTTCGGCGAAAGAGCTTTGAAGACCTCCATACCTTGTGGTACGTGTGCCTCAAAGAGCTGAACAAGCTCAACCGAGAATCAAGGTTGCTCCAACAGTACGAGAACCGGCCCAGTGGTGACACACGACGCGTTGCTGATGACGAGAATCGGTTCGCTGAGGTCGCTGCTCAGGTTCGTACCACGATGTGGCGGACCCGTCATGTGCTAGCCGAGCGGTACCATGGGCACAAGGCTTCAGTCACTTTTGAGCTCGGTCAGAAGTTCCCAGCGCTGTTGCACGAATTCCGGAGTGGTTATCTTTCTGCGGATTCCAACGCAGACTCCCAGGTCAATGCACAGCTCGAGCGCTTTGCGTTCGCTTTCTTCGGAATCAACCCCTTGCTCGAACATAACTTTGCTGAGCCGCGTGTTGTTCGCGGTCTATACACGGTCGCGCAGCTCCGTCTCGAGCGCTATGCGAGTGAACAGAATGAGGTCACTGACGTTCGCGATATACGCGAAGCTTACACGCTCTTCACGGCAGAGCCCACGCCCGAGGGCATTGCCGACGCCATAGCCACTATAAAGGAGGTTCGCTCGCAGGCTGAACCACTTCCAAAAGACCAGGATGTCGTTGCTTTGGCCGAGATCATGCACCGTGCCAGCGCCTAAGCGTGCTAGGCTGGGTGCAGCTGTACATATTATATAAAAATGTCTTCGGTGCCATCACTTACGGTATCTATATTGCTACCTCTAGACTTATCTACGGTTTTCATGTCGAATGCCGTCTCAGCAATTCCTTTTCTTTTCGCCGAGTGGACTCTCAACAACTTCCAGTGTGTGTGTTCTACCGACAAAGAAGCGTTGGCACGAGGCGCGGGATTGCGGTACTCTGACATCGCCTCTGATACTCATACTCGTCCACAGTCTGATGCCCGGGTTCGGTGACTAGTTTGAGTCGATTTGCTGCCAAAGCTAGAAGATATTTACTCGCTTTGTCTTCTCCAGAATGTAGTCGCATTTGCATGTGAGTGAGATGAATGAGAGAATAAAATAACTAAACTAGCAACTTCATTATTGTTTCAAAGGCCTAGGATAATAGTTAGAGCGAATGTTTACTTTTTGGTGACCAACAGCGACTAATATTAAGGCACGCGCCCTTAGGAATGCCGAATTACTCTGCCTTTATCTCGGTTACTTTGTTAGCAGCATCCTCCTCCACGGTCTCAGGCGCTGCGTCCGCATCCGTCACCGTGACCCTCGGAGCGCGTCTCTGCGGCGGTGAGAAGAAGAGCAAGAGAACGTTGACAAAGCCGAACACGGTCGCAGTGATCGCACAGGCCAAGACGGAGGCGATAACTGTCGTAACAGGGAAGAGCTTCATGGCTGCAAGCTTGTCCTCACGGAAATAGTCGATGAAAGCATTATAAGTGTCTGCAGAGTATCCCCACGGATCGAGCTTAAAGTCCTCGAACTCACGACGGTAGCTGTCAACCAACGATATGCCGGCGTTGCGCTTCTCCTCTTCCTCGATGCTCTGCTTACGATAGGCCTCGGCAGCTCTCGATTGCGACTCGTTCTCTAGAACGTACTTCGGCGACCAGGTCGCGTTTCCGATGTTTTCAGCATCTCGCACCGACCGACCAACGTAGATGTTGTCGAACAAAATATCACCTTGAACTGTCAGAAGCTCGAAACCAATGCCGCCAATGTCAGCGTCCAGCACACCTGGCTTGTCGTTTTCGGGGTCGAAGTCAGGATTCGGGATCTTCCGAGGCTCCCATTCGCCCTTGTAGTCTGGGTTCTCAACAAGCGGCTGAGTCCACTTGCCGCGGAACTTCGGGTTACGAATCAGCGGTGCAACCCACTCACCGCAGCCCTCGCCGGCTGCCTCGTCGAGGTTCGCACACTCCGGGTTCAAGATCTCAGGAGCGGTCCATTCACCATCTTCTTCATCGTCCCAGTCTTCCGGTTTCACGGCCTCAGGGTCGGGGATAAAGAGGCTCAGGTCTTCGCGCCAGCCTGCAGGCTTCTTGGCCTCGGGGTCGTGAATCAAGTGCGGCTCGTTTTCGTCCCAGTCCTCGGGTTTCTCTGTCTCATTAGGATCCAGGATCATCGCGTCCTCGACCCAGTCCTCGGGCTTAGTGTCATTGGGATCGAAGATCTCGGAGGGGGGCACGAGCGGAGGCTCGAACTCATCAGCATCAAGAAGGCTTCCTGACCTCATGATTGAGCCATCAATGCGAATCTCGTATCGCTGGTCCGGGTACACTATGAGAGTGTAAAGAGTCGAGAGCAGTCCCGAGCGGGGTCTGGGGGTGCCAGTGAGGTGGTGCTCCTCGCCGTTGCGGCGCAAAATAAAGTGGACCTTATCAGTCTGTCCGCACCTGTCGGGGCCGAACATTACGAGGTACGGTGTCTCGTTAGAAAATTGCGACCAGTCGGAGTCGCTCGTCGGCGGCAGCAGCTTAACGTATGCACCACCGCACCTTAGCGACTTCTGCAGCTTCACCTCGTACTGTACAACCCAAGGCTTGCCGTCATCCTCGCTCGTTTTCAGCGGCGTGTCCAGTTTGCGTGCAATGGCAGCGACTTTCTGCTCGCTTTTCAGCACCAGGCCCTTGTCTCCATCAAATCCGCGAAACTCAGTCGGCTCCTCGATGGCCCACTCGCCCGTGTAGGGCTCATCTCCACCGCGTGGCGCTTTAGACGTATGCCATTTTGCCCAGATTTCGCTTTCCGGCTCGCTGAATTGCTCGAGAATGGCCCCGTCAAGAAGCTCGGCCGACGCGTCAGTGGGGTATGGCTCGAACGCGGGGTGCTCGATATCGTCCCATTTAGGCCGCTCGGGCACATCAAGTTCGGGAATTGAGCCCGGCTTGCGGCCATCAGTTTGAACAGCTCCCGCAAGGAGTGCCAATGGGGCACCAAGCAAAATCAGCGTAGCACTGACTTGAACAGAACGCATGGTGTGATGAAAGAGAATGAAAGACTGGCCAGTGACGTGGTCGGCCGTGTTGCAGCCTGTGGCATGCCCTCGCCCATAATGCATAGAAAGTTCCAGTTAGGTCTCATTCTGCGTGCAGCCATCCCAAAGCGTCTGTTCGACCGCATGCATAGGCACGGGCTGTAAAACAAACAGGACGAGCTTGTTGCTCCAATCCGCCTCCTTGTTTCGTGCTTCACCATTTGCCAATATTTATTGACCTTTTGTATTCAACTTCCAAAGGTAAGAGCACCCCCCGAGGCTGAGACCATTATTTTATTATATGTATGTCAGTTGATCATGTCTGTTGAATGCGTGTCGTGCTCAGTTCGCGAAGATTCTGCTCCGCAGGTAGATCTAATTCATAGATTTTTAAGGCCTATTATGCGCGCTGGTCGATCATGACCTCGTGGTGTTAGGGCCGTTGAGCGTACCTTGCCCATTCCTTCATGGGGTCAGTGCGGACAGCGCTGTGGGCCTTCAGCTGGGTGCCAGTTGCAATCACTGCAACACAAGTGATTGGCCAGCCAATCTGGGTGCAGGGCCGGTCTATGCAGCCTGCACTGAACCCGGATTCGTCGCTTGGCAGGAGCGACCTCGTCCTCGTGCAGAAGTACGGTCTACGGTCATCGAATAGTTTTCAACATGGTGACGTTGTTGTGCTGCGATCGCCCACGGAACCCGGGAAGGTGCTGGTGAAGCGAATTTTGGGAACCGCAGGCGACACTGTGCGTCCGCGGCCAACGAGCCAGTACCCAAAGCGCAAGGTCCGGGTTCCAACAAGCCATCTTTGGGTTGAGGGCGACTACATACATTCACTAGACAGCAACGACTTTGGGCCCATTTCTACCGGTCTTGTTATTGGGAAAGTTCGGTGGATTGTGTGGCCGTTCAATCGCTGGGGTGCCGTGATAGACCGGGCACCCGATGGTCGCGTGACTGACGACACTGGCGCAGAGTCTTAGACTTTTTCGCTGTGAATGTAATGACTCGCTGCGACCGTAATAACAGGTTTTTTATGAGATGACTTAGGATTCCTTGGCGTCTAGTATGCCGCGACAATGTAAATGATATTCACGAACATAGTCACCGTTAAATGCACGGATATTCGTTTTTTGAGATCTGGATTGGACTCACGCATTCTCTGTCCACTGTGCGTATCTCTATAATTGGCATCCATCCATTGAAACAGCCACGCGATCTTCAATATTTCGTACAATAGCTTTGCTCGCCCACCCTACTTATTCGTATAAATATATCCGTTTGCATGGACTTACGTCAATTTCGGTTTAAGGGAAGTGAGAAATGAACCTGTAGAACAGCCCAGTTAGATTTGTGCAGAATTGGGTTTTCCAGTAGAGGTTGAACGCTTATACACCGTGGCCCTATACGAGTTCGATCGATGTTACATATGCATCCTAATTTATTATCGTACAGTAGGCAACTCGAAGCGACTGAAGTTTAGCACGCAAGAGACGTTGTAGCTCGCATTTTCAAACACGTTCAAAATTCAAATAAGTGTACAAGTATGTCCAGCTTCCAGAAGATATATAGAAAAACATTAAAAAGATGTCAGTATCCCTGTGTGGGATGACGGACTCATTTATTATACTACTCAGACGAGGACAAAATCTCAGCCTGAGTGCGTTTGTAGAACTCAAGGATGCAGTCGTCGTCAGGGAAGATCGTAGCAAACACGCGAATCACCTCACTCTTGGGGGTCACAGTGTGTTTCCAATCGTAGAACAAAGCGGCCTTGCCCATCAACGCGACAAGATGCATCATGACATACTTCTGACCAAGGCAAATGTGGGGACCTGAGCCAAACACAAGCCAGTTATTCAGGGCCTTGGATGCCTTGGAATCGGGGAGCCAGCGCTCAGGGATGAACTCCTCAGGATTCTCGTAAACCTCGGGGTCGTGCATAGTTGGATGCAGAGTCGGGATGATCATTGCACCTTTCGGAGCGTTGTACTCCGGGGTTACGGGGAAGCTGCGCTTCACAACGTACGGTACCATGGAGACCGGAGGACGGTAGCGCAGCGCCTCCTTCACGACCATGTAAGTATACTTCATCTCGTCAACGCGATCAACCGTAAGCGGGGTGTTGAGGTTGCCATTGCGCACGGCAAGCTGTTCCGCTCGGATCTTCCGCATGACATCGGGTCGGTCAGCGATAATCTGGAAGAGCCAAGTCGTTGCCGAAGAGGTCGCATCTTGAGATGCAAACAAAAACGTGAAAATTGTCTCGCTAATCTCCTTGTTCGTGAACTCGCGGACCTTCTCGCTATCCTCGTTCATGCTCTTAATCCATGCGTCCATAACACAGTCCACAGACCCACCAGCAGCAATGTGGTCCTTGGAGGCTTGCGCGCATTTCTCGAAAATCGCCATGGTCATATCAGTGATCTTCTTGCCGTACCATGTCTTAGTGTAGGGCAAAATAATAGGGAAGTTCACAAGCTCTAGCGCAGCAGTAACACGGTAGTAGTTGTCACTGATAGACTTTACCTGCTCATCGCTGATATAGCGACCGCAGAACACACGCAACGAGTTCGCGCAGTTGATCTCGCGGAACTCACCCATATACGGTCGAGGGCCGCCCTCCTCAGCGCTGAGACGGACGAATTCCTCAAGGTACCTGTCGTAGCACTCCTCCATAGCCGGGAGGTAGGCAGCAATAGCCTTTTTAGTGAACAGCGGGTTCAGGGACTTGCGGTAGTCGAGGTGGTCCTTGCCGTCCTTGAAAACCCAGTTCGTGGGTCGCAACAATTTGATTGCAACGTCAACAACACACGGGCGAACATAGGCCGGGGAGTTCAGAACCTTGCGAGCGAGGTCACGCGTCGAGGCAATGACTACGAACTTGTGGAACACGGACACGCACGAAAGTGGTCCACTACGCCATTTCGCTTCGTATTCCTCGAACTTGGGGTTCATACTCTCGAGAAACGGACCGATAATGGGCCAAACCTTGAACCTGGGACCAGCAATTGAGCCCTTTTTCCGAATATACGCCACTTGGTCAACAACAATTAGAGCCACGATCGAGAGGAGGAACGTGTGCCACCATGATAAACGCGACAGAGAGCCCAAAAAAGGACCAAGCAGCCCGCTGTTGGTTGGGAGCGGATGGAGCTCGCCGGGAGAAACTATAGACTCGTTCATCCGTCAACTACGCGGCCTTAATGCTCGTGAGATGTGGAAAGATATGATTCAAAGGGCTTTTCTTTGGTAGCTACTACCCTGGAATTTACGAGCGCGATAGTTTGATTCACCCTCGCCCTACTCAAATTATACGTGCTCTCTTATTCGGCTCCCTCTGCGGTGTTAAGGGTACCCCATAAATAAAGAGGAGGAGGGGTCGTTATCGTACCACACGATACGTAGCTTTTGGCCATACGGAAACGGGCGGAGTACACGCGTGCACACCTAGTACTTGTAAGAGCCACCTATAACCAACCTGCTGGCAGAATCAGCACCTAAGCCGTGACCTCGTCGAGGATACGATAGTCGAAGTCTGAGGTATGAACCGTTGAACCGCCGGTGAACTTCATAAAATATATACTCGCAGCAGATTTATTGGACTCGAAGGATTTGCGATCCTCCATCTAGCGTGTTGGTCTCCTGGAAACCATTAGTCCATCCAGATAGTAGGTGCTACTACTGCCTGTGTGTGCAAGCCGCCAAAACCTCGTGGCTAGGGCTCAGGTGACCCTGCTGCGAGTCTGACAGCTGGGGAGGATGTGGAGAAGACGTTGCAGTAAGTGCTAATCGACTGACTATGAGCGTTCATCGAGAAAACCGGCAGTAAGACGGGGTACGAGACGGAGAGCAACGAGCCATGCTTCGATACTCTTCGCACATGCTAATTATTGGACTGAACCATTTAACTAAGACCAGTATCAAAAACAGCACATGCTGGACGGATCGAATGGCGTGTGATATAATTCTAATACTGCGATGTTGGTCAAATCTCTCCCCCCCCCTCCCCCTCCTTCCTCAATCGATAGAAGGATGGGAGAGCCAGCAAAGGGATGCGTGACTGATTGTCATTGTTGACTGGGCAAAAAGAGACTCATAGTTAGTGGGCTAGGATTTTGCACAACAGCTCACGATGAAATACGCGTTGACATGATTCACGAGTCTAGTAGTCCGGGGTTTACAAGTTGCGAATGCCGATATTTTGGGGAAGAAATAAAAACAGGAATCATTATTTAAGTAAAATTAGATAGATTAATTACTTATTTTTTCGTATCTTACTCGCCAACGTCTTTCTCCAAGGCACCGTGCAAGTGGCTTATTCAGATCAGTGGTTTAAACCGCGAGCGTGAACGACTTGCTCCACATTCCCCCTGCCAAAAGAGCACATGCAGGCCGTTACTCGGTCCTGCGCTATAACACGTGATACAGCGCAATAAGTTTTGCACGAAGAAAGCGAAGGATTTTGACGTGTTCCGCATTTTTCCATGCACGTGATGTTCTAAATTAAGACGACAGTATGTACTTCAAAGTCGATTAATGGATCACAAAATGTACCAATAGCTTTGATTTTTTTCACAGTAGTGCTGGTGATATTGAGTATTAGGCCTTGAACATTAGATTTTTAATTGCATACATTGACCTTGCTGTAAGCATCCTGGTTCAGCCACGCTCATAGAAATTTCAGGACCTTACCCTACATTTTACAAGGCTTGTATGGTGAAATCGACTAAATACACAAATTTCAAATTTACTTTTTGCAAATAGTTTAGTGAGTATCACTAAAGAAAGATAGGCATCTTTTCGAACCTTAAAGTGCGTCTAGTCCGTCGACTGGCGAGCCTGAATTTGGCTGAAAACGGTGCCTGTTGCTGCAGATGGGTATGGGTAAAAGTCTTTTTCTAAGTGACCTTGCATGACCGCAGAACATAAAAGACGCCAGGTGCGCGCATCTTGAATAACATCTACTCGCAACAAACCAAGAGAGACAAACACACATACACACACACACCAGCTACACAACAATGTCTGAGTTCTACACTATGCCCATCACGACCGCGAAGACGAATGACTCCTATATCATTCCGACTTCTACGCAAGGTTCGTTGTTCAGCAGCTTCAGCCACCCGCAGCACTCTGAGGACAGCGAGCGCACCCACAAGAAGAAGAAGTCGCTGAGCCACCGCTTGAAGATCTCGAAGCTATTCGGACGCGAGGACAAGCTCTAACCAAGACTTGATCTCTTCACGAAAGCAACAACGACCCTCAAAACTAATACGTTGAAAACTGCCTCAAAAATCCATGCATTAAACTATTTATTATTCACGACTCCTAATAAATTATTATTATCATAATTCTCATTTTTACCATCCTATCCACTGCTATTACCAGCTAATCATATTTAACCGAGTAACTTCCATCGTGCAAGGTTCTCCTTATCGGACACGCCGGACATTTCCAGATTGCAGCATGTGTGTGTGCATTTTCCGCTGCACATCGCGTAAAAACACCGGACCTTTGTCCCAAAACGGGGTGAGGGGCTATAAGAGCATGTAGTAGCCTTTCACCTGACCCAACGGCTGTTACAAACAGGAGGAGACTGTGTTTGGGGGAGGTTAAGGTTCCGCATGCAACAGACGCGTTGAGTAGTCCCAATATTCACGAACTCGGAAGCTGTTCGACTTTTGGGACACTCCTGGTGCTGCTCTCCAAAGTATTTGAATAAACGTATACATTTTATCAGCTAGCTAACTTTCGTCAATAGTCTCATAGTTGATCTTACTTCCAAGAACTGTCTACAAGAGGAAGACGCACTATACCGCGGTGGCACCAACTTGCATTCACCCCAGCTGCCATGCTCTATTGAACAGAACACGAAACAATACATTTACAGTTCCTAGCGCAGGGGTGAAATTTGTCCTTCTCGTTGGCTTAGCAGGGTGCACCCAGGCATCATTATGAAGATACGACTTTCACTGCGTTGAAAAATATAACGCAAATTATCTTTCACTCGGCTTGGCTCGAAAGAAGCCCAACGAGAGCAATCAGCATCTAAAAAGAACAATGCTTGCTCTCATCCATTTAGTCCATTGGGTTTACTGAGCCGCCTGGAAGAATTAGAGAAGGCGCTAACATTAAGGCATTGGTCGCACGCACGATAGGAAGCTCGCGTTCGACGAGCCTGTGAGTTCTATTTGCGTTGTCGTATAAACACTAGCACATCACCAAAGCCTTCAAAAATAAATAACTCTGGTCGGCATGAGCAAGTACGAGGACGTTATACCGCAGCTTAAGCAACGCTTTGTTTGCCCACTTCGAGCCAGCCGAGCCACATCGTAGACACACTGCATGTAACCGAAGAACTCTTATGCAGGACAGAGTCTCTCAGGTTGCCGTGAGGATCTTCAGAACATGTAAAGCGATCAATTGGTTAGCATTTACTCTCGGAAGCTTAACTTCAAACAGTTATCGCGCATAGCTCTGTTACAAATTATCATGGTGGGGGAATGTAGTATAATGGCATGCGTGACAGAGCTTAATAGCCGCCCCCCACATGAGAATATCCGGCACGCAGGGTTCCCCTGGTTATGAAACCACAGTGCGAGGGGGTTCCTAAAAAAGATCACCGAAGCATGACTTTAGCCGCCCCCGATAACCTGTCTCCGAGGGCGCGTGCGAGAGATCTGCTCCACGCTCCTGCTGTTAGCGCATCATACCCTCGCCCCTCTTCTTTTCCTTTCGAGATAATGCACAGTTTTTCTAAGTAAGAATCTATTCAATTTAATTACGCGCTGCACTTGGGATGAAGCCACCACTACCAGGTCGCAAAGCCCAAGACTTCTATACAATTTTTTTTTATCTTCATCAATTAATTAAAAAAGCAGTTTAAATGTAAAGATGTTCTATAAATAGTGCGCGAAATCCTTGCAGCAATTGAAAACTGAGCCTATTGCCAATTGGGGAGTGAATAAATATAGATCTAGTGGGATGATACAACATGTGATCTAATAATGCGCGCATAATTATCGCGCTCTGCAGCCTGCTGACACAAGCTTAGTCAGTGTGGATCACGGCCAATTAGTGCGTGGCCATTTGTCCGCTCCTTGCCAGTCTCGCAAAACGTAGTAATATCTAAGATTTGAGGCTATCTTGGACCGGAATTTGATATGCGCCTCATGATTTGCACTTAGTCCACTAAAAATAGCCAGCGGAAACCACGAGAAGTTTGCACCCGGGGTCTCTACATTACCCACCAGTTACGATAATGATTGAGAAACCTGACCCATTGCCCTTGCATAGAAATGCAGCACCCCGCTGGAAAGGCGGGGCTGTTGTCATCTCGGGACAGGAAAAGGAGAGCCGCAGCAGCCACACGAGCGGATATATATGGCCCGACATGGACGGAATCTTGATCCACGCTGTCGATACTCGTAACTCGTTCGCGCTTCTTACCCTTTATCTTTCTTTATGAACGCCCAAATCATTGCAGCTGCTATTCTTGTTCACCTCGTGAGGGCTGACTTCGCTGGAAGCATCAGCACTGCCGGCTCGTTGGCCAACAGCCTTAGTAGCCAGGTCAACGGCTGGAGCTCTCCGGACGGCCTTGTCGGTGCCCTCGCAATCCAGAACGGGTTCGGTGCCTTCTCCGATGCTATCATCTCTCTCTCGAGCGCTGGCGGATCTCTCTCTGATAACGATGTTGATCCTGCCTCAATCGGCGCCTTTGCAACCTCTGTTGCGAACCTTCTCGGCGTTTTGACCGCCAAGGCTGGTGACTTCAACTCCGTTGGTGCTTCTTCCATTGTGTCCAACGATATTCAGCAGCTCGGTAGCCCCGCTGCTGGTATTTTGAGCGACATCATTACCGCCGCTAGCGCGGACTGCCCCAAGGTGAGCTCGCTCAGTGGTGCGTACTCGGCCGTCGTCAACGGCTTCTCTAGCGCCGACGCGGCTTACAGCATCGCCGACCCGTCATTCCCCGCGTTCCCATCGACCTGCGCTGGCGGTGCTAGCTCTGCCCCGGCCAGCTCTGCTCCGGCTAGCTCTGCTCCGGGTAGCTCTGCGCCGGCCAGCTCTGCTCCGGCCAGCTCTGCCGCGAGCTCTGCTGCCGCTAGCGCTAGCTCTGTCGCAAGCTCTGCTGCCTCGGCTGCTAGCTCCGCAGCTTCCGTTGCTTCGTCGGTTGCCGCTAGTGCTTCCAGCGCCCCGGCGTCCAGCGCTCCGGTTTCCAGTGCCCCGGCGTCGAGCTCTGCTGGAGGTGGTGTTGTTGGCCCCATTGGCGGCAACTCGTCGTCGGCGGTCAACTCCACGACGCCGGTTCCTCCGGTTACCACCAGCTCCGTGGCCGTTCCTATCACTAACGGCACTAACCCGGGCGGTGCTAACACCACCACTGTTGAGACTACGAAGTGGGTCACTATCCCTTGCTCTACCCCGACTACTGTCACGTACGGCGGATCCACTTACACTGTCACGAAGGCCACTACCCTCACTGTGAAGGACTGTGGTTGCACTGACACTGTCCCGGGCTCCCACCCGACTGGTGGTGCTGGTGGTGCTGGTGGTGCCCCGAGTGGCCCTGCTGTTGCTAGCACGAAGCCGGGCAACCCGGCTGCCAGCGGTGTTCCTATTGCCAACAAGGGCTTCCAGAACGCTGTTGGTCTCTCTGCAGGTGTTGCTGGCATCGTTGCTCTGCTCATTTAATTCTTCACCTTCTCTTGCTTCGTTATTAGCTGACCTGCAGCGAGCTCAGACTCAACTATAATGTATTCTATATTATTATCTTATATCTTTCCTATTCACACGACGAGATGGGGCATTCAAGCATGAGTTGGAAGGCGGGATTTCCGAACTCCCCTCGCCGTTCTGCGATTGCCGAGCCACCACAATGTTCGTGACGCACGAAGCTGCATATAGACTCATTACCGTGAACTCGCTCCCGCCACCTGGTGTTGCGGTACCGATAGTGATTATTCATGGACCACAATCCTTGACGCTCTCGAAGTTACACTGTTTCAAACCTGACACGGGCCGTAGACACAACGAAGTACTTTAAAGGGCGGGCGGCGGCCTCAGTACAAATTCATGAAGCCTTCGAGTCTCATAATATCCACAAAACACAGTTTAAGAAATTGAGTACAAGAATTTAAATAAATAGGAATAATGTGAATAAATATTACAATAATTATACTGTCTGCGTGAATAGATGCGCTCTAAATGAAGCCCTCGCGCCGGGTAAAGCTAATGCAGATGGGTCTAGGAATGAGGTAAGGATTTCGTTCTTGCAAGTGATCTTGCATCATCGTGATGCGTTTCAATAATCAGCGAAGTATTTAAGTAAACGGCTCTTGACTTGAATGCTTACCATTTCTGATGTCACAATTCTACCTTTTGCCTATTGTCACGGCACAGACGAATGACCAGTACATCATTCCAACCTCTGGTCAAGGTTCATCGCTATTCAGCCGCGTGAGCACGAGTAGTGCCGACATTGATGAGCCCAATGGCACTCGGAGAAAGCAAAGGCGCGCTCATATGCGTATAAGGAGACTTTTCAATCGTGAAAAAAGTTGATGAGTCTGAAAAGTAAAGCTCGCTGGAAGTTATAGATACGACCACGGCGATGAGGCGTACGTGCATGGGTCTTAGGGTGCATGTGCAGGGTCATGACCAGAGACTTACGGGACGGCGCAAGGCCCACCAGATTAGCTGTGAACAGCTGTAATATTCTTCATAGTTCTTGGAGAAGAAAAGCCACATAGACCTCACTCGCGGTGTCATTGCATATATTTAATTACCCATTTAGAAAAACGAAAGTCAGCTCATCCCTGGGTTTCAGCCAGTATATGCTAGACGCTGAGCTCCTTTTGTGTGACAGTGTTTTCATAGCACTAGTGCTTTCTGAATATGAGCTCAGGTTCTAACAGAGAGGATACCAAGAAACTATACTGCCCTGATCCAACGACATTCTGTACCGTGCGAACGCGTTGTCGGACAACTTAATATTGAGAACAAGGTAACTTTATGTTACTAAACTGACGATTGGAGGTTCGATTTTGATATCCTATCAGGGTGCCTGAATCCTGCGGCACCTATACTTCACCTAGTCAATTTGAAGAACCCTATGCATCACAAATCTGTCAGTGAGTCGTCGCTATATCAGCATAAAACTCCTTGAGAAATGTTGCGAACATGAGTGTCAGAGGGAACTCATCAACGCACGCAGTAAAAATTATCGAGAATGGCAGTTCCAACTTCTTGTGTTCGTTATACGCAGCGTATATATATATATATATATACATGCATGGAAGCCTCGAGGACAGCCGCGTACTATGAATGGCACGTGATTTTGTTTTGGTCGCGCGCACGCGTCTTCGAGATTCGAGACTGTTGGGAGGCCCATTGCCACAAAAGACAATATCATAGTTGCACACGCACACACAAGAAATAGTCAGGCTGCGGGTACGGCCTCCCAATTCATCATGTTTCGGAATATCAGCGACACAAATAAAGAGAACATATGCACACCCTCCAAGACGACTGATGGCCAAGTTACTAAACTGCAGAAGTCCTACCGCAGTCCATTGATGGACCTCTCCTCACCATTCTCAACGCCATTCAAACAGAGCCGCCACGCTTCGCTTCATCGCCGCTCTACTAGGAAGCGAGTGGACTATACTGCTTTATTTGCGGAGGATGGCGAGGCTACCTCGAGCTCTCTGAAGCTCTGCACAAATCCTCAGGAAGACCTTTTCCGACCTTTCAAATTGCCATCTAAATCTCTGATGCCTTCGGAGAGCGCAGCGTCGTTAGGTATGCTGCGCGTTCCGGAATGGAAGGCAAAGCCATTGCATGATCCCTATGGCGAGTTTGCCATTGTGCTGTTCGACCCCACAGTAGATTCTCTTCCTGACGACGAGCTTCCTGTTCATGGAGAAGCAGAATTGGGCAAAGGGCCTGCCAAGCAGGCAGGGACTACGGGGCGCAGCAAAAAGCAGAAGCAAGAGGATGAACCTGAGAATTTGAGTGTTGATAGTAGCGATATTGAGGAGGCAGATGAGTACTCAGAGGAGTTGAGGGTGAAGGAGCCACACCCGCAGGCTAAACCAAAGCCCAAAACAGCGACCAGTGGGCCTAAGGATGGCAAAATGGCCACAGAGTCTGGTGTGGAGAAAAAATCTATTGCCGGGGGACTCCGTGGCACTAGCATAGAGTCATTGCTCGGTGTCAGCGCTATGGAAAAGCCCAAAGGCCCAGAGCTCGTACCTGTAGTCATTGATCCGAAATTGGCAAAAATACTGCGACCACACCAGGTCGAGGGAACCAAGTTTCTGTATAGATGTACAATGGGATTCGTTGATCCACGAGCTAATGGCTGCATCATGGCCGATGAGATGGGATTGGGCAAAACGTTACAATGTATCACTTTACTGTGGACAATGCTTCGTCAGGCCCCGAATCCCACTGCCATACGGCGTGGCACTATCCAGAAAGCACTGGTTATCTGCCCTTCGTCCCTCGTAAATAATTGGGCCAATGAATTTGACAAGTGGCTTGGTCCAGGTGCAGTCAACGCTCTGGCGGTGGATGGAAAGTCGGTGAAAAGCACTGATCTGTCTAAGCGACTACAGGAATGGGCTCGTGCCGAAGGCCGCAGAGTGATGCATCCAGTTCTAGTCATCTCTTATGAGACGTTGCGGCGCAACGCATCTGACCTAGGCGATGCTGAGATCGGACTCTTGCTGGCGGATGAAGGACATCGTTTGAAAAACGGTGACTCGCTGACATTCACGGCGCTAAATCAATTGAATGTCAAACGCCGTGTAATCTTGAGTGGAACGCCTATCCAAAATGATTTGTCGGAGTACTTTTCCTTGCTGAACTTCGCCAATCCAGGGTATTTGGGGACGAGAGCGGATTTCAGGAAACAGTATGAAAACAAAATCCTGCGAGGCCGTGATGCTGCTGCGACCGACAAAGAAGTTCAACAGGGTGAAGAGAAGCTAAAAGAGCTGCTTCAATTAGTCAATAAATTCATCATCAGGCGAACGAACGACATCCTGTCAAAATACCTTCCGGTTAAGTATGAGCACGTTGTCTTTTGTGGCCTCACGGAGTTTCAAAAGCAAGTCTACAACCTGTATCTTCAGTCGAAGGAGGTCAATATTCTGTTGAAGGGACAAGGGACGCAGTCCTTACAAGGCATTAATATTTTGAAAAAGATTTGCAATCACCCAGATTTGATAAACCTTATTGAGGACGTCCCCGGCGTGGAGCCTTTCCTGCCAGAGGACTGGGTTCCGCCAAATCAGCGCTTAGTAGGGCGGAATAGGTCCGGTGCGGTTCGGCCATGGTACTCAGGAAAGTTCATGGTGTTGGCGCGCATGTTAGCTCGGATTCGAGAGGACACGAACGACAAGATCGTGCTCATATCAAACTATACCCAAACGCTAGACATGATCGAGTTGATGTGCCGCGAGAACAGGTTTGGCAATATCCGGCTCGATGGAAGCATGGCGATCAACAAGCGACAGAAGCTTGTTGATAGGTTCAACGACCCAGAACAACCGGAGTTCATTTTCTTGTTATCTTCCAAGGCCGGAGGGTGTGGTATCAATCTAATAGGTGCCAACCGTTTGATTCTTCTGGACCCTGATTGGAACCCAGCGGCTGATCAACAGGCTCTCGCCCGTGTGTGGCGAGACGGCCAGAAAAAAGACTGCTTCGTCTACCGCTTCATAGCAACTGGCACCATCGAAGAGAAAATCTTACAACGCCAGAGCATGAAGCAGTCGCTGAGCTCGTGCGTGGTGGATGAAAAAACCGATGTAGATAGGCTGTTCTCCTCTGAGTTGCTCAAGGCCTTGTTCACATATAATGGCGAGACTCTCTGTGACACCCACGACACCTTCAAATGTAAGCGGTGCTCACCTGAAAGACAACTTAAGAAATCTGAAGCTATGCTTTACGGCGACGCGACAACATGGAATCACTATCCGCGTGGCCAACTCCCCCAAGTATCTGATAAGCTTCTTCAGCAAGAGAAGGAGGAGGGAGTTGTCGATTTTGTCTTCCAATATATATCTCACTAATTAACGACTACGTAACGAAGACCACGATAAATTATTCAACCATCTGAAGGGGATGAATGACTGAGAGAGTTAGATACATATAATTGTATCGCTCTTTTCATTTTCGAGCGCCAATCCAGCCCTTTCAAAAAATCAGAAAAAGCAACAAACTCGTGCAAAACGAGACAATAAATCCAAAATATCAGCTTAAAATTATTTCTCTATGAATGAACTCTAATTTATCTTTCACTTTGCGATGGCAACGGCAGCCGCTTGGTGTTCATCGTGCGAGATGCTCACAGTGACGTTGCGGCCATTAGCAGCAGCTAGGGCATCGCCATGAAGACGGACTTCGGGGCCGGTTTTGGTGCGAATGATCTCGATGTCCTTGAGGGGAGCAGCGGCACCCTTTCCTTCAGTCTTCAAAGCTTTGAAAACAGCCTCCTTTGCACTCCAACTACCAGCGTACGAAGCACGCGGGTCGGCAGCTTCGTCACAGTACTTGCGCTCAGCAGGGGTGAAGTTGCGCTCAATGAACGTCTCGTTCTCAACGTTGATGGACGATACAAGCTCGATGTCAACGCCGACCTGCTGGCCAGTTGCCGAGGCGAGGTGCTCTACAGTCTTCTGCAGGTGACTAGGCTTTGCCGCAACAGCCGACAAGTCCTTCGCAAACTGGTGGTCGGACTCAACGCGAATGCTAGGGTTCATGTAGACAGTGTTTTCCTGCTCAGGCGTGTAAGGTGGCTTGTCCTTAGGTCTGAACAGAGTGTTGTGGGTGATGGCATCGTGCCAGTAGCGGTAGACCTTGTCGTAGCGCGCACTGACCTTCTTGCGGTAGTCTTCATACTGAGAGCGGCTCAAGCTGCTGAACAGGTAATCCGGGTGAACGACAAGAGCAAACGCACCCTTCTGGCCGAAACCGAAAGACGTCAGCGTGCCAGCCTTAATACCGTAGGTCTGCAAACTAACTGACGGGAACTGGATACGATCGAACTGCTGGAGAACACTATCGACATTGTCCGCGTTGCGGTTACCAGGGACAAGGCCAGTGTTCAAAACCTGAAGCACACCGTTCAACATCCAGGCACCAGCAGCACCCTTCGGGTGACCAGTGAGGTACTTTTGGAACACACCAAGCACCGGGTTACCCTTAGAGCGGCCCAAATGCACGAGCATATCATGGATAGCAGCAGACTCGTTCTTATCATTGGCCTTGGTAGAGGTGCCGTGGAACGACGAAACACCGATATCATCAATCGTCAAGCCCCACTGAGCAAGCGCACCCTTGAGAGGAGCAATCGCCGGGTTGCGCACCCAGAAGTCGTTGCCCCAAGTGCGCTGAGCTTCGCGCTCTTGGAGGCGCAAGTCCTCAGCAATCGCCTCCAAGGGGGTACCGAGTTCACGCTCATCATCAGCCCACTGGCGTAGTTGACGGCGGCGGTACTCCAATTGGCGGCGGCGGTATTCGACATCGAGGAGGTGCTGCGACTTAGTGTGATCCTCACGAGCAACCGTCATGATACCCTTGCCAGGTGCAGGTACAGAACGGCCAATCTTGTCGGTCGCTGTCGCAGTCAACGCAGCGATACCATAAATGGGCACACCCATCTGGACTGCCAAAGAGCCGGCCATAAGAATCTGGATACCAGAACCCTGAGCCTCCATGAAACCAGAACGGCTCGTGGTGGTCGGGCGAGACATCTCGCGGGGGGTGCGACCATGATCCTCTTCTGTAACCGAGTTGGACGTCGCGTTCATGTTTCCGAACTCATGAATACCCTCTTCCTTGATGTCATCATAACCACCAACAATCACGATACGCGCAGCACCGCTCTTGATGAGCTCCACACCGCTATCGACAGACTCGACAGCTGTTGCGCAGGCACCGACAGGCGTCTTCGTAGGACCACTAGAGCTGATAAGCAACATATTAACCCAAGCACTCATCGTGTTGATGAAACTCTCCTGGAGAATGTCATTCTGGGCTTCCTTGTCCATATAGCGATCCTTGAACATCTTACGGAGGGCAGTCATACCACCCATACCAGAGCCACTGGCATTTCCGACCTCGGAAACGTGCACGTACTTGTAGAACTCGTACGGGTCCGTGATACCACTGGTAATAAGGGCCTCTGAGGTAGCCACCAAAGTGTACAGAGTAACAGGATCAACTTGGCTAACAATGTCCTCAGGGACACCGTAAGTGCGAGCATCCCAACCAGTGGGAATCTGTCCTGAAACAAAGCGGTTGTACTGAAGAGCCTTCGGTACAAGAATCTTCGCGCCCTTGAGGAAACGAACGGTCCACACCTCGCTATTTTCAGCATCAGCAAATGCCTCAACGTTCTCGCCCTGCTCAAGCTTGAATTGATCGGCAGTCTCTTTGCTGGTCTCGAACGGCTCCAAATCGTGCTCAATGATGACTTCATGCAAGAACTGCTTCTTGAGCGGGTCGAAGCCAACCAAGTCAGGCTCACTAAGACGAATACCACTGTGCTCCAAGATGTATTTCTCATACTTGGTTTTGATGTCGCGCTCGTCGACCGCCTCACCAGTCTTGGCATCAGTCCAGCCCTTCTTGCTATTGTACTTGATAAGACCCATGATCCATGCCATCTCAATGGAGCCTTCCAGAGAGAATTCACCGAACGCCTCCATTTCCCAACGGGTACGCGAGTTACCCCAAGGGCCAACCTCGCTGAAACCAGTTATGACAGCCACGCGATCAAGGTCAACCAAGTCAACCAACTTGTCGGTGGCAGGAAGCTCATCGTAGCTCTTGAGCTCAGGGAATGCGAACTTGAGGTTGGCGCGCGGCTTGATGGTGTGCTGCGCATACGGCTCATCAGCTCGTTCTCCGTTGACAACACCCTGCTCAATAGCAGTCTCGGTTGCAACAGCACGGCGGAGCTCAGCAGTCTCCTGCAAGCCAGCACGCAACTTTGTCATGTATTCCTTGAGATCCGGAACGTTCTGCATACCACCATTGAGATCAGCATAGACAGGCGAGTGCTGACACAAGCGTTGGATTGACGGGGTCATGAGACCAAGAAGGTTGAAGGCCATCTCTTGTTGAGAGAAGGTGCGCACACCAAGCTCCTTCTCCATGCCCTCGGCGACAACGTTGTTCTGGTTCATGAGACCAGTTCCACGTGTCCAGCCGATAACAGCACCGCAAACAGTGATGTAACTCGACCAAGACTCAGCGTGCCAGCGGTTGAACAGAGTTTCGAGAGCAAGCTTAGACTCGGAGTACATACCATCACCACCGAAGGTACCGTGGTTGGGCGAGAGGGGCAGGACCACCTGTGCGGGGCGTGTTTCGATGGCCCTCTGCTGCTTCTCGGTCTTAATGAAGCCAAGAAGACGGAGCACATTCGTGAGCATCAAACGGTGAGCAAGCTCGCTCTTGGATTCGATGCCATCGAGCTCGATTCCACCCTCCGGGATCGCAGCGAACGGGACAATGAAGTCGAGATCCCACTCGAGCTCGGAATAGATGTATGAGATAAGTGCGCGGCAGTCCTGGGCACTTGCCTGGTTGAACGGCACAACAATCAGGTTACTACCTGTAGCACCGAATCGAGTATAAATGTCTTGATAGAAGTCGGTAGTTTCCTTGCTGAAGCGCGAGGTAGTGACAATAACATTAGCACCTCCCATAAGAAGGCCCTCGAGAACCTTGACACCAATGGATCCCTTACCGGCACCAGTAAGAAGGACAGTCTTCGATTGGAATGTCATACCGTTGCGAGCACCTTCCTCAAGGCCATTGAGGAAAGTCGTAGTGAGGTCCTGCGAGTAATCCCAAGCATCGCCCTCGCGCTTGCGGAGATTGAGGAACGGAATGATGTCAGGGCGCATTCCAGCAGCCAGAGTAGGCTTGCTGGAAGATGAGCTGGCGGTCAAGCGTTCCTTGAGGAGATCAAGCGCCTTCTGGGCCTCAGAGTCATTGCCAAGGTGCTTATATAGCTGCTCAAGGTGAGCAAGCTCGCTATTAGCACCACCAACCGCAGGGATCTTGTTCCTGGTGAGAGTTTCATGGCCCTGGGCCATTTCGAATACGTACTGCTCCAATTTGCGGCACTCCGGTCGCGGAACCTCGCTGTACTCGAGCGCACCACGGTTCGTCACTTCAGTGTGGGGACCCGTGGGCAATGCAACGTCCTTGTAAAGAGGCATCTGGCCCACAGCCTCCTTGCAATTCTCAAGCAGCTGAGTCGCAAGGTCTTTGGCCAACTGGAAAGTCTCGCCGCGCTCAGTCGGCACATGCTCGATGTAGTAAACCATTAGATCGATAAGGACAGGGTTAGCGCGGTTCATGATCGAGATGCACCGGGACACAATGTCACGGTCGACGGTCGACAGGCGACCCCAAACAATGTCGAAGAACATGCGCATGCAATCTTGGCGAGCCCAGTTCCAGTACGAGTCATAGCGGCGCGATTTGAGGCCAGAGAAAATCGGCTTGATACCGTCAGCGTAAACGTCGCCGTGCTCAGCCAACCACAAGTCGAGCTCTTTCTGGAGAAGCTCAGTAGCTTGCTGCTGTGCCTCATGTTTCTTCTCACCGGCTCGTAGGTCGACCCTCAAGTAGTTAGCCAAGAGCTCAAGCTGCTGTCGGGCAAGCTGGCGCTGGTCCTTCGTGGCCTCCTCAAGGGCCGCGGCATCAACAACGGCACCACCAGCACCACCGCCGGCACCTCCGCCGCTTGTAGCACTAGAGAGATCGAGGCCCTCAGAGGCAGCGTAGCCCTGCACGATTCCGTCGAAAAAGGCCTTCGCATCTCCATCACTGCCAAGACGCGAGGCGGGTTCTTTCGTTAATGCAAGCAGAAGCACAGCATCTTGACGGCCTGGACCCAAGCCCCAGCGGGTTTCCAAGTATTTACGGATCTGCGACAGCGCAAAACCACCAGGCATCTTACCGGAGGCCATGCGTGCAACGAGGGACGAGGTATGCTTGCCGAGCTTTCCAGCGAACCCATCACCGAAGTTATCAGCGAGGTCGCTCAGCGGAATTTCCTCAGCCTTCTCGGGCGCAGAGCCGAACTCTTTGCCTAGGTCTCCAAGAATCTCATTCTGAACGGTTGATTTGCCACCAACAAGGTCCTTTACAGCCTTAGAGACAGGAACCTGGTCCACGGGCTTCTTGAGTTTGTGGCTGATAACGGCCTGGATGACCTGAAGCGGCTTGAGAGGCACGTCCTCGACGGCCTTCGCAGGTCCAGCTGCAGCAGGAGCAGCCGCCGCAGGAGCCTCAGCAGGAGCGGCTGCCGCAGCCGGGGCAGCGCTCGGAGCAGCACTCGATTCTGCGGACGCAGAGATCGGGGCAGGCGGGGCATTCGCCTCCTCATCTTCATAGTAAATTTGTTTCTGGTCCTTAGCGTATGTGAGAACTTCACGACGCATCGAGAGCGCAGCGTCATATCCCTGGTATTGCATTTTGAGAGTGCGCTGAGCCATGCCTGCAAGCGTAGGCGACGGCCCAATCTCGACAATACGCTCGGCCTTGAGATCGCGCAGGAATACATCCTGGGTCTCAATCCAGCGAACGGGAGAAGCAAATTGATACGCAAGAAGTTCTGTCAACAGAACATGCGCGAGTTCTTGCTCCACCTGGGGTTTCATTGTTTGAATAAAAGGTGAATGCGTATACGGCGTGGTGGGCCAACGGATTATTTTATTTATTTCACAGTTGGGCCCCAACGCGACCCATCCCCAAACGCACGTGATATTTCTTCTTTTGGGACCTGGGGCTTTGGGGACGGCCTCGCGCTGCGAGTCAGCTGAGTGGTACGTATATGTGTGCTGAATCAAAGAAATTGGGTTGGATAGGTAGACAGAGAGATAAGCACAGGATTGCGAGGAGGGCAGCCATGCGGACGCATCGATGGATCGATTTAGGCAATCAGTTAGTAAACTATCGAATGATGTTTAGGATGGTATTTAACTCTCCAGTAGATACCGACAATTAATTCTTTAGTGCAGAGTGCATATATGTATATGACTGGAAACACACGTGTGTTTCAGTAATCAGATGGAATTCACATTCTATGGGCGATGCGGGTCCACATGTGATTGAAACGCCTGGAGGTACTGGACACGCACGTATTGCCAATACATGCATTGTGCGCAAGCCGCATATCTGCAAGTAATGAACTAATCTGTGTGCAAGGACCCAAACTGACTATTCGCAGTCCAGCAATATACCTATTGTGAGGTCCTTGAAGTATATGAGCCAGCATGAATGCGCGGCCAGTGTCGTCTACTTAGTCTGTATGTATGTATGCAGCGTGATTGGCTGAGTTGTGACTGAGAGGGACGCGCAGAACACAGATTATTCAATTACCCAATATTCCCAATGCGCCCTTATTCGTTAAGATGAGTAGTGGCGAGCTAGTAACATGGGCACAATGAAGCCGCTATGCTGGAGTGTGACGCGGTGCAGCAACGATGAAGATAAGCATCTTGATAACGTGCGCGCAGATTGGCTGTCAACCTTTACATGCCTGGCACCGTAGATGCAATTGCCCATGCCCTGGAATCTCGGGAGTTTCATTGCACCAGGGCAGGCGCTAGTCTGAATGGGACGAGCTATCGATCTGAGCCGCTCGCTAAGAATACGAGCCGCGGTCCATCGGTGCTTCAAGGCGCTTTAAGGCGCCCGAAGGCGGAATTTTGTTCCTCGGCAAAGAATGCTGCATTACATAACGTCCGATTGATTCATTTGTCGTCGTTGATGGGTTTACTCGAGCAGTACTGCCCGGGGCCTAGCCATGGCGAAAGTCACACGCCCACTTGCCGAATGACCGAGCGAGGGCGAGGGCTGTGCCCGGAAGAGACTTTTTTTTGTCGGTAGGAGGGCTCGGGTGTGTGGCCAGGTATTTCTCAAGTGGGTCACTCGCAGGAAAACCTCACGACCCGTGGATAAGGTTTTTGCCGCGTGCGGGTCCACCGGCAACGGCTATTGCGATGCCGGTTGAAGCATTTCCGGCCAAGAGAGTCAAAGACTGAATATTACTGTTAAAAATTAAAATCAAAAAGTGATTAATTGGCATTGAACGATGTTCAGGGGTCAAACTGGAGGGGTTCGTATGTTGTGATGGACTACATGCCGACCTGCGTCAGAGCCGCCTTATGTGGCTCCATATGCAACCAGGACGCATTTCGCATGCCGCGTGCTCGTAACCGTCAAGTGCTCATAAACCCCTCAAAATCCTCCTTCAAACTTCGCCGAACACTATTTTAAGCTTCTCTTATTCCGATCTCGTATATTCCCCCCTATTATTTAACTCTAGACCGAAGGCTTTGCGAGCTGACCAGCCCCGATACGCTAATTTGTTGTTTTTTTCGAACCTATTCGGAGGTGGCGCTGACAAAGCCGACAGAAGCTACCGCAACCCCGACAGACGAAATCGATTCTGGGACAAGGTTTGGTCTCCATTCGTTCAGTCCAGGATTCCGAGCGATGAGCACAGAAGGAACTAATCCGTATGCTCCGCCCGCGGAGGACGAGTTCGTGGCGACTAGCTATGACCAGTATACGCAGCCAGGGCGGCGACCGGTGCCGCCTCCCCAGGAGCAACAGCAGCAGCAGGTCCAGGAGGGCTACGAGCTCCAGGAGCAGCCGAATCTAGCGTTCTTCAACGAGGTCGATGACATCAAGCGCAACCTCGTCCAGTACGAGGATAACATAGAGCGGATCGAGGGTCTGCACAAGCGCTCGTTAGCAGAGTCGAACGTTGAGAACGAGGCGGTTATCCAGCGCCAGCTAGACAGTTTGCAAGCTGACACTCGCGGACTGGCCGACTATTTACGTACTCGCATCAAGCAGCTCGAGGCGACCTCGCAGCGTGATCCCACGAAGCATGCGCAGACGCAGAATCTCAAGCACCAGTTCATGTCTATGATCCAGAAGTTCCAGGCAACGGAGGCTGCCTTCCGCCAGCGATACCGCGACGTTGCGGCAAGGCAATACCGAATTGTGGACCCCGATGCTTCGGAGGCTCAGGTCCAGCAGGCTATTGATGAGGACCCCAGCGGGCAGGTATTTAGCCAGGCGCTAATGCAGTCCAATCGCCGTGGCGAGGCCCGCGCTGCCCTCACCGAGGTCCAGCAACGTCATCGTGAAATTCAGAAGATTGAGGCCACCATGGCCGAGCTTGCCCAGCTCTTTCACGACATGGAAATCATGGTTGCCGAGCAGGACCAGCAGGTCACGAACATCGAGACTAATGTTTACGCTGCGCAGGAAGATATCGAACGTGGTGTTGACAACCAGTTCAGTGCTATCAAGAAAGCGAGAGCGTGGCGCAAAAAGAAGTGGTGGTGTGTCTTCCTGCTCGTCATTGTCATACTTTTCTGTGTGCTGTTCTTCTCGATTTATTTCGGCCGCAAATAAAAGGGCCCCATGCATTGGCCAATTTTGTCCGGCCCGCAGTGGCTGGATTGGGCCCACTTCGCTGGACTTGCCGGTCATTCAGAGGGCCTCCAGACTGGCCGTCTCGTCTTAGCCGGACCCTATGTGGGTCCAACTCGTTTTGGCTGCAGAAAGCAGCTTGTGCTATATTCCCGGCTCAACCGAGACTTTGTTTTATCCTGTATAATGATGCTAATAATACTTACTGACTGGATTAGCGACCTTGCGCAGCGTAGTGTCTGTGCTGCACGGGTTCCAAAAATAATGAAGTTGTCTTCGAACTCGCCTCATCCTTGTGGACCCATCGCTTGATGACATACACGCACCGTCTTTGGCTACTTTGGTATAGTGAAATAATATAGCTAAAAATTAATAACTCGTATCAACTGCTGATTCATGAAGCTTGTCACTGCCCAACAGAATTTGTCCCTGCTATCACCAATATGGATGACCGGCCTGCAGTGATCACATAGGAAACGGGGAGGCTTCGCCAGTACATGCTTTGTAGCTAGTAGTTTGAGTAAGGATTGCGGTAATACTCTCTGATTCAAAGGTGAAGAGAACCCACCGCCGTACAGCTCAGTGAGCACTGAGAGCCATCATTTTATGCCAGAAGTCGATGATCTCGACGCACACAGTTCAAATGACCTGCTGTAAGAGCACGGTACTGTTTATACCCCCATTGAGTACCTAAAGCGTGGATTTTTTACCATAAACTCCATAGTTTAAAAATTAGGGCCGCGACTCCTCAATACTCAGAGACAGCAGCTTTTAAATGGCCGAATTGTTCGAAGGCCGTGTTCTAAATTGCCTCCCACCACACCGCCGCCTCCTTGTTTCCCTTAATTGGGGCCAAGGAGGCTGAGCGTATCTTGGGGCAGCCACAAAACTAAATTTATCTTTAGAGCGCGCGTCACGACGTGTATGTAACACGCGGCCTGACCACCACACCTCAATAGGCACCAGAAAAGGAGGCCGGAAGAAGAGGCGAGTTCAGTGGTATATACAAGGCCTCGACGAAAACTCAAAAGAGACAACAAACAGAGCATCGGGATGCAGCAACAACAGTACAAAGAGGACCCATTTGGCGAAAGCTATGAGCTTAGTGCATCACAGCACTCATTTTTCAACGAGGTCGATGGAGTCAAGCGTGAACTTGTGCAGTACGAGGATAACATCGAGCGAATCGAGGGGCTCCAGCGCCGGTCGCTGGCAGAGTCACGAACGGATGCGCTCGAGCAGCTACAGCACCAAATTGACAGAGTTCAATCCGAGAGCCGTGGGCTGGCCCAGGACTTGCGAAACCGCATTAAAAATCTTGAGTCCCAAAGCTTCCACGACGCTTCGCGATACGCACAGTCGGACAACCTCAAACGTCAGTTCATGACGCTCATCCAGAAGTTCCAAGCGAGTGAGGCGGCTTTCCGCCAGCGGTACCGCGACGTTGCGGCACGGCAATACCGTATCGTGGACCCAGAGGCCTCGGACGAGCAGGTGAGACAAGCAATTGACGAAGACCCGAGCGGGCAGGTGTTTAGCCAAGCGCTGATGCAGTCCAATCGCCGCGGTGAGGCCCGTGCGGCCCTCACCGAGGTCCAGCAGCGACACCGTGAGATCCAAAAGATCGAGTCCACGATGTCAGAACTTGCCCAGCTTTTCCATGATATGGAATTGATGGTTGCCGAGCAAGACCAGCAGGTCAACAATGTAGAAACCAACGTCTATGCCGCTCAAGAGGACATTGAGCGAGGCGTCGACAACCAGTTCAGTGCGATTAAGAAGGCGCGCGCGTGGCGTAAGAAGAAGTGGATCTGCTTCTTTTGTCTTCTCATTATTGTCATCGTTCTTGCTCTGACTCTAGGTCTCTACTTCGGCACGAGGAACTAGAGGGCCAGCACGCATAAAGCGTACCAATTCGCGCGCGGCTTCGTGTCCATCAGAAGTTCAACGAGCTCCATCCTGCATAGCCCATGCATACAATTCGCTGTGGAGTTCCTGTATTGCAAGCTATGTTCAAAGAACACGCAAGTATTTCTGAGTCCACCACTCGCACGGAGGCTACGATCAGCTAAGCTCCTGTTTGCTTTGATGGGCACTTTCTGTGTAAATTGCTACAAGAACCCTGCAATGTGAGGAGGACGTGAAAGTACAAAATCAGCCGCAGAGCGGCCCGAAGCAGAAAGTTCGTACAGGCAGAACCCGCACAAACAGTCAGGTATTAAGCCTGATACGGAATTTTCACAATATTCATAGCAACTAAGATAAATCATGTTCATTGAAAGGCCTAATAATCACCCAACTTATTTCAGTGATCTTTAAATAATTCTCTCTCTTTCAGAAAATTACGATTTACACTCTCTTTCTTTTTTCTGGCTTGTCTGTAAGTCCACACTTGTCCATATCTATGTAATAGTAGTTAGCGATGTCTTGGTGATCTGTGCGAGGTTTTGGGTTGTAGTATACAAATTTGACTGCATGAAGAATCTCGTGCCGTACGTGCTTTCAAGGCTATCAACGGCTAATGAGACGCCGCTACCCTTGCGCACTTTCGAATTTGTCGAGGATTTTGTCGTCTGTGGGTTCTGTGGAGAAGGGATGGCCTCGGTAGCCTTGTGGTCTCCTGCTCTGTCCTGGCATAGCTGGGTGGAATGGCCAGTAGAGGACGGAGACGATATTGTGGCCTTGAATTATGATTCGATCGACTCGAAAGCTGTTGTGGCAATGCACAATGGAGACTTTGTGGAGGTCAAAGATAACTGTGCCACTGTTGTAGGCTCGCTCGACGATGGTGCAATACTAGCTTGCGAGTGGAGCCCCAGCGGCGATTTGGCCTTGGTCATATGTAGCTCCTTGAATGCCTACATTTTGAGCACGGATTTCGATCTCGGAGATGGCGTGGTCATTGGTAAACACAAATTGAGCATGGATGACCACAAATTGGCTGAGGCGCACGTTAGTGTAGGCTGGGGAAAACGTGAAACTCAGTTCCAAGGCCGCGGTGCTCGCAGAGACCCTACTACCAAAGCTGTCATAGAAACACGCACGGCAGGTATGCCGAAGAAGCCCGCGAACTCAGATCCAGAACCACAGGCAGAATTAGCTGCAGGCTCTAAGAGCGAGAGTGATGGTGTCGAGCCGTCACCACGTGAAGCTACTCTAGATGCAGTTTCCATTAGTTGGCGTGGCGATGGAAGTGCTGTCGTCGTGAATGCTACCGTCTCAGGCGAGGTTGCACTACGAGTGTTTACTTCTGAGGCTCGACTTGAGAGCGTCAGCGAGCCGGCTAGTAATCTTCTGAGCCATGTCGCCTACGAGCCGCGAGGTGCCCTCATTGCTACTGTTAGGACGGACGGACACTTACAGTTTTTCGAACGAAACGGCCTGAAACGATACAGTGTTCCCATTCACGACGCAAGTGACGTTAAGCAGCTGGCGTGGAGTGCTGACTCCTCTGTCCTTGCCATTGCATACGATGATCGCGTGGATCTCTGGACTCAGAAAAATTGGCATTGGTATAGAAAACAGAGCATGCTTGCTGAAGCGAGTGTTCTCAAATGGCACCCTGAGCTGCCACGCACCCTGGGTATTGCCTCCTCTCATGAAATCCAGTTTTCAACTTGGCAGCTCGCCACGTCAAGTGATGATGGACTTGTGGCGGTTATCGACAACAATCAAGTCAAGGTGACGCCCCTCGGAGTTGCTGGAATCCCGCCTCCTATGGCATTTGCCAGCCTAGCCTTCGATGCGCAGCCCTCGGCTGTGGCAGTCCACGCGCCATCGACGGTAGCCGTGGCTCTTCCCTCAGAGGTTGCTGTTTTGGAACTCGATATCGACTCTGCAGTACTCAAGGTCAAATCTACGCACCCAGTTTCTGGGGTGCAGCTTCTCTCATATGCAGAACCGGAGCTCCTCGGCTATCTCCCTCAGATCAATGAAATTGTCAGCATCTTGTCCGATACCGCTGATAGTAGAGTGCTCACCTCATCTCCAGTTTCGGTTCTTAAGGCCCCCCACTTCCTCTGCGGTTCTACTCTTCACGGCGGCGCACAGTCTGTCGACTTTGGGGAGCCGTGCACGGACTTTGTGGTCGTGGATTCAGAGTACTTTGGCCTCGCCCGCTCGGGGAAGTTGCTTCACACAAAGCCGGGTTCGCAAGTGCGTGTTCTTGCTCACGGCGTGACATCTATACTTGCTGGACCAGATCACCTTCTGTTTACAACGCTCACGACGCTTCAGTTCGTGCACTATGGCGGTAATCATAGCTCGGAACGATCTGGAGAACAGAGCCGCGAGATTGAACGCGGGTCAACTCTCATATCCATTATGCCATCGCAAATGGCGGTTGTGCTCCAGGCTACGAGAGGAAACTTAGAAACCATCTATCCCCGCATGCTAGTACTAGGCGCAGTGCGGTCAAGTGTTGCCGCGCTGGACTATTCAGCGGCTTTCCGTTCATGCAAGGCGCATCGCATTGATATGAATTTGTTGTATGATCTCAACCCTGGACAGTTCCGGGAGAATCTTGCAACCTTTGTATCTCAACTTGGCGCTGACATTGATCTCTTTTTATCAGCACTCAGCGACGAGGACGTTACAGTCTCGAAGTACGTCGACACAAAAAAATTGGATACCACTACCGTGCCCACTACAGTGCCCAATACCGGTGATAATGCAGCCGCATCAAACAATAATATAATTGTGAGCGGTAAAGCGAATGAAATTCTGGATCTCATGCTTGAGCACCTTTCGCCATCATCGCAAATCACAGCACTCGCCATGAAAAACCCGCCTGCTCTCGTACAGGCGCTTGCTAAAGCATCAAAATCGAAGGATCTTGTTAAACACCTCGTATTTCTCAGTGATGCAGATTTGTTGTATCGTACTGCTCTGAGTAATTACGAGCCACGGCTCGCCTTGGTAGTCGCTCAGCAGGCGCAAATGGACCCCAAGGAGTACCTGCCGTTCTTAAGGGCAAGAGACGCCGAGTCCGAGCCGCGATCGCGATTCAACATTGATGTGTTTTTGAAAAGGATGGATCTCGCTGTTGAGCACCTCATTGCGGACCCAGACGCGAGCGGGGATGAAATTTCCGAGTTTGTTATCAAGCATAGTCTCCACTCGAAGGCAACCAAACTCATGAGGGCGGCTAGTGCCTCTGATGCCGGTCTTGCTTCCGGCCGGAAACAGGCCCTGGACTCAATTCTACGTGATCAAGCTGAGCTTTGGCTTACGCAGTCGAGGTATGTCGATGCTGGAACAAACTTAGAATTACTTGGCGACATGTCGCACGCATGTGATGCGTACGTACAGGGCTGTAATTGGCGTCGCGCACTCGCTCTGCCTCTTGAATCTGCATCTGAACGCGCAAAGGTCGCGGCTCGGTTAGTCGAAACTTGTGAGGCAAACAAACTACACGCAGATGCTGCTCACCTTCTTTTGCACTTCTTGAATGAACCGCGACGGGCTCTTGAGCTGTTCTGTTTGGGCAATGCTTTCGATAGCGCGATTCTTGTCGCAGCCCTTCACACTGATTTACAAGGTGAACTTCGCGAGAACTTGCGAGAATGCTTTGGCCAGTTCCAAGAACTTCTTGCCGACTGCAATTCGCAGGTACCGGCGCAACTACGTCGCCTGCGGGCGATACGTGCGAAGCGAGAGGAAGACATGCTCGGTTTCGACAAACTGGCCGAGCAGGTGGATGCTGTGGGGCTCGATGATACATTATCCCTGACAGGAACAGAGGCGAGTGGAACTACAAACGCGTCGGCCTATACTCGGTATACGGACAAATCGAGTGTCGGTACGGCAGCAAGCGACGCGACGCGTCGAACACTCAAGAACCAGCGACGTCAAGAGCGTAAGCGCGCTCGTGGCAAAAAGGGAAGCGTTTATGAAGAGGACTATTTGATCGCCAGTACTGTAAGGCTAGTAGACAGGCTCAAGTCCACACGAGAAGAACTTCAGGAGCTAATTACTGCACTTGTCAGGTGCGATCTTACCATTTACGCGACTCAACTCTCCACTGCTTATGACCGCGTACTTGTCTTGCTTCATGAAAATATGGACGAAATCTTCGATGTCGACGAGGAAGCTCTTGTGAGATTTGACCAAAGTGGTCGCGAATATCTTGCTCCGAAACCAACTAATCCAGAGTTACCTGCTCCTTTAGACATCTAACATAAATCCTTACGATTGGCAGATGCAGCTTTATCGCCCGCATTGGCCACTCGCATGAGACGGTGTTGGGCTGCGCACTTTTATTCATATTGCAGCTAACACATATATTAATGTGTATTGAACAGTTTGCTGCAGTAAAAGGCTGTATATTATAGACTTACTCGTATAGCATTTACATTAGAGGCCCTGCTGCGACGCACGTATTTCGTTATCCGCCTTTTACTCAGTATGGCTGCGGTTGATAGCGCGTTTAAGTTAGCCGTATGAAGTGACTAATACAAATCGTGCATGTGGCGCCCATGTGGCAACCCCGTCACAAGGCACGAACCCAACTTCCTATGGCCAGCCGGGTGATTAACAAGTCAACACAACCAGAGCCTACCCAGAAACCAGAAGACAAAGCTATGTCACTCAAGAAAGGTTCCTTCTACGTTTTCAATGGCATCATAATTGGAGCCTCCGTCATCTCGATTTTCCTGATGTGAGAGCTACAGCATTTTTTTGGAGAGTTCAATCTACGTCATTCAAGGCCAAACTCTAAGCAGTGATCGTGCTACTAAATAAATAATCATCAACTCGTATTCTCATTTCAGTGCTGCAATTATGTTTTAGGACGCCGCGGAATCCGCATCGAACGATCTTGCGGAACAGTGGTGTGACGCAAAGTGCTTCGTGAAGTATCGAACAATGCATCTGCCGGAAGCGGCGTAGATTGGTTGGCTGGCGACTGAACAAGATCCGCATGGTCTGCTGTCACGAAAACAGCATCATCCTCATCGTCATCATCTCTGGATTGACTGAGTCTGGCTGCATTGGCTGGCGATAGGATATGGGGAGCGCGCCCTGGTTGATGTACCTCTGCTGGCTCTCTACTCGAGAATTGAGCCTCCACCAGGCGTGAGTGGGTGCTTGGCTTGAGCGTTGAGTCTGCAGCTGGGCCCTCAGGCTCAGCTTTCGGAGCCCGAGCGAGGTCCGCGAATTCATCGTCCTCATCCCCATCATCGTCAAAAATGTGCTGAGGCGGAGTAACGGTGCGTGCCGTGACGAGCTCGACCTTGATCTTCTTGCGAGGCCTACGTAGGTCTTCGCTGTCAAACGTCGTTTTCTCAGGCTTCAATCGTTTGACCATTTCAACATAGTCCCGGTTGTATAGGCAATTCCCCAGCGACTCGCCGAATTGACGAAGTGCGCGTTTCAAAGCGTCGGTAGTGGCCTCTTTTCGTGCTTTATCGTACGCTTGAAAACGATGCGGCATGTTTATACTACTACCATACCCGATATCCTCACGAAACACGCCACTCTTAAGAGTGATGCGCATTGTACAGCTGGCGCCAATGGTGAACCGCCCACCTCGCTCGTCCGTATAGTCAATGGTCATGTTGCGAATCTCTGAGCTCCAACCATCGAAGCCGAAGACCTCGTTCGCCAGCCTCACGACTTTGTGACCTTCGATGTACGCATGCCCATTCTTGAAACTCACATATTCGGGACCCAGGGGCTTCTCGAGCTCTTCTGCTTGCACGTCTCGTGTGACTCTATCTTTATTCATTCGCTCTCCAGGACTTTGGCGATAATGGTTCGTAAGAAAGAGGCGTTTGGGGCACTGTCGGACCGTGAAGGGACACAGAGAGTGAAACCCCAACCCGATGTGTATGTAAATAACGCGTCAGTAATTGGTGACGCTGATACCGTAGTCAAGAGCGTGCCAGCGGATTCGGCGATGTTTTACTTAGCAGTTTTTGAGCTCAATTCTATAACTAGATATCTGAGTATCTAAATTTTGTCATATGCTGAAAAAGAAAGAAGCATTCGACAATGAATTTTTTCCAACAAATTGTTACTCAACAGCACCTAAGCGAGCTGCTGTAAAGGTGCCGCCGTACTTACTTTGGTACCTGGCATATAACCCTATTCTATAAATTAAAGTGAAGCTCCTTGGAACTATGAAAGTTTTTGTCTCTTCTACCTCGGGGAGTTGTTTGAGAATGCGATAACAGTGATGCCTGTGTGTGGGGTTCGCAGGCTGCGCCCTAGGACGACCAAACGTACCGGAGCATGAATTCCATGTCCAGATTAAGCTCACGCAGCTGAGCGCTTTCATACCGACTGACCTCACGACACTGCTGATACGCACGTAATTCAGGAGAGATGCGGAAAAGTTGTCGGTTGAAGATAGCCGCATACAGCTCGACCTGGGACTTGACCCAGGCCACGACAAAACTGCTGTCCTCCCGGCTAGGGAACGCCTTGCGGTACACTCTGACAGTCGCGATTATGGTCTGGAAGTAGATAGCAGCCATCTGCGAGATGTAGTTCAGTACATCGCCCATGAACTGGACGTCTCTAGCCTGTGTCTCGATGTCGGTTGCGGCTGCGCGAAGCAAAGCATGTTTCGCGTCCTGACCGCGGCCCAGTCGTACGAGTTGCTGCAAAACTGTAGCCTGGTCACTCATAAGCGCCATTCGGCGGTCGCTAAGACTGGAAAGAAGGTTGTTCGTGAGTGTCTTGCGGCGCTCAGCGATGGCTGAGCCTAAAGCCGGATTCTCGTCGTTGTACATGCACAGCTCCGTGGCCTTTTCCCAGTTGCGTAGCGCTATTTGCCTATCGATCTCGGCCATAACACGCACGGCCTCGTTGCGTTGTTCAACCGTGGCCTCTGGAATGCTCGAAATGGACGAGTGCGAGACGCGCCTCGTATGCTGGACACTGCGAGCACGACCCCTTCCTCCAGGACCGCCGAACCCCGTATTTCCTGGGCCAGACCCAGGCCCACTGCTCGCGCCGGTACCGCTAGAAATCCCTTGACCCGCGCTGCCGCCGGCACCGGAAGACGACGCACGCGTCGAAAGCCTACGCGAGGACGCCAATTCCATGTGCTTGAAAACTTCGGCGTAAACGACGCGCAGACGTGCGAGGCCCGGTGCTAGCAAGCCAATTTGAGTCGCACCACGGGCCACGCGCAGCACTTTGGATCGCTCGTCAATGCTGCACTCGAGAGTTTCGTCTAGTGGGAGATGATGCACATGCGCGAACCGGCCTTGCTTTGGCGCAGCAACTAACAAAAAATCGTTCAACACAACCACGAGCACGGGCCGCACTGGCTTCTGCGTAACAAGATTCACTTCCGACCAGTTGTGTTCTTCGAGCACGACGTGGCGGCCTGGAGCGGGGGGTAAGACGCGCTGGGCTCCATCCACGCGCTTGAAAAGGTCCCCCAAGTCGCTCGCCCAGGCCGAATTGAGCACAAGCATCGATTGCCGTCGATCAAACGGTATGGCTCCATCCTCAGCATCGACCTCGCCATCAAAAGACGCAGCACTTGCTCTCCGCGACCCGCTGGGGCCAGCACCTGCATGGGAAAATGCGTCTTGGCGCATAGCGTCACTTACAAGGCTAAGATCCGCGACTTGCCGGTGCAGATCAGCCACGGCCGGAACGAGCCTAGCAACATTAGAGGCAACGGTCGTGAGTGCTTTGTGGCTGTGTTGCAGACTGCGCTGGTCGGCGTCGTTTGCACGCTGGGCCTGTGCGCGCAGCCGCTCTCCGAACTGCAGGATGCTTGCTGGGTCGGCCCCGGCGAGCTGGCGAGCAAGGTATGCAGCGGGGTCTACTGCACCGGACATTAATGCCGGGTCAACCTCATCGTCATGAGCAGACACGACGGACAGAGCATCTGTGCCTCCCGGCCCGAGCTCGTCTGGCGTTGGGACGCCGAGTCCAGCACTCAGGCCAGCGCCGAGCCCAGCCCCAGTGCCACTAGCACTGTGCCCGCCCATGGATCTCGCGCTCGATTGCAGCGACTGTGAGCTCCCGTTCACGCCTGGCGGTGGCGGCCGCGTACTAATGCGTGAAAACGTCCGCATGTGGCGGCCCACGGAACTCGGGGCGTTGATGCTCGGAACGCTCGTGTTCGGAACGGCCAGGAACCCGCTTTGCTGCGATGCACCGCCGGAAACCTGCGAGCTACTCCCATTGTGCAGAGAGCCGCTTCCATTGGCAAGAAGCTGCTCTCCAAGCACCGTTTGGCGCCTACGCATCGACTGGTTCTCCATTGCAGGCTGTATTGGTGCCAGTGCCAAGATCGAGAGCACGGGGCAAGGGCCGTCGCTCTATATGTGTTCTCGCTACAAGGTAGTGTAGCCAAATTGCTTTACGGTAAGAGAATCATGCATTTATGTACCATCTACAAGTCTATACAGATATGATATTAGTTGCGAGCCGCGTATTTTTAATCCATTTGAAGTATTGACTTAGGACACAAATTTGGGTCTCAGCACACGTTTCTTGCTGCGACTAATATTTCAAACTGAAGTACGTCTTTTCCGCATTTCCGTACAAATCATCTCATAGAATCGTTCCGTCTCTGAGGCACGGTGAATGGACATCTGCCGTGGTCTCACACTGTTAACCGTGTGCACCACGGCTTGTGCCCCACGGCTTTCGTTCTAGTACTAGTTAGTAATCAGCCGACGGTGGGTGCTCTCTGTATGCCCTCCTTGTCGTCCGACCGCGTGAATTATCTCATTTGGCGGTACTTCCAAGAGGAGGGGCTTGCTCTTTCTGGATACGCGCTTGACAAAGAGACGCACGTTGCTCAGGAAGATGGAAAGCTAGGCCGTGAAGTGGCTGCTGGGCAGCTCGTGACCCTGCTGCTGAAAGGCCTTCAAATGACTGAGATTGAGGCAGCCACGGGCTCGCTGCCGGCTCTAGCCTCAGAGGTCTCAGCTTCCAGTGATGGAATTGGCTATACCCTGCCGAATAGCACACAGCAGTTTTGTGGATTCGATATCACAGGCGTGGAGTACGTCGAGACGCCAAACCGCGTCAAGTTCATTGGCGGCGTAGCGTCTGCGTTCAACGCGCCAATGGCCCTTGTGGTTGCTGGGATCGACTCTACAGTGGCGTACGTAGCGCAACCGAACGATGAGTGCTCAGCCACGGTTTTCGAATGTGCAGATACGCCGACCTGTGTTGAACCGCTCGGTGTAGGCATCCAGGGCCCCGACCAGAGTGTTCTTGTTGGATACGCCAGTGGTTGTGCACGCCAGTGGCAGTTCAGCGACCGTTGTGCGGTCATGCAGAGCGTGCTGTACCCGAGCATCAACAATGGTGGACCCTTACTCCTAATACGGGGCTCGCCATCAGGAACGCGTGCAGTGGGTGCAGATGCAAAGACAGGCGAGGTCTCTATTTGGGAGCTTGCTCAGCGCAGGCTTGTATGCGCTGTTGATTTCGCAAGTGCTAATGGCTTTGCGGCCCCTAGCGACGAACCAGCAAGCAAGCAAACACGCAGCGAAAGCGAGCCTGAGGCAGAACCCAAGACCGAAACCAAGGCAAAGGCTGAGGCAGCGAGCCATGGGGACAGCAAAATCGGCGATATTGTTTGGATCGGTGGGGATTCGACTCTCGCCGTTGCTTACGGTTCAAGCATTGCTGTGATCAACGTGCCCAACATTCCTGAAGGGGTTGAGGAGCCTAATGTGCAGCGTGCGAGCGATCTTATATGGCTACGCGGCCACACCAAAACCGTGGCAGTGCTGGCGTTCGATGAACTCGCACAACTCATTGCCAGCGGTGGTGACGATGGCTGCGTGTGCGTCTGGAACGCGCAAAGCCAAGAACCCGTGCACCGGCTCGTTGTTGGTGCACCAAACACGCCTATAACCCATGTCAGTTGGCTTGGAATGCATCTGCTGACGTCGACAACCGATGGGAAGTTGCAGCTCTGGGACGTGCGCAGCAAGATTCCTACCGTAGCGGCCGAAACAGATGTTGGCGAGCCCGTGTTCGCGCTGGAGGTCTCGAAACATATGCCGACACACGTTGCCGTAATTACGCCAGAAGGATGTCGCGTGTATATGCTGAATTTGCATCCGCCGAGCTTCACGGCCGTGGGGAGCATTCTTGCAAAGGATACGCAATGCATATCATGGGCAAACGATCAATCCTTGGCCGTGACTGCACGCTCGAGCACAGTCGTAGTGCGCTGCTGAGCTCACTAAGAAGAATTAAAGGGTAATGGGAAAAGCGGTTACCCAATTTTGTTGTTTCCGTTTGTAAATTGACGTTTTTGTAAATTGACGGTTTTGTCAGTGTATTATAACTGTTTAGCACTTCTACTTATGTATGTAACTATCCTAACGTGTTTCAACAACTAGCAATTGCGCGCGCACAAGGCACCTGCAAGGCCAAACAACTTACTCAGAAAGGGCCCGTGTCTCCTTCAAGCGCAACAGGGTCGCAACAGCATCGTCCAAAGAAACAGTCTCAGTCTTCTGCTGCTTGGCCTTGTCATCACGCTTGCGAATGTTGACACTGCGCGTGTTCTGCTCCTCCTGTCCAACAATGTAGATGTAATTGTATTGGCTCAACTGGCCCTGACGAACCTTCTTCTGCAGCGTGTTCGGGCCGAGGTCGGCATCAGCGTAGAAGCCCTTCGCAAACAACAGGTCGCGCACTTCCTGGGCGTAATCGTACTGGTCCTTGGAAATGGGGATGACCAGCACTTGACGTGGCGAGAGCCAGAGCGGCCATTTGCCGTAGAAGTGCTCGCACAAAATGCCGATCATGCGCTCAAACGAGCCGTAGATGGCACGATGGATCATTACAGGACGCTCAGGCGGCGCCGAGGAGTCTGCAGACTGGAAGCTGAGGTCGAAGCGATTCGGCAGCTGGAAGTCAAGCTGGATCGTGGCGCACTGGTGCCAGCGGTTCAGGGCGTCACTGATCATGATATCGATTTTCGGACCGTAGAAAGCGCCATCGCCCTCGTTGATCTCCCAGCGCTCACCGCTCTTCTCAAGTGCAGACTTCAGCATAGCCTCAGCATTATTCCAGGTCTCGAGCTCGCCGAGGTACTTCTCAGGTCGCGTTGATAGCTCCATCTTGAACGAGAAGCCGAGCGTGCTGTACACAGCCTTGAGGAAGTCGAAGCAGCCCTCGATTTCGGAGCCGATCTGCTCGCGGCGGCAGAAAATGTGTGCGTCGTCCTGCTGGAAGCGGCGAACCCGGGTCAAACCCGTCAAGGCACCAGAGAACTCGTTGCGGTGCAGAACGCCAACGTCAGCGACGCGCCACGGAAGCTCGCGGTACGTGCGCGCACGCGACTTGAACACGAGACAGTGGCCGGGGCAGTTCATGGGTTTGAGACCGAAGCGCTCCTTTTCTACGTCGAACGTGAACATGTTGTCCTTGTAGTTCGCCCAGTGGCCCGACGTCTCCCAGAGCTTCGAGTTGAACATATTCGGTGTGATGACTTCCTCGAAGCCACGCTTGCGATACTCCTGCTTGATGTAAGTCATCATTGCATCATAGATACGCGCACCGTGCGGAAGCCAGAAAGCGGAGCCGGGGGACATTTCGTTGAACATGAACAGCTCCTGGTCCTTGCCAATTTTGCGGTGGTCGCGCAACGCGGCCTCCTCCAAGAACTTGAGGTGCGCATCCAACCGCTTTTTGTCCGGGAAACTGATGCCGTAAAGGCGCTGCATCGACTCGTTCGTAGAGTCGCCCAAGAAGTAGGCGGCGCTATTTTTCAGAAGCTTGAAGCTCTTGACGCGGCCAGTGTGCTGGACGTGCGGGCCACGGCACAGATCGATGAGATCGCCGCACCGGTAAACCGTGCTAGACGTGCCATCAGGGATCTTCGTCGAGATGAGGTACTGCTTGTACTTGTTGTACTTGAACATCTCGAGCAGCTCCTCCTTTGTCATCTCTAGACGCTCGAAGCGCTGCTTGTCCTTAACAACGCGCTTAACAACCGACTCAACGCCGCTGTACTCGTTGTGGCTGATGACACGCTTGCCCTCATCAATGCCCATCTCGTAGAAGAATCCCTCGGACGTGGGCGGGCCATATGAAAGATGGGCTCCGTAGAAGCACTCGCACGCCTCACCAAGAACGTGAGCAGACGAGTGCCAGAAAACCTGCTGGCCCTCCTCATCATCGAACGTCAACAGCTGAAGGTCGCAGCTCTTCTCAAGCGGACGGCCAAGATCCCAGAGCTCACCATCGACCTTAGCGATCACAAGATCGTCCAGGTTCGCGTAGCCGAGCTCCTTAGCAGCAACCATGGGTGTGGTTTCGTAGGAGGTGCCCGCGAACTCCTGGGTCTTGTACTTCACCGTGATGGGCTCCCGCGGCTGCGAGGCGACTTTCGCCTGTTGCTTCGCGTACAGCTCATCAAAAAGGCGCTGGCGCTCGGCAATAAACGAGAATTTTGGGTTTTCGCGGTCGTACAGAGACGACTTGCTCTTCAAATTCACCTGCTTAACAGCTTCCACGGGTGCGTCCGACATGTTGAAAAGTATGCTGACGAACCTGACTCATAAGCATACTGAAAAGTAGTCCGAGAGGAGCTCGCTGAACAGCGCGTTCGCCATCCTAACTACAGTAAATTCGCATCAGCCATGGCACAACTCTCGAATTATTTACGGTTTCCAAAAAAAAATCACGAACGCCATCTATTTCCTGTATATCACAGCTCATTGAGCAGTAAGGTTACACGCAGCCAGACGCACATGATACGCGCGTCAGGTGCCCTAATGAGTATGTATGTATGTGTGCGTGTGCGTGTCTGTGTTAGTGAGGGTGCTGCACGGACACCGAGCGGCCATGGAAAGGCTGAAGACTTTTCGCGCATTTACTCAAATGACCGTCGGCTTCATACTTTTCTGATATTTACAGAGTGAATGTAGTATTTTTTTAAGATTCTTACACGGTAAAATTGCAAGCCTGTCATCTAGCACCGCTGGACTGAAAGAGTGGTATTTCCCTCGTGCTGATAGACGTGTCCAATGAATAATTTTGGGCTCTGTCGAAAAATCGACTTATGCTTTTTTATTTCAACCCCTCGGGCATGCCACTTGCATTTGTCGATACGTAGCGACGGACAGGCCTGCCGCGTTTGGCCTTCCCGACCGTAGCCGAAGCAGCCAATATACCATCAACACCCCCACTCAAAGGCGGCGCCACTGCAGGGCCTGTGGGAGCACCAGCCGTGGGAGCACCAGCTGTCGGAGCACCGGTCGTGGGAACACCGGCCATGGGAGCACCGGCCATGGGAGCACCGGCCATGGGAGCAGTTGCTGTGGGCAAGCCAGTGGGCGCCAATGGAGCACCCGGAGCAGGAGGCCCACCGGCACCAGGCGGTGCGAAGGCAGCTGGGGCAGGGACCGAAGTTTCATTGCCGGGCCTGGGCGCGTTTGGTGTGCTCGCTACAGGAGGACCGGCCAATGGAGCTGGCGCTGACGAAGGCGGGGCCCCCGCTGCAGGCCCGGCACTCAATTTAGGCGGAGGCGGAGGCGGCTTGCGAGCTTCCGGCTTTGGCCCATCCTCAGACACCCAACGCTTCAGATCTTTATCATAATACACTTTCTTCTTCGTGCCCAACTTGACCTCGATTGGTTTCGTGGCATTTGAATCATCCTTCTTGAACCAGCCACTCAACCAACCACGCTTGCCATTATCCTTGTTCTCCTTCTTCTCGTTCTGACCGCTAGATTTCGAGCTTTCCTCGGGGTTGTTAGCGACATCCTGTTCTTTCCCTGCTGACTCTTGAGCAACAGGTTGAAGTTGTTGCTGGACCGGCGGCTGGACTGGCGGCTGCATTGGCTGTGAATCCGGCGTAGGTTGCACCGGCAGAGACCATTGTTGACCATTTATGTTATCCAAAGCACTCGGTGCAGCGGGCGTAATGGTAGGTGGCGCATATGGCCCGCCGTAACCTGCCTGTTGAGCTCGCGGAGCACCATACAAGCCATTGGCGGCTTGCTGAGCACCATACACCGGCTGAGAGGATTGAGGCTGTGAAGCTGGATACCCTTGAGGAAGCCCGTACTGGGAAGCCTGCTGAGGCATCAGTTCATGTTGTTGAGCGGCGGCCTGTTGCGGGATTGGCTCCTGACGAGTAAAGCCCTCTTGAGGAGGAACCTGAGCTGCTAAAGTTGGCTGCGGGGAATACGCATGCTGCGCGTAGTCCTGTTGCTGAGGGATCCCAGGTTGAGGATAGCCTTGCTGAGGATAGCCTTGCTGAGGATAGCCTTGCTGGGGGTAGGCCTGGGCCGGTGCATATCCTTGCTGAGGAAATCCCTGTTGTGGATAAACCTGCGATTGCGCCACATCCTGCGGCGTGTATCCTTGCGATGCGTACCCTCCAGCAGGGAGGGTCGGAGCACCAGCTGCTCCCCGCATGGAGTACTCCTCTGGGTTAGTGCTGTTCGTTCCGCCGTTAGGCAATTGTGGAATCGGCGTCACGGAGTCACTGTGGTGTGATGAGTACTCCTCATCAACCTCAGCAAGCGGTGCTGGGCGTCCGGACGCACTGGATATCGGTCGGGGGTGAGCACCAGTACTGAAATCATTCGCCGTCATGTCGGGGCCAGGAGTATAGCTCTGGCGCTGAGGTGCGGCGAACTCCAGCATATGGTTTTTACCGTCAGGCATTTCTCCACTGGGAAAAGCGCTCGCGCTGAGCGGTCTCTGAGGTGCACCACCCGTTGAAGTGCCGCTAGCAGTGTTGTTGACCCTGTCCTCGTCCTCGCCGCTAACAAATTTATTGAATGAGGATACCCAAGCCTTCTCGAGGGAAGGCCGGCTCAACTTACGCTGGAGCCAACCCCCCGACGGTGTCGAAGCAGTCGATGAGCAACGTTCAACGAGCGCAGTTGCCTCCTCTGCCATTTGAGGAGGAATCCCGCGAGATGATTTCAGCACTTGGGCGAGAACTTCGGCAATCCTAAGCCCCTCGTTGCTGTACCCGTTATCCGCCAATAATCCTGCAAAGTGCAACTTGTAGGGCAGCAATGGTGCCATGCCACCGCCCATCGTGTACTCATATATTTCGGCAATCACATAGCTGTCGAAGGTTGCAGGTTCATTCTCAAGGACAAGAGGGAGCGTGAATTCAGGGGTAGAACCCAGCGGAGTGCGAGACAGAATGAAACAGGCATGGCCTTCTTCAACCCATTTGCGCTCAATCAGCAGCTTTCCTAGTTCCCTAAGTGCCGTCATAGGACCGAGACGTGCATTGCCATGTCCTCCTTTTCCGCTTGCCGATGCGCCAAAGGGACCACCATACAATGCAGCAGCGCATTCTGCCCAATGAACAAGGTACGAGTCCACTTTCTCGTAATCTATAGGAGACGATTCACCTCTTGGCTTGAGTTCGGAGATAGAGAGTCGGCCTGCTTCTTCTGTGTTCGCGGCTAGAGCCCGATAAATGAATGATAACGGCGCCGCGGCCACACGGACCTCTTCAGCAATGAACTCCTCTGCAACAGCGCGCCAATGATCAGAACCCATGATGTTAGCAATCAAAAGGGCATGTGAGTATGCTCGATTGTCAAGCGCAACCTTCATCGCACGATCAAGATCTCCCGTTGTGATGCTAGAAAAGAGAGGCGAGACAGTGGCATCGCTCTTAGAGGGAGGTGCTGGGGCAGTAGCCAAACGTAGGTTACTCTTGTATTCCTGTAACAAGTCCCGCATGGCCTGAATAGCCGCAGACTCCGTGGGACCATGTTTAGTGCCAACGGCTTCCGAAGCCAAGATCTGTTGGAGAATTTTGTATAACAAGGAGCCAGAAAGACCCTGATGGTCGGCAATCCGTTCATTCATCCACTTCTCCAATTCCTTCTTCTTGCTCTTCAGGGGCCCCTTCAAACCTAGAAGTGGCAGCGGTAGACCGGATACAGTGGTAGGAGAAACCGAGTCGAAAATGTTCTGACTGCTGAGACCATGTTCCGCTGTCACTGCACCTGGGATGATTGCCGAAACGAGCGGCGTTCTTGCATGCTGTGGCGCATCGGGCATGCTAGGTGTGCGGTTGCTTACAGGGGCAGCGAGTCCGGGAAGAGGGGCTGCAGGACTCGATTGCTCGGTAGTTTGACCAGATAAGGGGGCACTGCCGTTCACAGGGGATGGAGTGTAACGGCCTCTAGAGCTCATAGAGGCAGCAGATATGTCATGCAGAGGTTGTTCACCATTCACGGCTACCGAGGGGATGTTGACATCATACGGAGCACGCTCGTAGGGGCGAGCAGATTCTCCAGGGGCGCTCTGCAATGAACCAGGCCCCGAAGTATGATGCGCCACTGGATCAGGCTGAGGCAGCGAACTTTGAGGCATCGGAGAGCTCGACATTGATTGTGGTGCATATTGAGATACCTGCGGAACCGGCGATTGCCTGACAGCTCTTGGTGGCGCAGAGACCCTTCTTGGAGGCTGCGGCTGCAACGCAGGCTGAACTTGAAGAGGAGGGGCAGCCACATTCACTGCCGGATCACCCCCGGGAGGTCCATTCGGCAACGAGGCTCGAGATGCTGGAGCTGCCCTAGTTGGCCTCTGCCTTGGAACGTGCTGTTGCAGGCCTGGGAAGCCGAAAGGATCCGGATTCGATGGGCGAGAAGGGGGCCCGCTACCAACGAGCCCCGTTATAGCTCCTGCGGCTGGTACGACCTGGCGCGGTGACACTTCAGCAGAAAGTGGATTTGATCCAGTAGTCACAGATTGCGGCGGAGGTGTGGTTGTTGGTATATAGCTGGGCACCGCTGACCCTCCTGGTGGAGGTGCCATCACAGGAGATGCCCTAGCTGAGGGTGTATACCTGGAGCTAGATCCACTTGCCCTGGGCGCTCTTGTAGATTTTGGAGGTGGAGGAGTTGGCCTCGGAGGTGCTACTACATTGCGTGGAGACACTGGGGCCCCAGGAAGCTGGGACGGCGTGTGTGTGGCAGTATCCAGAGACTTTGGGGTCCCAGTGCGGCTTATGACCCGAGGTGCTTGATGCCTCTTCCTCTGCTGAGGTAGAATCTCCATGGGCAGATCAAAGCTTTTCTGCTCCGTATGGAAATCAGCGATGCTTGGCCGGGGCTTGATCTGCTGCTGTTCAGGCAGCTGGTCAACCTGAGCCGCCTCAGAGGGTTCTTGGGCATCGAGAGCTGGCGCATCCAACCCACCGCTAGCCTGTAGTTGTGGCTCTTCAGTCTCATCGTCTGGAAGCAACTCTTCATCGCTTTCCAAAAACGAAAGACGCGCAGGGTTGAAATGTGGATCGTTGCTGCTACCTTCTTGAGCATGGTCTGCTTCGTCTTCCACATCCTCATCGTCTTCCAAGAAGTCATCATCTAAGTCAAGCTGTAGATTTCCGGGTACGGGCATTGCAGGCTCAGATTTAATTTCCGAGTCATTTTCGAGCTGAGGCTGCTCGCTTGGTGCTTTGATAGCTTTGTAGAAGTCGTCGTCATCCAAATTGGCATCATTGGCTTCCTGAGCTGAACTCGGCAAGCTTTGGCTACCATTATCCGCATCCTCATGTTCGTGTTCATGCACCTCGCATTCTTTTGAAACTGAGTTGAAAGCCGTATGAAGATCATCTTCGAAGCCTCCTTCGTTGTCCAGTGCTGCGTCATCGGAAATGAGCGAGTTGCTCTGCCTAAAGCTGGTATCACTACGGATTCCTGGAGCGGCGGCGTTCAAACTCTGATAGAAGCTGTCGTCCTCGTATGAGTCCTTCTGCGGTTCACTGGCACCAGGCTTGTCGTCGCATGCTGCTGGCACCTTCTCGGGCTCAGAGAGGGGCTCTTCATCATCACTTGGCGCAACCTCAGGTTCTGCAGATTCGCTCTCTGGGAGCTCATGGGGCATCCGAAATTGTGGTGTATCTTCAGGTTGATCGCCCTCATTCAAGTCTACTGGGTTTGGTTGCTGCTCTGCCACGTCCTCCTTGAGTGCTGCATAGAATGCGTCGGCTTCTTGGTCTTCCTCCTCCTGTTCGCGCATTCGAGACACCGACAGGTCCATGGCCTCATTTTGCAGGTCTTCAGTGTTCCTTCGAGGGGGTTCCTCAAGCTTTTTTTCTTCGTGATTGCTTCCCTTGAAGTCGTTCCCAGCAGATGAGATTGCTCGATAAAATGAATCACTTTCAGGATCTGATTCATCAACATCTTTGTGTTTGGCCGTGAGCTCATACGTCTCATCGAGACTATCAAGCTCAGCGGGTGTGTCTTTGCTTTCCTCGCTTGCTTGTTCAGCATCGTTTGCGTTCTCGACGAGATTTTGCGCAGGAAGAGGTGTCTCGTTTTCTCGCGGGCCGGACGGACTCTCAAGCGGCTCTTGAGGAGCTGATACTCCTGAAGGCTCCGATAGCGAGGCGGCTGTTGGCTCCGACACGGGGCCTGAAGCAACCGAAATGTCCGGTAGACTCTCTTCGTAGGACTGCTCGGGCCTCAACTGAGGATCTGAATCAGACTGCGCTCCAGAGGGTATTTGAGTTTCTTCGGATCTACCTTTAAGCGACGTGTAGAAGGCATCGCTTTCCTCTTCTTCCTCCTCCTCGAGCTGCTTCACCTGACCCATAGACTTCTCCATAGCTGTGTTCTGTACTTCTTCGAGGTCGCGACGCGACGGAACAAGCTTCTGCTCTCCAGAATTGTTTCGACCAAATGTGTCTCCAGCCGATGTCAGCGCAGCCAGGAATTCATCGTTCGTGCCAGCCTTGGAGTCTTCTGGTATTCTCTCTTGCTCTTCGAGCTTACTTGTTCCAAGCAGAGCTGCATCATCCTCGGTCTCAGTGTCTCGTATTTCCAGCTTTTTGGGCTCTGTAGCCTCGGGTGTTGCCACCTTTTCTGCCTCGGTCTCAGTGTCGCGTTGCGGAGCCCCCTCTTCGCTTGTTGGCTGAGCTCCGTTGGGATCGGAGTTCTCGGCAGTTCTCGGCTCAGTGTTTTCTGAAGCTTCGCCGACCTCTGACAAAGGCTGCTCAGGCTCTGCCATGCTTGGTGATCCCGAACCTGATATTTCAGGGACTAACTCCGGTGCTTGCTCAGCTTTCAGTACATCCTGTGTACTATCTGGAGATTCTTGAGCCGTGGTCCCAGACACGGATACTTTTTTAGCTGCAGCTGGCTTTTTCGACCGGTTCTTGGCCTTAGATTTTGATTTCGACCCCATGGAATGTGTTGTGGCCGATGTGGAGAACCAAACACGCTAGCAGGTTGATGGCGAGGAATTCGCGCTTTAGGGTAGGAGCCACACGCACACCACCACCACCACCCCACGCCAGATTATAAAGAACAAGTGGTGATTCGGTTAAGGCAAGACGAAAACTGATGGAAAGCGACAGAAGGAACTAACATACTAAATTTTGGCAAGACCCTCGATCTCAAGCAAAATGCAAAATACTTATCACATAAGACTCGTCCGGTCAAGGCTCCTATTTGCTACTGTTTCGCACAAGTCGTTACAGAATGTTTAGATATTCTCTTTTCACATGAAGCATGCAATTTGGTTAGAGATTCTACAATTAGATATGCAGCTAAATTTTTGCCGTTTCGTTAACGAAAATCGATTTCATCGATGCAAACCTCGGGTTTAAAACGCACACCTCGGATCACTCGTGGTCCGCTACGGTTCCCAATTAGAGTGTGCAACTGAGCTGTGCTTCAGGGTTATTCTCACAACCGGGATATGGTGCACTCTGCCAAGTATACTTTCAATTGATGCCGTCCGAACTTGGCCCAGAATTTAAATGTTAGATATACCACCAATCATCATTGTCTGTGGATTGCTGGTCTGTTGCACAATGCCGTAGGTTTGCTCACTTAGATTATTCGCACATACGTGTGCATAAATCCTAGATTCGAAGCGTCAGCTCATGATTTCCTTATTAAACTAATTTTAATCTCCTACCGTGTATAATAATACAGATCAATTGTAACGCGCGCTGTTGTGAAAGACGGTCCCCTTACTGTGGCAACGGGCCAGGTCTGTTAATATAATAAATAGGGGAGACGAAAAATTAACTAAGCATGCAGAAGCTGTCACAGAAAGAGAGGTTCACTCGATGCTGCAGCGATGTGAGCGTAGAGCTCGTTCGGAGCGTCGAGCAGCAATCGACTGAGACTATCAATTTGAATCAGTTGGTCACGAAAATTGCACGGAAGTATAAGCTAGCGTCGCAGCCTCGCTTGACAGACCTGATCAGTGCGATTCCCGAGCAGTACCGGGACCGCTTACTACCTAAATTGCGCGCTAAGCCCGTGCGAACAGCAAGCGGAATTGCTGTTGTTGCCGTTATGTGCAAACCCCACCGCTGTCCACATATTGCGTATACAGGAAACATTTGTGTATACTGTCCAGGTGGTCCCGACTCCGACTTCGACTATTCCACACAGAGCTACACGGGCTATGAGCCCACGAGTATGCGTGCCATCCGAGCACGCTACGACCCTTATGAACAGGCGCGTGGCCGTGTGGACCAGCTGAGGCAACTTGGCCACGCAGTTGATAAAGTCGAATACATCATTATGGGCGGTACGTTCATGAGCCTGCCGTCAGACTACAGGGAGCCATTCATCAGCGCTCTTCACAATGCCCTAAGCGGTGCATCCACTGACAAAGTCGACGAGGCAGTTTCGCTAAGCCAGGAAAGCGAAACGAAATGCGTTGGTATAACTATAGAGACCCGACCCGACTACTGTACAGAAACACACCTCGATGACATGTTGCGGTACGGATGCACTCGTCTTGAAATTGGTGTGCAAAGCGTGTACGAGGACGTCGCAAGAGATACGAACCGAGGACACACCGTCAAGGCCGTGTGCCATACCTTCGCGCTGGCGAAGGATGCCGGTTACAAGGTTGTCAGCCATATGATGCCCGATTTGCCGAACATGGGCTATGAACGCGACCGGTTTCAGTTTATGGAATACTTTGAGAACCCGGCTTTCCGAACTGATGGCTTGAAAATATACCCAACGCTTGTCATTCGCGGTACTGGTCTGTACGAGCTCTGGAAGCAGGGATTGTACCGCAGCTATTCCCCGGCTAAACTTGTGGACCTTGTAGCTGAGATTCTCGCATTGGTGCCTCCGTGGACACGAATTTACCGAGTGCAGCGGGACATTCCTATGCCCCTTGTAAGTAGCGGCGTAGATAATGGAAATCTGCGTGAGCTTGCACTGGCTCGCATGCGGGATCTCGGTACTAAATGCCGTGACATACGAACCCGCGAAGTTGGCATTCAGGAGGTGCATCACAAAGTGCATCCTGATCAAGTAGAGCTTGTTAGACGCGATTACATGGCCAGTGGAGGCTGGGAGACATTCTTAGCTTACGAGGACCCGCGTCAAGATATCCTTGTTGGGCTTCTGCGTCTGCGTCGCTGCGAGCCCGAGACTACATATCGCCCCGAGTTCGTGAATCAGCCCACATCAATTGTGCGCGAGCTTCATGTTTACGGCTCGGCCGTGCCCATTCATAGCCGAGACCCGCGGAAATTCCAACACCAGGGCTTTGGATCCCTGCTCATGGAAGAGGCAGAGCGTATTGCGCGCACAGAGCACCGTTCGCGCAAAATATCAGTTATTTCTGGTGTCGGCGTCCGCAAGTACTACGCGCGACTGGGCTACTCGCTCGATGGCCCCTACATGTCCAAAGAGCTTTAATATAACCATTAGTTTGTGTCGCTGTGGCTTTATGCGATAAATATTTGAAGCATCAAATAGTGAACGAGACTCACTTGCAACAAGGTAAAAGTTTCATCAATAGAGAAAATGAGGCACGTTATAGACTGAGTCGTAGTTATACTAAAAATCTAGAGTGACATCCTACGCGACGCTATGCGAAAGGTGAAAATTAGGTTATCTCAGAACTTACCCCTCCTCTTCGAGTGAGAATAGATGGTTGCAACGCACTGAACTACGAGCTGATAGGCCCCATGACAGCATTAAGACATAGTGAACACATCAAACATAAATAATAACTTTAAATCATGAAATTGTGGAGACCACTACCAATACAAATCTAAGTATTGCAGCAAGAATCCCCGTAGAGCACAAGGCGTGAGGATAGGCATTGACGCTGATCATTCCCATTTTATAAATGCGCAAAGCGAAGCTGAGAGAGGGCAATTATATCCGGCATCTACCAAGGAGCTCGTATCAGCCACGCCGTCCCATGCACTTCTCATATCAGCATTTGATCTGAACCAGATCCTCTTCATACTTGCCATTGTGCTTAACGCGTACAACATAAGCAGACAACTTGCCGCCGCGTTGGCATCGCGTGTCGAGGCCCTTCGAGTAGCGACGCAACTGCAAGCCTTTAGAGGCGTCATGCCCATAGAAGACCTCGAAACGCTCTGATTTTGGACGTTCGCGTTGTTCCCTATTCCAGCGGCCAAACCAAGGCTTTCCATCATCAGGGTCCTCAGACCCATGCGTGTAATCTGGAGGAACGATTGAGCGAAGCCGAAGAACATCTGTAATATTCTGATGCTCGAGGTCGTGCTCGTTCCACATGAGCCCACCGTGAACAGCTACAGCTTCAATTCCTCGGCGAGAGACCTGCCCCAGCTTCAAAATTGCCGGACATGCTGCGAGGTAGTTGACATGGCGTCGCTTCATCTTGCGAACAAGGGGCATATCGCGCTCCTCATCTAAAGCCTTGTAGCCATCGTCTCCTCTTGCTTCAAGATCGTTCTCCAGCAGGGCTAAGGGATCCTCATAGGCGCTCCTAAAGCTGTCATCAGCCGGAGCACTAGTAGGGGGGGTTGTGGGCTGGGCAATGCCGTTTAGAGTTGGCCCAATAGTGGCGTCTAGCGTTGCCGTCGGCTGCTGTCCAGCAACGAGCGTCTCGGAACTTGCATGCGGCGGGAAAGTGCGGGGCGCAATAATATGGTGCTCTTTAGCGTACAAGCTCATGATCTCATCCTCGTGGTTTCCACGGACGCAGTAAGCGTTGTTCTTGATCGCGAAGTCAACCACGCCAAAGCTGTCGTAACCCTTTGTGATAAGATCACCCAGAAAAACCAGCGTGTCTTTTTTGTGGTTGTACTCCACTTTCTTGAGCAGCCTCTTCAATTCTTTCGACATTCCGTGGACGTCACCTACTAGAATGAGGCGGTGGTCAATGTGATGAGGGTCAAGCTGGGCCGAGTGCGGTAGCGTGGCGACTCGGGTCAATGGAACCAGCTCACCTACGGTTGCCGTCATTGACAGCGCGATAAAGCCGGCAGCAGTAGCTACAAACAGTAATGCTCCCAAGAAAACGCGAACAACAGGCCTGCCGAGCAGCCGTGCAGTGGTACTGGTGGCCTGTTTTGCCGATTCGCCAGGCAATTCGTTGTCGTGCTCTAGAAGAGACACACTTGGACTCGCGTCCACTCCCAGCTCAACGTCGGCTGTCTCTGAAGAGTAGGGCCGGCTCGACATTTGGTCTAAGACACGACTGTGCAGGGCGTTCTTGGCAGCGACAAATGCGACCACCGTTTTGAGGACCGCCGGGGCCCCAGCCCTATTACCGTTTCCATGCCCTGCTGCTCTGCCGTAACAGCGAGTCCCGGTCTAGAACTGTGCTCGCGATCGCGTCCGAAGAGACGAGCGGCGGGCTTCAACTACTCAATGTTGGCAACTGCCATATATATGTATACACACTTTAATGAGTGTAAGGACGCGTGCTTGTACCACACTAAGCAGTGTCGAATGTGCAGATCTATTTCCCGACCGACGCCCAATGAGGTGCTTGTGGCCCACCCACGTGTCCCAGGATTCAGGTACGACCAGCAGCGGGCAGACGGAGAGAGCCGTTGAGGGAGAGACATCTTCAAGCACGGGCTGAACGCCGATTACCCATCAGTGGCCTAACCCGCTTTTGAACAAGTGTAGCTAAGAAGCTAATTAAGTTTAATAGGAGTAGAATGTAGCTACGTACATTTTCTTACATCTAAAGTTTAAAATCACGCAATTGAAAGACCTAGGCGTGTGCGTGTACCACAAATGAGCGCGTTGTGTCTTAGTGTATCGGCCAATTACACGAAAATCCGGCAGGGGTTTCATGTTGTTCCGCCCGTGATTCACCGGACATGCCGCCCATGGTCGCGCATGCACGGGGAACTATAACCAATTAGCGATGCGCTCGGCCTTTAATTTGGAAGACTGCAGCCCAGCAAGGGCTGACATCAAAGCCCTAATACACGTGACAAATACACATGGATGCGTACCCATTGCTAAAAGCTTTTCACTGCTTACCTGAGCACGCCGCTGGACCCCCCTCTCTCTCAGCAATTCGAAAGGTTAGGGAAGGTAGTCTAAAGTCCCGCTGCCATTAACTTGGTCTTTTTTTCCACCTTAACACCGGTACGATGCAGATCTTCATTAAAACTTTGACCGGCAAGACTATCACCCTCGAGGTGGAGTCGAGCGACACGATCGAGGCTGTTAAGAGCAAGATCTCCGACAAGGAGGGCATTCCGCCTGACCAGCAGCGTCTCATCTTCGCTGGTAAGCAGCTCGACGATGGCCGCACCCTTTCGGACTACAACATTCAGAAGGAGTCTACCCTCCACTTGGTTCTCCGTCTCCGTGGTGGTGCCTCGGTTATTGAGCCGTCGCTCAAGGCTCTCGCCTCCAAGTACAACTGCGAGAAGTCTATCTGCCGCAAGTGCTACGCCCGTTTGCCCCCTCGTGCTACGAACTGCCGCAAGCGCAAGTGCGGACACACTAATCAGCTTCGCCCGAAGAAGAAGTTGAAATAAACGGCTCGCCTATTTACTTATGTATTTACTTTGCACGCAATACCTTGCTAATAGTGTTTAAGAAATGTGTTGGCTGCAAATGAACCTGGGTATAGCGCTGGCAAAGGTGGCGCCACTGGGGCTTGCATTAGAACGCGTTGCTGGAAGGCTACCACCGTTCGCGCCCAGCGCGCACAGTTTCGGTTTTGAGCTGTAAACACAGCCAGCTCTGGTTTATGGCCCTCATGCTATTTTCTTGGCTACCTGCTTTTATTAGTGCAATACGTAAATGTAAATACTGAATGTTCCTATGTTTCAGGCAAATTCGTGCTACCACCCGTAGACTCTGTATCTAAAGGCTTGCCCACGAGCTCAGTAATAGACTCGGCAAGTTGAGCTAGCGATACTGGCTTCACGAGCACCCTTTGCAGCCCTGCTTGCAAACAGCGATCGACGGTCTCCATGTCACCGTGGCCGGTGAGGGCTACTACAGGACACATATAGCCCAGTTGCCTGCGTATGCTCCTTGTTGCTTCAAGCCCGTTCGTGTCAGGCATTGTGAGATCTAGCAATATGATCGAGTACCGGGTCCCATTAACAATAGCGGCCTCTACAAACTGTATTACATCGTCACCGCTAGCTGCAGTGTCGATTTGGCCAACCCCTAGTTTCTCCAAGTACCGTTTCAGTAAATTTCGCAACACGGCGTTGTCGTCGGCGACCAGAACGTGCATACTACTTGCCCCTTTGACTTCAGCACGTAATTCTGCAGTGCTGAGCATAGCCAGCTCATGTTGGAAGGGAACCTTTGGAACCTCACCATATACTTGTAAACCTGACTGCGGTGAGGACTGTCCTGAGGTTACAGATGGCGCCGCAGATATCAATTCGATGCCGTCTTGTTGAGACATTGGCGATTCGACAATTGGTGATAGCGGAACAGCTTGCTGATTGGCCTTTTGCCCGCCATGCGGATTCCCCATAAAATGGCCCTGAACGGAGAGATGCGCGAGGTGAGTTGAGTATCGCCTGCCGATCAGTTTAATGCCGTTTATCACACCAACCTCTCGGGAATCAGTTCGCCAGACTGTGCGACTGCCATGGGGCTCAGCAAATACTGGTGTGGATAAAGCGCTGGACGGAGTCTTGTTATGCTCTTCGAAATATATAGCGCATGATGCGTTCACTGGGGCCCTAAATACAGCAGTTGAACCGATGTTAGCTCTCGTGTACACTTTGATGTATCCGCCTAGCCTCTCGCACAGTAGCTTGGACATGGCTAAGCCTAGTCCCGTTCCCGTAAAACGCTTCGACAATGCGTCGTCACCCTGTACAAAGACCTCGAATATATGAGCTAGCCTGTCTTGAGAAATTCCTACGCCATTATCGTGGATGAGAACCTCCAACACAGCCATCTTTGTTGCGGATTGTTGAGCTGACGGTGGCGCTTCAATGGAGCCGTCCGAGCGTATCAAGGATATCTGGACCCCTACTCTTGAATGCTGAGTCGCGGTTTTGGAGGGCTCACTGAACTTAATAGCGTTGGATACAAGATGTGCACAAACCTGTTCTATGCGCTCAAAGTCGCTTTCAAGTAACAGATCTGCCAAGCCACTCATCGTGCTATCAGCGCAACGCCCAGTAGACGTAGCCTTCACCTCAAATGTTATTTCTTTGGAATCAGCAAATTCACCAAACGAACTGCGAATTCGATCGACCAAATTCATCATAGAAAAAGGAGTTGTCCTCTCCTCGACACTTGCTAGGTGGGCGGCGTAGTTGAGTAGCTCTTTCAGTAATTCTTGAAGAATATTGCCCGACTTTATTATCTTGTGAAGGCCCTGATGGATTGCTTCCATATCCGTCTCTTCCGCAGTAGTGACCGTGAACCCCATGATGCCGTTCATTGGTGTCAGCAGTTCATGACTGATGTTCATTATGAACTTAGACTTCGCAGCATTAGCAGCTTCGGCAAGTCGTTGGCTCTCACGAGCTTCATGTGTTCGTAGGCGGACTTCGTCTTCCATTTTGGTGTATTGGGCATTCAGCCGGTTAACCATCATATTATACTCTGAAATGAGCTCATCAAATTCATCGCTTATCCACCGATGAAGAGGATGAAGGGGAGCCGGGACATGGAACTCGGTCGAACTATCTTCTTCCTCCATTTCTTCTTGAATCGTTTGTTGATCTGAACTTACACTGCGATTAGAAGCTTCGCACTCATGATTATTGAATTCAGCATCGTCTGCGAGCTCGCCGGCTCTTTCCCCGCTAATCTCAGCTATAGTATCACATTGCTCTTCTCCAATTGTAGCTTCCTCATCTGAGTGGCTCATGCCGAATAATGATACAAGGGTACGAGAGGAGAGATTGGGGTGGAATGTGTGACTCAAAACTGTTGTTTTCTTTGCCTCTTCTTCGGTTTGCTTCCCATTTTTCAAGCCTTTCTCATCAGTTTGCTCTTTGTGATCTTTCCGAGGACGGCTTGGCGGCCTGGGCCGGAGCTCCATATTATGGTATATGTGCAGCAATGGCTTGGTCGTGAGCCCGGTGACAAAAAATGCACTGAAAAGTACAAAGACAAGAATTGCTGTGGCGACTCCGGCGAGAGTCTTGAATAATTCGCGATAGCCAGCCTCAACTTGGGACTGAGGCAGTGACAGCAAGACAAGCCAATCTCGGTTAAGAACGAGCGCGGAAGAATAACCGACGCTGGCCTTGCTAACCCGTGGAGTTTTCGTGTGCGTTAGCCCCCCTCCGAGCTTGTGTGATGAGTTGCGCTGGCGTTTTTGTAACACAAGGTCAGCAGCTACGGCAGGGAACTCAGAGAGAGAGTGCCAACGCGAATCCGTAGTGTAATTGAAACCAGTGGGAAACAAATAGCGCCACCCATGAAGTTCGTCGGCTTCGAGGATCGTGAACCAGGGGTCTCGCATCTCCTTGGAAAGAATCGAGCTGTTGTAGACAATACTCGTTCCATCATAAAGATATTGACTACAGTCAATAACTGCACTGCAGTACCCGATGAGTTGGGAAGTTTGAACATTGCCAGACAGCTTCATCTCCGATATGGGTATTGTGATTGAGTAGCTGTAGGCTGTGATATTATGCGCCTCTCCCACCAGAGCCTGCGGTTGTGAAAGCCAACTTGGAACTCCTTCTTGAGAAGTTGTAAAATTCAACGGGGGCTTGCTGTCTGTTTGTTTAAATGCCAAGCCTGAGCCAGTCTGTGATTCTCCATGGATTGCTTGTGAAATGTTACTTTCGCTAGCTTGCAGTTCATTTCTTGATGCAGCCGCAGCAGCTGACGCTGAAGCATTCATTGCAGCGGATCGGTTATTTCCGACTTGACTCAACGTTTGACCATCGATGACACTGCCCAAAGGTAGTAGTTTGGGAATAATTGGGGTCAATTCTTTTACTTTCTGTTCCGAAAGACCTGGATTGGTTATATAGAAAAGCAGAGACCCTGAGTTGTCATACAAGTACAGAGCCTGATAAGCCAGTAAGGAGGTTGAGAAGAGATATTTTCCCAAGCTTTCCATGTTTTGAGCCCATGCGTCCGTACTTATGTTTCCGTAATAGAGACTCTCAAAGTCACTAACCAGGTTGTCAGCTTGTACAGCATCTTTTAGAGTGGTGACTTGATTCGTGACTGCTCGTTCAATTTGCTGGGCATTCGTAGCTGCAAACTGAGAAAGTCTTTCCTGCATCAACCGCTGTGTGTAGGAAAGAGACTTCAGAATACATACAATAGCCAGCAAGACCATTCCAATGACAGCGACAATCCCAATATAAAATGTCAGTTTTACTCTAAGCGGAATACGAGCCTGAAAGGTATTTCTTGAGAACTCGAGCTCGAGCTGCCATCGCTTGATACCAATTCTCATTTTCAACGAAGGAAAAATGACAACCTTATTCAATCAGACTGTTGGTGGATATGCTCTGTCATTTATAGACTCGTAGTTGGAAAAGAATAGCAGTGCATTGACAGAGACGATCGACGGAATCTTGTGAATGCATCAACGAATATTGGGAATAATAAAATATGGTATGTATAACAATAAATTACTGGCAGCTCTGCCTTGATGATCCACACAGCCTCCAAGTGCAATTTTTGCATATCCCGAATAAAGTTGCAACCACCGCTAATCCCGCTATGTTGATAAAGGCCATTCTCATAAAGTCGAAATCCTTATTTCGGTAAATGGGGTAGAGTCACGTTACTCTGTCGGGGCATCCACAGTTGCGTTCCTAGTAAGCGGACCTAGGAGCCTGAAGAGGTACAAGAGGAGCAGAGCCCAGTGTCGTACCCCTGCCCCAATCGCCTAAAGAACTGGAAATTTACGGGCCCTCAAAGAGAAAGGCTGGTTTCTATAATGGCTCCAACTTTTGGAACTGTCGTCAACCCGACCCGGCAACTCGCAGAGTATCTGGCGACGCATGCATCTAATAAACTTGCGAAATCTTTGATTGCAGTTTCCACGCCAAACTACGCCTCTCAACTTAAATCGCTAGCGCAAGATTTCCCTCACCTGCAAACCGTGGGCATTGCGTGTGATACTGTCCCATTGGGCTGCCAACGCTCCGGATTCAGCTGGCTTCTGTCTGAGCGCGGATTCCAAGTGAAAGATCATGCTTCATTGAGACCAGAAAACTCGAAGAATTGGGTTCAATCCACCTCAGCAGTTCGCCTCACATCGGCGTACTCCCCAGCATTCGATATTGCCATTCCTGCAGCGAACACGCTCTTCACAACCGGACAAAGCGCGGAAATCTATTGCTCCAGCAACGATTCGCCTCTGTCTGCGTTGCATCTTGAGCTAGAAGAACAGCTGTCAGCAACTCAATCGATCAAGCCGGCGAAACCCATCAGTGATTGGCTTGAAGTCTCAAGTGTGGCCGACAATATGTTGAAGCAGCTAGACAATAATCCAGCCGCTCGATTCCTTGAAGAATCTGCTGAACTCAAAGAAGCCGAGGAAGCTGCTGTGTTTGCCGAGCTTGATTCCGGTGAGATGATTCGCGTCGTTGCCGGCGGTGGCGGCCTTTGGTCGCCACGGTCATCCATGCTCGTTCTGGAAGCTCCTGCTGCACCACGACGCGGCCAGATGCTTCGTTTCTGGCTCGAGACACCAGGGCTCACACCCGACTTGGAGTCTCAACTAGCAAACACGCCGCCGAATGGTGTAATCGCAGAAACAGCGCCAGTACCTCAAACGAACGATGAGGAGCGGCCTTACCTTGACTACAAGGCGAACCATCATATTCCGGTCTTTGGCTTTGGCAGCGAGCACGGATTCTTCGTTGGCGATCACAAACATAGCATAGTTGGGGAATCACTTTACTACCGGTCGAGCTAGATAAGCCATTGAGGCCAGTTTTCGACGTCGAGGAGTGCATGGCGCTTCGGTGGTGGCACGGACGTACTTGATATAAACGCTGGAAGGAAGCCCGACACCCCTAATGCAGCAATGATACCACCAACAAAACCCGCGACTATAGCCGCGGTGACCTTCGGGATCGTAGACCAGTGCGCAAGCCCCAACGGATCGAGGTTTCCGATGGATGCGAGCTGCGTCTTCCTGCGCAGATTGACGTGGTGTGCAAGAGCTCCCGACGGTTCCGTGAGCGTCACTACAAGCTGGGACTGGAACCACTTAGCTTGAATCATGCTGGCCGTTGCCCGAAGCCGACCGCTGGAGCGAAGCAAAGTCGTTACTAGAGGCTCTAGCTCGCTTTGATGACTGACGGGGATCATCGATCGGTAACCAGGTGCTTCAACACAGCTCGAGTTCAAATCCCAGTTACGCTCGAATAGCGTCGATATGTGCCACGTTCGTTTGTGGAAGCTTCCAATTCCCAAACTTTCTAAGTTCACGTCGCTTCCTTTATCGTTGTCGTTGTCGGCGACTACGACGACAAGTTCAGCCAGCTTCTGTATTTCCTGCATAGCCGCAATATCTTCATCTGCAGGGGTTGTACTAGACAGAGTGTAGATGACTGCATCGACCGGTGTGCTGTGCTGCAATTGCGACTCTAGCCACTTCGGCACCTCTTTCGGCACGAAATTCGCATCTAATAGAACCACGTTTCCGTGCTCCGACGGAGAGCTCGAGCATATGTAAGATTCAATACCATCATCTTTAACTTCACTGCGATCGTCAAACATCTGGGCACTGATCACTGTCAGTACTTGCTTACCTCTCGCGCCGGAAACCGCTAGGCGGAGCTGACCAACCACAGGGTCTTCTGCGCCGTAGATGATCTGTGGCAGACTTGGCATGATGAATCCGTAGTCCTGCCAGGAAGGCTCAGCTGTAGAGATGGCATGACCCTCCGAAGCCCTGGGCATTGCATTCGTTTGCGTATCGTGCTGGGTCTCGGATTGGGAGGAGTTGGGCTGAGCTGGGGAAGGCTGAGAGAGCGGGTGCGGCGATGCCGATGCTTCTGGATGCAATAGCGATCTAGGCCGGGTATTCAGCGACTCAATTGATGACATCATATCAATTTCACTCCACTCCCCCATGGACAGTGCAGGGGAGGGCGAATGCGTGGCAACAGCAAATGGCTGAGCGGGACTGTTGGGAAGCGTGGGGATTTCGTCTAGACCTTGCATAGCCTCAAACAACAGAGGAAATTGTATGTCTAACCAGGGCAATTTGACACTAGAATTCTCCAATTGCGCTTTGATAGCTGCGGTGCCCTCAATTAGCTCACGCTTTGGTTAGAGGTAACCACTGTGGTGATGAGGCGGGGACGAGAAGGGACGGCCCAGCTGTGAGGGTTGGGGACTTACGCGCATGCTTACGTGTTAGCACGCGACAGCGCTTTCCTGGCTCACGACCAGTGGGTCCAGGGCTTGCAAAGCTTGCCAAAGGGCCGTTGCCGCAACGCAATTGGTAAGTACGAGATAGTGCGGCCTGTTTCATATGAAAAAACTAATCCAATTTGGTACTCCTCAAGGGTGTATCTTACTCGGACATTTTAAGCGGAGTGTGCACCTTACCCTTATCATCTTTCTTAGTTCTCCGCCCTTTTCTCCCTTTATTTCTCCATGATATTGTCGACCCAATGTTTCGTAACCGCCCAGCTAGCGCGCGTAATCACAGGTACTTTACGTATGCACTTATCTATGTGTATCTATGGCCGTGCTTGGGAGCAGGCGTGTCACCTAACCTCACCTCATCACACCTCACTTTACCTCGCCTCTCATGTGTGGCACACACGCAGCCACACCAAACAGTATGTAGTAGTACTCGGCGCCAGCCGCCGCCAACGAGCTACGTCCAACGCACACACACGACCCGAAACCCCTAAGCGTTCGAACGTTGTCTTAACGTACATCGACCCCACAGCGTTGAGTAAAGCAACGGAGCTTTTAAGATGGCGATGAACACTACCCCAGCGGTAGTAATGGACAATGGCACCGGGCTCACGAAGCTCGGGTTTGCCGGCAACGACTCACCCAGCTTCGTTGTGCCAACCGCCATTGCGTCGAACGAGGCAAGCATTCGTGGCCGCCGAACGCCGAACTACGTGATTGGAGACGAGGCACTAGCCAAGGCCGACGGCCAAAACTACAGCTTGAGCTATCCAATCCGCCACGGCCAGATCGAGAACTGGGATCAGATGGAGCGGTTTTGGGAGTCGTCCATCTTCAAGTATCTCCGTTGTGAGCCCGAGGACCATCGCTTCTTGCTCACTGAGCCGCCAATGAACGCACCGGAGAACCGTGAGATGACGGCGGAAATTATGTTTGAGACGTTCAACTGTGCGGGTCTTTACATTGCTGTCCAGGCCGTGCTCGCATTGGCGGCGTCCTGGACCAGCCCCAAGGTCGTTGGACAGCCGCTCACGGGTACCGTCATTGATAGCGGTGATGGTGTTACACACGTCATTGCCGTTGCCGAAGGGTACGTCATCGGATCATCTATCAAACACATCCCCATTGCTGGCCGTGACATCACAAGCTTCATCCAGAACATGCTTCGCGATCGCGGGGAAGCTGATACATCCCTCAGGACAGCTGAGCGCATCAAGCAGGAGTTCTGCTACGTCTCACCGAACATTGTGAACGAGTTCAAGAGATTCGACCAGGAGCCAGACCGCATCAAGAAGTACGTTGCGAACATCAACCGAGCAGACGGCAAGAAGGTGGAGGTTGATGTGGGGTACGAGCGCTTCATGGCCCCCGAAATCTTCTTTTCGCCGGAGATTGCGCCGTCGCCGTACCTGACTCCTCTTCCGGAAGTCGTGGACAACGTCGTGCAGACAAGCCCCATCGACGTTCGTAAGGGATTGTACCGCAACATTGTACTTTCCGGTGGTTCCACAATGTTCAAAGACTTTGGGCGCCGATTGCAGCGTGACATCAAATCCTTGGTGGATGCGCGCTTGCGTCGCAGCGAGCAGGCTGCTGGCGTCAAGAGCAGTGGTGTGGAGGTCCAAGTCATCAGCCACAAGCGCCAGCGGTCAGCTGTTTGGTATGGTGGATCTCTCATGGCTCAGACTCCAGAGTTCAAGAACTACTGCTACTCTAAGCGTGACTACGACGAGTACGGCCCGAGCATTGTACGTCAGTTCTCGCTTATGAACGTCAATTGATGCTGGAACTTGAAGTCGACGCTGCGCAGAGAGGTTTGTTTCATAGTAGAAAGTAAAGTGAAAAAAAAGGAAAACAAAACAAAGACAGACAGCTTAAATGGGCCCGTCGCCGAGCTTGCCTAAAAATTACGACGTGAAAATCACGACGTGTGGATAACAGAGCATACACACGCGAGAAGGGCAAAGGACGCACAATATCTATTTAGTGATATCTATATCTATCCCAAAAGTGCTATAGAGCCGATGCATGCTCTTAGAGGCAACAGTTTGCGAGCTTACAACTAATTGGGGAACTGTTCGGCTGGCGGCTTGCGAATTCCGGTTCGCAAATATCGGCTTCGTAACCATGATAAGAAGTATGTATGTGCATTATATTAGAAAACTGTTTCGAGCAGCTCTTTAACAGCCGCACGGTGGTTGCCCTTGATCACGACCACCTGTGCTGCATTCTTGACCCAAATGTCTTTGTTTGACAAGCTGAGCGCTTTCTTCAAGTCGTTTCGCAGCGCTCCAGCGTTCCCCGAGACCTTGCGGATCTCAGTCCACACGCCACCGGCATTGTTGAAATCCGTATAAACAGGCAAGTTATTCGAGCGCGAACGAGCTACGTGGTACCAAACACCGGCAGGCTGGGCCAGCAGCTGCGGGTCAGCGTCAGGATACAGCGACTTCGGGACACGCACAGCTACGGGCTCAGCAGGCTTGAGGTCAATAACCTTACCGATTTCTTCCGTTGTCCGTGCAGTTCGTGGCACAGGAATCTCCTTGACGTGGCTCGGAGCACCCACGGGAATCCGGCGAAGCACAGCACTGCTCCCGAAAAACCGTTTCATTGTGGTGAGAATTACAAAGCACGGTGAAAATTATGGCAGTCAACGAAGCATTAGCACTGGCCTGTGGCACAGACTAGCGATGGGAGCAGAATAGCCAATCTTAGAATTGCAAAAACACTATGAATTGAATTTTTTGAATCTCCTTATGTATCAATTATCCTAGTTTTATTTATTCAACGCTCTCAACTCGTGCTGCTTTTAACTTGGGGTTCCGCATGGACCGGGGGTTCAAACCCGTTGGCCGTGGGTCGACGCATCGACTTTCACGGCCCAAACCCCAGCATATTTTGATTTGTCTACGAGCCAATGCCCGGCGAACAGGCGAATGAGGGGGCGACCCCGGCAAATGCATGCCCCATTGACCACACGAATCCGGAGATAGTGGCCAAGTTTCTTGGCAAGGACCATTTCAATGGTGGCGAAGGCCTACCTCCACTCCCAGACGTCCCTAAGACACTCAGCGGCGACCGGGAGGTCAGTAGCATTCCGAAATTCGGCACGGAGGGTGGAAAATGGGTCTACCCGAGCGAGCAGCAATTCTATTCGGCTATGAAGCGCAAGCAGTTTAACCCCAGTGCCGGTGACATGCCTGTGGTGATTCCCATACATAATGCCGTGAACGAAAGATGCTGGCAGGAGATTCTGCGATGGGAGGCTGGCAAGGGCTCTCGAATCTGCGGGGGACCTCAGCTCGTGAAGTTCGAGGGTGACAGTAGCAAAATCACTCCTAAGGCCCGATTGAATATGCTGCTTGGGGCAACCCGTCCTTTCGATCGCCATGACTGGACTGTCGACCGTTGCGGCAAGCAAATCGACTACGTCATCGACTTCTATTCAGGAGAGCCTGATTCGCGTCATCCCGAGCGCCAGAGCTTCTACTTAGACGTCCGGCCTAAACTCAACAGTTGGGAGGGCATAAAAATGCGTCTTGGTGCTCTTCTGGATTAGTGGGGAGCTAGACATAACTTCCGTTGTAGATGCATGGCACCTTAAGATGGGTTGTGCTGCATGAGGCCGCCGCCGGGATCATTTCATGGGCAACAATGAGACTCAGGGAATCAATTTGGTCAAGTAACGAAGCTGTTTTATGACACATAAACGCTCCTGCATTTGGATGCAACAACGCGCGACACTAACATAGCTCAACAGTTTTTATCTGAAGCGCATGCCTTCTCCAACAGCGTGGTCTCTACCATGTTGTAATAACCACTTGCGCAAGTTTTACCTAGTACCCCTAGCTGCTATATAACGTCTGAACATACATAGAGTAAGTAGAGAGATACACTTGCATATACAAACTCTAAGAGAATACGGCGTATCCCACGCTCAAGCGATAGAAAGTGAGGGCGACACAAAGAAGTTCGCGACATCAGCGGCCAAATGACTTTCAGGTACGATGTTGACAGAATACATTCACTAGTGCAGAGCCATACTCCTCAGCATGCTTGAACCAGCATATTTCAATGAACACAGTCTCTGGCCGATTGAATACAAACTTTTAGATGACAGAGCACTATTCAAGCCTATCAATATATAATGTAGACAAGTCCATACACTCAGTATGCTATGGACGCGACTAAATACTTGGTCTCGTTGCGTACCACCCATAATTTTTAGGCGGCAATATTGGCGGGATAATTGCACTCAGCATATGCGAACACTGTACGAAACTTTTATAGCTATAATTATGCCCAACGACATTTGATCAAAGCAAGCTGGAGGACGTGTGGAACCCAGCTGCTGAATGCCGTGCCGAAGCAACGAATAAATAGAAGGGTAGTGGCTGAGACGACACACGAGAAGAGACAAAAGACAGCATTGCGATTCTATCGAGATGACAACAAATTAGTGCGACCAGAATCGAACGGTTTTGTCTTTGCTACCAGAAACGACCTTGGAGCCATCGACGCTCCAGTCTACTGCAAACACTTCGTCCTTGTGACCGGGCAAGTCGGACTTGAGCTTGCGAGTCTTAACGTCCCAAACCTTTATTGTTGTGTCCTTTGAACAGCTAGCTAGCAGTCGAGAGTCGGCTGACCACGCGCACTGGTACACTGCCGAAACGTGGCCGCGCAGCGAGGCAACGAACTTGCCAGTGCCGGCATCCCAAAGCTTAACAGAATTATCAAAAGAACATGACGCGAGCAGCCTACCGTCAGGACTGAATGCAACGTGATTCACTAGCTTCTGGTGGCCGGTCAGGCGAGAGATTGGCTTAGCTGTGCGCAAGGGCTCCCACAGAAACATCGTGAAGTCATCAGATGCAGTCACCACGCGCTCGTAGGCTTGGCCACCAAGTGCGAGCTCGAACTTCTGCTTAGCAACTTTCCGCAACTCGGCTGCAGATGCACCCATGTCCGGCATGGGCATATCTTGCAATGCAGTGGGTCCAAATGCACCTGAGCGCAGGGCAAAATCTGTGCTGAGAGCAATATGGTTGATCCAATGGGCGTGAGCCGAATGAGTAGAGACAAGCCGACCGGATTGAGCATCCCACACTTTCAATGTTTTGTCGTGAGAGCCACTATAGATATAACCATGACCGCCCCATTTGACACAGGATACCGAGCTTGTATGCCCGCTCAGCACGAACTCACAAACGCCAGTCTCTACGTCCCAGACACGGATGGTCCCATCCTTTGAGGACGAGGCCAGCCTCGGAAGCTGGCGATTAGCTGAAACAAGATGCAGAGGCTCCCAGCTCAATCCAGTAACGAACTTTCCGTGGCCCTGTAGGGGGCGCTTGATCAGGGGCTCACCGGTTGTAGCATCCCAAACACAAACGCTGCCGTCTCTTGCTGCCGTTGCTAGAGCCCGACCGTCGGCACTATACTGCACACATAGGACGTGGTCGCCATGGCCGCCACCGCTAGCTCCGAGTACTTTGATGGGTGTTCCGCTGTCGCTGCTCCAAATGCGGGCCGTGCAGTCACCGGCGCCTGTAGCCGCGCGACCTGCCGTGTGGGGAGCAAACACTGCAGTAAGAATTGTTGCACCGTGACCCATTGCAACACCAGTCGACCGCGTGATTGCGCGGACTCGGAAAACCGCACTCGGGGTGTAAACAAGAACCAGCTCGTCTTCCGTTGATCGGAGGTTCGGCTTCAGCACGTCAGTGTAGAGGTCATTGCGAATTTCCGTCGGCGACTTGCCTTCATTGGTTAAGCTAAACTCATAGGGCACCCTCTCCTCATTGTTGAGCAGCTGGTTGACCAGCATTCCGAGCTGCTCGATACTTGCGTTTCCAGGCACGCGGAGCGATTCCGGGATCCGTTCACCAGTGCCTGCCGCCTCCAGCCGAATACGCACGCTGGGGAGATCTTTGGGGATCTCTGATACGTCGTCATGACCTTCTTGCGCCTGGCGACGCTGTTTCTTGCTCGCTGGGGGGATTTGCGTAGCCATGGATGGATTGCACTAGGAAGTGAAAAAAAAGTTATAAGGCACGGGCGGAGGCGAGGGTAAGCCACAACTAGACCGCCACAACCACAAAATGGGAACGCGAAGTGCTCGCGCGCGAAGCTGCGAAGTCAAGAAGCAGGCCGTAGTATATAACGCTGAAAAATAATCTCGTTGGGTGGCCTTTTATTTGCAGGACATTCGATTCAGTGCACGAAGTGGCAATGCGCGGTCAAGTTAATTTTTACCCTCGCTTATAAACTCGCCACTACATTGACCCGCACACCATTGATGGGGGCGATGACTCGGCTCTCGTCAACATTAGTACCGTGTGCGATCTTTACGAGAAGGCAATCTTCTCGTTGACTGGCCCGTTTGGTGCCCGCACAAGCGAGCGCATTGGTGAGTCATCAAGCAGTGCTGTGGCCGTTTCTTCCCTACTTTGAGCCAGCCAGAGATGAGGAGGGGGTAGACGCATGTATACCAGGGCGAACGTTAGGGCTAGCGGCGGCCCACAGCCCTGAGCAGATTTTTCTGCCCTGTGAGCTCGCGCAACGGTGCGCAAAATCGAATTTCGCTACTGGCATGCTTATAGAATTCTGGGAATGCTGTTAACTAGCCAATCTTTACTATGAGCCTCGCTGAAATTGTGTTTTGGGGAGGCTAGGGTGAATAGGGGTGTGGCTCCCGCATCTGCCTGTGAGCCTCTCTCCTCACGTAGTCGGGATTGACGATTGGTGCCATCCCATATTTTATTACGAGGGCAAGGGCAGTGTCGTGTTCTCCCCGTTAGCCTGTATAACGCGTATAATATAGATACAAGCCTTTAAACCGGAAAATTCATCAGAGTGAGGGAAACAACAAAACCTGGCGCAGTTAAGGGACGATCGACAGAGGTGATTCTCGGTTGTTCTAAGACCTGCCAAAGCTCTAGTTGACTGGGGAAAAAAAACCTTCAGGAGGAATCGATGTCTCTTGTTCATCCAGTCATAGAGCCCCAAATTGCGTTACGAGCGTGTATAGGCAATTTTTTCAGTACATCTCAAGAATGGGTCGCTTTGTTGTATTCAAATCGCATTGTTTTTACACCTACTCAAAAGCCTGCCTCTACGCCCACGGGTCCCCCGACAGAGAGTGACGACGACGAGGGTGAAGATGCCAATGAGGAGATCTCTATCAGCATCCCACGCCCGCCGATGACTCTCGGCAACGAGGACGATGAAACAGCACCGAACTTGGGCGGCCTTTTCTTCTCTTTGGGACGCAATCATGACATGCTGGCCATGCAGTACGGCCAGGCACTGGTCATTTTATCTATCAACGTTGTTGACCGCCTACTAGAACTGCAAGGAATATGGGGCTTGCCGAAACTAAAGGACCAGTTGAACGGTCATAACCGGCGGCCTGGACACAGCAGAGCCACCAGCGCTGTGAACCTCCTCAACCTTGCTGAGCAAGCGTCAATTTCGACTTCCAGCTCTAGCTCATCAAGCTCGTCAATCCATAATGGAGTTTCGGGGCCAGGGAGGTCGGGACTATCGCTCAGCTCGCGTACGCCAGCGCCAAAGCCCTCCCCAGATGGCACAAGTATCTTTTTGGCCACGCGCAACAAGTATCAAGGCGTGATTTTGCTGGTGTTGAGCTGCTATGGTAAGGAGACGATAAGAATGGACGTGGACTACGTCGATATTTTGACTCTGGGTTGGCTAACTGACGATCACGTTTACTTCGTATACATGAATGCGAAGTTCCACAAAAAATTCCAGGTGTGTCGGCTCGCGAACAAGGCCAAGGCAACCGGATTTCTTGGGATGGGCCGCAAGGCCATCAAACCCTCACTTTTGTTTGAGGTAAATGTTCCTCTTGGGCTCGACTTCCAGCCCTCGGTTCAAGATTACTGCGGCGGACCAGATATTGTGTTCAAGGAGTACGTTCTGCTAGGGACTCGAAGGGGTGGTTACATCCGTGTGAACCACCGCGCAGGCTCCTGGGAGCCAGTTCCTAATGCGAAGAATGTTGTCGCGGCTGTCAGGGTCGGTGAGACTGCGCTCCTTGTTCAAGCAACGACGCCAATCCCTGGTCCGTCACCGACGCATTCCTCACAATTTACATTTGCCGTTGTTGCTGATGGCACTGTGCATGCTCTGCGTGCGAAACCCGAGATTGGTGCCTGCCTCAGCTCTAAGCACAATATTGAAGGGGACCGGCGCTTTGTTGTTAAGCTGCTGCATCTCGGCGGGGGGTACCTCCTAGACTACAAACGACAGCCCTTCCGCTTGTACAGATACCAGAGTAAACCGACTGGTAGGATGTCTCTTGTTGACCAGCTGCCTATCCCGCCACAAACAAGCACAAAACTTACGCGTGACTTCCTGGTAAAGACTGAGCAGGCGCTATATACCCGCGATCCAAACGGCGACGACAGTAGTATTCGCAAAATCGTCAGCCGAGAAAATATACTCGACATCATGCTTGAGCGCCCGGGGCTCTCAACTCTAGAGCGTAGGGATACAAAGTCAGTCTACGCTTGCTTCACTAGCACGCACGGCCTTCCGTCCGAAATAGTGATTTTGGACGAAAGCCACACCAAGCCCGATAAGATGAAACCGAAGGCGAAGTTCGACTTTGGCGTCGAATTCAATGGACTCTACGCGGACTGGCATGTTTATAGGGTCAAGGCCTTGCATCGTAACGTGTTATTGGTGACCATGACCTCTAAATTTGCCGCACCCACAGTTTCAGAGTCGACCTGGGTAGATGAGTTTTCAAGCGAGTGGGCCATATTCCTTCTCGTATTTGTTGGCTCGACCTCTAAGCGAGACCGGGTCCCTCCTGCAGGCCATCTCCTTATGAAGTCTCGCTCTCCTGAAACGCCGCCAGAGCCATTTCCTATTCCTGGAAATCATGAGAAATTTACGATACACACCTACAATGCATACCTTCGCAGTTTTACCCAGCACTTCACGCTTGATGTCAACGTGAATGGGCATCATAAGATGACCAAGGCAAGTAACCCTGCTGTGCCCTTTGCCATGGACCAGAAGGATGGTGTTTGTTATTTCACTGATTATAATGGACCGCTAGATGGCGTGTTTCTGGCTGGGACTTACAACTCATCGAACAAAGTTTCAAACGTGCTGCTGGTAGATTCCCCTGGTGCTTCAGATGGCAATTCGATAGCTCTTCCTGGCTCGGATCCCTTCAAGACAACTATTTGGAACTTCGACGCGAATGGTCTTGAGTTTCGAGAGTTCACTATTAGCGACATGCCCGACGCTAATAGTGCGCAGAGTCGTTACGAGTTACTGAAGACCCAACAAAGAAAGCTTGCAACTTTCAAAGACTACGACGTCAGCCCTGAATTCCATACCAAACAGTTCGCGCAAGCCTCCGCTAACAACGATTTTAGACCGCTTCCAGAACTAAGCGCACTTGTGTGCCGTGGTGCAGGTGCCGGCGTTGATGCGGAGGTATATCTCAAAACACCTGATGATGGCCTTTATGCTATTTTCAGGATTCAAAATAAACGATTGCATGAATCGCTGGTGAAGCTAGAAAGCAAGATTCTTGACAAGGTAATTGGTTCTTGGCTGAGCCCCGAGCTCAAAGCGCCATGGGTCGAACAGCATCAGGGCTCGACCATGATTGCAGGTTCTGCCTTCGGCGCATTTTGGGAGTTGACGGAGGAGCAACAGCAATCTCTGTGCACAGAAGCCGGAGTTGACCGTGGCCTCATTAAAAAAATGAGGCCGCCATGAACAGTACGCCGAATTCATAGATGCCACCAAGCATTAAGTACCACTTCACATTTTAGAAACACACATAGATCGATATAGACAATCGAAGTTTCTCATCAGAATGAAAACAAAGAAGGAAAAAAAAGCAAAAGAAAACTTAGATTGCATTCTCACATTTTAAATATTCACGTTCCTACGATCTCGAGAAGCACCTAAACAATACTCTCTGTCACCGTTCAATGATAGATCTTGGGTTAGGTCACCTTTTTCTCGCTTCGGATCGCTTGAAATTCTTTTTTCATCAGCGGTGTGGCATTTATTGGGTAGAATGAGCGTCGTTGGTAGTCTCATATTTTGCACAGACTGTGGCAATCTGTTAGATAGCATAACTAACAAGAAGTCTCAGCTGAAATGCCAGTCATGCTCGAAAGAGTATAATGCAAGAGATTTCGCTGAGCTCCAAGTCATCACTGAATCTGCCCCCACGGCGTTCCCCTCATCATTGCGAGCTAAGCGCAGTGCCGTGAAAACTTCAATTGGTGATGACGAGCTAGAAGACGGAGCTGTCATCAAAGAAACATGTCCTCAGTGTGGTAACGACGAAATGAGCTTCCACACTTTGCAGATGCGTAGTGCCGACGAAGGTGCCACTGTATTCTACACATGTACTAACTGCGGATACCGATTCTCGCAAAATAACTAATTTATTTATCGGCCACTTAAGGCCATCGTGTATGAGTATTTTTACTTGCGGTAAACGCATCGCCATAGCACGGGTCCGAGGCAGTAACATAGGCACTGCCTGCGGCTCCGCTCAAAACACGTATGCATATAAGTAAGTTATCAGGTTTTTGTGCAAACGAAGATAAGAGTGCGCGAGAGATCGGAAAGCACTCGAGCCCGAGAAGTGATCGAAAAGGTAAGAAGCCACAACTGAATCCCTACAATGATGTGTAAACATGACGGCGTAACACGAAATTGCTTCTTTATAATCATAAATTATTTAAATTCCCTTAGAAATTTCACATTAGTACCCATATTAACTTCACTCATCATGACTAGAGCTACTGCTTGACCTCGGCATATTCCAGCTGCCCGCTGTTCTCATACTCGTACATGTCGAGAGCCACCATGGCGCTTTGGCGAACAACCAGCTCGTTGTCATTTGCGCAGTTCTTCAGAATAGGTAGAACGTCCTCGGTTGCAATGCTCCCAAGGGCCTCAGCAGCCTCGTGACGAACCATGCTCTCCTCTTTCGGGTTCTGCAACACTTTGACAAGACTCGGCACGGAGGCGGGGTCACAAAGCTGACCCATAACGTAGGCGATCTCGTGCCTGAACAGGGCCGAGGGGTCCTCGAAGCCCTTGGCCAAGGCGAGCACGGCCTCAGTCGTGCCAACGTCGCGCAAACGGAACATGGCACGGTAACGCTCGAAGAGAGGAAGCTTTTGGTCATTAAGCATCTCCTCGAGCTTTTTCACGTTCTCTTGCTGCTCCAAAGCTAAAGGAGGTGCAGGGTCAATGCTGCTGTAAGGCGACGTCTCGATCTTTTCCGTTCGGGACTTTTCGCTGTGCTCCCATTCAATGCGACCAATAGCTAGTTCACACGTTTGGCGAACAACTTCCAGGGGGTCGTTCTCCAAATAGTGCTTCAAAACATTGAGCGCACGTTCGTTGCCAATGGCACCCAAAGCCTCAGCTGCCTCGTGACGGACCATTGGTTGCTGTTCCGAGTCCTCGAGAACGTGGATCAGTGGATCAATCGCATACACCTGGCGTGTCTGACCAAGTACATAGGCCATTTCGTGTTTGAGGAGCTCAGAGGGATCTTTGAACCCCTCTGCAATGATATCGATGGCTTCAGTGCGACCCTCCTTGCCTAAGGTGTTCAGATGGAACAGGGCTCGGAATCGGTTGGCCAAATCAGCGTTTCCGGACTCATTGAGCAAGGTGCTTCTCAATTCAGCCAAGTCTTCTTCTCCCTGAGATTTTCGCAAAGTGTCCATTGTGGATAAACCTGAAAGAAAAAAAAATGAGGCTTGAAATTTCAGGCTTGTTTGTCATCAAGCCCAGACCACAAGCGAATAATACGTGAATGGTCTAGAGCCTTACACTTAAGCAAATATTTATAGCATATATTCATGAGTTCTCGCGTGAATTTTAGTCGCAAGTCTTCATTTATTCAATTTTCTTTTTCAGGTAATACGTCAGTTTCTGGTGGCATGCCAGTAGTTCTGCAAAGCCGTGGATGCCCTATGTCGAGCGACACAGGGATCTTTCGTGCTCAACTTGCAGCGTTTAACATCTGAATATAAGTCAACGGCTTGTACAAACCTGTTCAGTATACATAAATACGTTCATTACGCGTCGGTAGCGTGTTCTACATTAAATGCTCAGGTCCTAGCATGAGGATGATTACTTAGCACGAAAACCGCTTCCCACGATTTACACAAACCTATACACACACAAACGCACGCGCACACCTCATCTACACACCTCAGTCATTAGCTTTCTAAAAGATGTCGGAACTGGACCTGAGCAACGCCGTCATGGCGCAGGACGAGACCGGCAGACCCCTCATTATTGTCCGAGACCAAGGTCAGAAAACACGGATTCACGGTGTTGAGGCTGTGAAGCAGCATATCCTCGCCGCGAAGGCTGTTGCCGAAATCGTGCGAACGAGTCTTGGACCGCGTGGCATGGACAAGATTCTGATCAGTCCCGATGGTGACATCACGGTTACGAATGATGGTGCGACGATCCTTTCGCGTATGCAGCTCGACAACCAGGTGGCGAAGCTGCTGGTTGAGCTTTCGAAGTCGCAGGATGACGAGATTGGCGACGGCACAACTGGTGTCATTGTGCTCGCTGGCGCATTGCTCGAGCAAGCCTACGAACTCATCGACCGTGGCATCCACCCAATCAGGATCGCCAACGGCTTTGATGCGGCGTGCCAAGTCGCGGTCGAGTCTGTGGAGGCTCAGGCCGACGAGTTCAACAAGGATGATCTGCTTCGCGCTGCGAGGACCTCACTTGGCTCTAAAGTAGTCAGCGAGTATAAAGAACTGTTTGCGCAGATCGCAGTGGATGCTGTGCTTTCGGTCGCCGACCAAGACCGGAAAGACGTAGACTTTGACCTCATTAAGGTTGTTGGCAAGACTGGCGGGTCGCTGGGCGACTCGCAACTCGTGAGGGGCGTTCTCATTGATAAAGACATGTCTCACCCTCAGATGCCGCGTAAAATCGAGAACGCGAAGATTGCGATTCTCACTTGTCCGTTTGAGCCACCGAAGCCGAAGACCAAGCACAAGCTCGACATTTCTAGCGTTGAAGAGTTCAAGGCCTTGCAGCTGTACGAAAAGCAGACGTTCGAAAAGATGGTGAAGGAGATCGAAGATGCCGGCGCGAACTTTGTCGTGTGCCAGTGGGGGTTCGACGATGAGGCTAACCACCTGCTTCTGCAGCACAACTTACCGGCCCTGCGATGGGTCGGCGGCCCTGAAATCGAGCTCCTTGCAATGGCGACGGGCGGCCGCATTGTTCCCCGATTCGAGGATCTCCGTGAGGACAAGCTTGGCCGCGCAGGACTCGTGCGCGAGCTTGAGTTTGGTACGACAAACGAGCGTATGATCGTTGTTGAACAGAGTGCGAACCCGCGTACGGTGTCTGTGCTCTTGCGCGGGTCGAACGACATGATCATCGACGAGGCTCGTCGTGCTTTGCATGATGCGCTCTGTGTCGTTCGCAACCTCGTCCGTGATAATCGCGTTGTTTACGGTGGTGGTGCGGCCGAGATTGCAGCCTCTCTCAGTGTCAGCGCGGCTGCTGACAAGCACACAGACATTGATCAGTATGCGTTCCGTGCGTTCAGCAAAGCCCTCGATAGCGTGCCCTTGACTCTAGCCGAGAACAGTGGACTCAACCCCATAGAAACACTGGCAGACCTCAAGAGCCAGCAGGTCCGTCAACAGAGCTCCCGTTTCGGCGTCGACTGCTTGTCTAACGATGAGATCGACATGAAGAAGCAGTTTGTTGTCGACCCGCTGATTGGTAAACGCGCCCAGCTGCTACTGGCCACTCAGCTGAGTCGCATGGTTCTAAAGATCAATACCGTCATCGAAGTGGGCAAGCAGACACAGCAGTGAAAACGCGGCTAGCTAAAGTCCTAATTTTTTTTTATTTCCATTAGTACATAAAGCTAGGTTTATTTGGCTCACCCACATGTCATAAATGTTCTAGATGCGGCGCGGTAAGCTGAGTTGTTGAACCAAAATTGATGTGGACGTGCATGAGTGGGTCCATGTATCTCTCTATACGTGTATAGGCAGCAGCAAAGGTCGAACAGACGCTAATATTTAGCTGAAAATATTAGAGTAAGTCTCCTCGTTGAAATATAGTTCCTTTGCGTTATATTTAGAGTCTGACCTATAAAATTTGCTATGTTTATATGCGTCCCAACGAGTGTAGTGACACCCCCCTCGCAGCCGTGCGTGCCTATCCGTGTGTATGTGTGTTTATGTTGTGTGGTTTAGGTTGTTAAGGGTGAACTTTTGGTAAGCGTGGTCGATCGCGATGAGCGCGATTTTCTTCCTCAATGAGGTCGGAAAGCCGCTGCTATCACGTAATTTCAAGGGCGATGTGCCGATGTCGTGTATAGATGAGTTTCCTCAGCTGCTGCAGAGCGAAACAGCCCCCTGCTTTAGCCACCGCGGGGTTCATTACGTGTATATTCGACATGCGGACCTGATTCTATGTTGCGTTAGCCGCACCGCTACGCTAAATGTCATGGCTGTCTTTCATTTTCTCTATTGCATTATTGACAGCTTCGCTGTGTTCGTGAAAAACGTCGAAGTGGAGTCTGTCGTTGACAATTTTGTCGTGCTGTACGAACTGCTCGACGAGATGATGGATTTCGGATTTGTTCAGTCAACGGACACTAACCTGCTGCAAGACTATGTTACTCAGTCCAGTTACAAGCTCGAAGTAAGTCAGGCTGTGGCTACGCTAACGAATACGGTCTCCTGGCGGCCGCAAGGTATCTGGTACAAGAAAAACGAACTTTTCGTCGACGTTATAGAAACAGTCAATGCCCATGTTGGTCAAAATAACCAGCTCATCCACTCTGATATTGTTGGTGTTGTTAAGCTGCGCACCTTTCTTAGCGGAATGCCCCATTTGAGACTTGGGCTTAACAATATCGAGAGTGTAAAGGGCCTCACCTATCATAGAGCCTCGCGATATGTTGTCATGCGAGATATGGTGTTTCACCAATGCGTCAATTTGGAGAAGTGGGATGCAGAGGGCCGGATAGAGTTCATCCCGCCGGACGGGAACGCCGACCTTCTAAGCTATCGCGTTACAGGCACTCGAAATGGGAACCGGCCAATGTTCAAGGTAGACCCGCACATTGAGATAAAAGGTCGGTCACGGTGTATCATCAAGTGTACACTCGAGGCGCAATATCGGCGACGGCAGCAATGCAAGTACGTCGAGCTCAGCTTCCCGGTGCCCCAAGACTGTGATTCGCCCCGCTGCAAAGCAAGCTCGGGGAAGGTTATATACATGCCAGAGATTCAGCGCGTTGTTTGGAAACTGCCGAGTTTCTCAGGCGGTATGAAAGCTTCCATGCAGGCTGAGTTGTTGCTGTCAGGGACTAGCGACCCCGAGCCATCGAAGATTTCGGCAACGCCAATTTTAGTAAACTTCGAAATGCCAGGGAGTGCTGTAAGTGGGCTACACATGCGATTTCTCAAAATAGATGAGCCGTCGTTGAATTATCAAGCGCTGCCGTGGGTAAGATACCTTTCTAAGTCTGGAAATTACGAAATAAGGCACGGCAAGCCAGAAAGGGCTTCTGAAGTGGAGGATAAGTAGCAGCTTCAAAACTTTATCATATCTATATATGTATATTTACAGAAGTCTCACCCCGCTTATCGGTGCTGGGCACTAGATCACGAAGCTTACTGGGTCCGATAGTGTTTGTCCTGCCACATAACTAGCCGGCTCATCTCTGAACACATTTAGCCACAAATATATGTTCATCTAAGCTGCTAGCTCGCCGACCACTTTGTCCAGAGTAGTACGCATAGCATGTCTTTGAGAAGCGACGCCCTCCACATTCTTTTCTGTAATGCCCCACAACTGGTTCTCGGAAAGCTCGATAGCCTTGATGGCACTAGCCTCAGCCACACGCTCATACTGGGAAACGGCTCGCAGCCAATCGCCTTGAAGCTTTTTCAGGCCAGACACAATGCCCAGAGTGAGTAATGCACCCATAGAATACCAGCTGAACCCACCGACAAAGACACCAGCCAGCGAAATAGCAGCCACAGGAAGCTGGATTCCCAAACAGGACAGAACTGATACTAGTGCCTGGTTGTGCAGTTTTACACTTGAGGCAGACATAATCGATTCCACCGACGAGATGGGAGACCGGTAACCTTCGTGAGCACTAGGAACCGTGGTATCGTTCTTCTGGCTGAGTTCGCCCATCAGATACTGGAATTGGGCTTGAGAGGATGGAAATGCACGTTCGTTAACATGTGAGACCATGAACGACACATCGTCAGTACGCAGAAACAGCTTGTAAAAAGAAAGCTCGTTATAAAGTACACGGCGAAGTCCGGGCAGATAGGTCGTCTGCAGCTCGCGATGAGCTTCGTCCGACCACCTTCTTCTTTTCTCCATTGCCCAGTCTGCTGTGGGCTTGGTACTACTTTGCAAGGCATCCAGGTCAGAAATCTGTGACTCGCAAGTAAAAAGAATGGATTTTTTGAGTGCCTCATACACCTTGGGCCGGTCGAGAAGGGCTTTTAAATCTTCAATTCTTGATTGCTTGCGCAGTTCAAGAAATTCTGAGGCCCTGTAGGCTGATGCCCGCAAAAGATTGCTCGCGTGGAGAGCTTTATTGCTGTCAATGTAAATTTCCTCACCCGTGTAAGTTGCTTCCGGCAGAATGATGTTTTTCGGCTTCGTGGATGTTTTTTCGGAGTCCACAACTATGAGATGCGGGTAATCAGTGCCCGCATCACTGCTGCCATTACCGTCGGTCAAATACAGATGCAGTGGATAGTGTTTTAAGTGATCCCATGAGTCCCTAAGCGAGCTCACCTCCAGGTACTCTAGCGATGGCCCATTGAACGGGACAGGATATACGATCTTCGAATTCTGGGTCTCCACATACTCGAAACTGGGGTTCTGAGTGACGACGACGTCTTTCGTCAAAGGCCTGCTCGCTACAGCCTTGCCCCAAGCAGTCGACTGAATCGGCTCATCGATGGCCGCGTCCAGCACCGTGCTGCTTTGTTGCCGAGACTTGAGCGGGATAAGTCCGACCTTGAGAACAGAAGACTGCTTCAGAAAGCAGTCAATACGAGAATGCAGTCCGTTAACATCTTTAAAGACAGCCTTTAACCGCTGCATCCCCAGTGTTAGAGACTGGCGTCGAGAGCTTACCCTACCCTCTGCGATCTTTCAACGACCAATGGCTTTGTTGTGAGAAGAAACTTGGAAGCATGTAGCAGGCAAGTATATTCAAGATAAACACGACCGACCAGGGAATGTGGTACAGCGTTACCGAGAAGACTCTTGAAGAATGCGGGGGTACAGTTAATCCAACTCGCGCGGGGTTAAAGTGACTCACAAGACTCCAAACTCAACACGAGTGATGCCTAGATATATAACGACTCGGAATCATTTGCTTACGCGAACAATTCCTATTCTTTCTCGTGAATTGATATATTTATTTCTAATTTTCATGAAATAACCCCATTTGCGACTTTTTGGCTTCCCGTGTTTTGTCCGCCCTAGGTGTTTTCACCACCCTGCAGCACTGCTGCTCATCCATGAGAGGGGGGGCAGGCAGGACGTTGTTTATTCCAAGCCCTTAAGCTTCCTATCCCTCGACTTCGCGGCACTAACTGGCTCGCGGCGAGTACCAATAAACTGGCGGAGGCCGATGGAGATATTACGAAAACTATTTTCTTTCTTTTTGGCGGAAGTGGCAGATACTACTAAACTGGCGGCCCTTGTACGGCAAGTAAATTGATAGTTTGCGGCGTGCGGAATTACTTCCGCACTCATGCTGATCCGGCAGCAAGCTCCGCGAACCCTGCGCACACTCGCACAGGTCTCGGGAAAGCATGTAGCCATAACGGGAACGCCGGCCTCTGGCTGAATACAGAGCACTAAATTGGGCACTTCACATAAACATGGAATCTCGACCTTCTAGCTTATAATCTCGGTTACTGATTCCATTAAAGAGCTATTCTCTTTTGCCGACACAGGCGCTGCTGTGCACCAGGCTACCATTTACATAAACGCCGCCCGCGTGCTCCCAGAGGTACGGTACGGCCCCTCAGGGTTCGATCAAGGCATAAACCGAACCCACAGGCTATGCAGCTGTGCTTGTTATTATTATCCTCATGCGCGCCTGTAGCATATGCAAGATACCAGATACTCCCTATCAAAATGGCTGAGGGGTCCGCTACTTAAGCGCAACAGATCGGATTAGACATAAATCATGGCAAAAGATCTCGGTATAAAAATCGAATGCTGAGCTTCAGGACCAGAATCAGGCATTTCACATGGGCTAATTTTGCCTTCACCATAGCTGGCGGTGGAACGGCTTCCATGCTGAAAGCAATTCCGTACCGTTTCCGGGGCTTGACAGCCATTGGTGATATTGTTTTTATTTTCAATTTCACCATGACGATTCTGTTCACCATTCTCATGATTACACGATATGTGATGCATCCGGACAAGATTAAGCAGTCAATAATGAATCCTAGCGAAGCATTCTTCATGCCAGCGTATCTGCTGACCTGGGCAACCGTGCTGATGGACACTGAGGTGTATGCCAAGGGTCATACGGGTATTTGGCGCCCCCGCCTACTGCGAGTACTCTACTGGGTGTACTGCGGCGTCTCAGTTGTACAGGGAACCGCTCAGTACGCGCTCATGTACCTTACGCACAAACTGACGCTCAAGGATATCTCACCGGGATTGCTTCTCGTCGCATTTCCAATGATGCTGACGGGAACAATTGCGACTAATCTCTGGTCGTCGCAGTCGCATAACTCTGCCATGCAAATGATTATATCCGGAACCACTTTACAGCTAATGGGATTCAATGTTTCGTTGCTGGTTTACACAATCCTCATGTATAAATTTCTCACAAAAGGAGCCCCTGATGAGGATACGCGACCGAGCATGTTTATCATGGTGGGACCGATGGCCTTTACGGGCTTGTGCTTGATTGGTCTTGGACAAGCCGCAGAGAGTGAGTTCCCGCCAAATTACATATCCAGCAAAGTGAACACCGGGGGTGTGTTTGCAATGATTGGTGTATACCAGGGCTTGCTGTGCTGGGCTTCCAGTATGTGGTTTTGGCTCGTGGCTGCAGTTGCAGTGTTGCATGGAGCTATTTTCAAGGGCATGAAATTCAGACTTGCTTGGTGTGCCACCGTCTTCCCATCTGCTGGGCTGTCAATCCTAACTTTCCGTTTGGGCGAATCTCTTGCGAATCCGCCGCTCAAATGGCTCGGAACAATATTTGGTGCTTGTGTTGGAGCAGCCTATCTGATTTGCCTCGCCAGCTATATCAAAGCGATTGTAACCGAGCAGATCATGGCACCGGGAAAAGATGAAGACGCCAAGAGTTTTCTGGAGCAGCAAGAGCGTGAGGAGCTAGAAGAAGACCACGTCAAACTTGCATAAGGAGGGCTTACACGGCGATCTAGCACCGTGATATGTGCTCTCCCACGAATCTAAAGTCATTTTAATTTATGCATCCGTATGATTTTAATAGCAAAAACTACATGGACCTATTCACCTCTGCTCCGGTCTGCGTGGGCTGGATGGATTACATGTGAGCCTTCCTCATTAACTATGTGCTTTGTTCTATGTAGATGGCATGAATAACAATTGAGTGACTGTATGAGGTGAAAAAGAGTTTAGTTGTAGAAAGTTAAGTAGCCGACGCAATAACGCTTGGCATTGAGCAACTCACAGATGTTTAATAAAGAGCACGAACCAGGCGGCGGTATTCAGGAATCCACATCTGTGACTTGACCCATTCCAAACAAGTGTCAAAATCATCGGGAATAGAGACCTTTTCATCACTGTCGAAGCAATCGTGGTCCTCGATGGTTGCAACACCATCTTTCTTAGCCTGCAAGACAACTGCAGTGGCAACACGAGCAGCGATGAGTCGTGTGTCTTCGATTTCCGGAAGGAGCGGGTTCTCGGGGTCCTTCAGAACAGGCGATTGAGCTGCTAACTCATCCACGGCCGCTGCAATTTGGCTCTTAGTGATTTTCGAAGCTCTCGAGAGGAGTCCACCCAAGCCGATGCCAGGGAAAATGAACATATTGTTATTCTCTGAAATAACACGGCCATCGACGGGCTCAAACGGAGATCCAGTCGCAACAAGAACTTTCCCGTTAGTCCATTTGATCAGATCTGCAGGCACCGCCTCGTGGAGCCTAGTGGGGTTGGACAACGGCAGAATGATGGGCCGGTCAACGTGAGAAGCCATCTCCTTGACAATGTCTTCAGTGAAGGCTCCAGCCTGGGTCGAGCATCCAATCAGCACATGTGGCTTGATGGCCTTCACGGCATCCAACAGCTTCGTCTGATCAATGTCTTTGAACTTGGAGGCGTCCTGGACGAATGGAGCCTGTGGTTCGGTGACTTTGCCGTCCTTCTCTAGATCTGTGGTAACAAGGCCGAAGCGGTCCATCAGGTAAATGTGCTTGTGTGCATCCTTCTCACTCATCTTCTCAGTGTGAGTCAAATTGTCTACGATCTGCGTAGCGATGCCCATGCCTGCACTTCCGGCTCCGTAGAGGAGAATACGCGTGTCACGAAGGTTGGCCTTGGTTGCGTGCAGAGCGCTCTTGATTGAGGCCATTGTAACTGCTCCTGTTCCTTGGATATCATCATTGAAGCAGGCCAAGCGGTCCTGGTAACGGTTCAGAAGACGGAAGGCATTCGTCACGCCGAAATCTTCAAAATGAAGGACAGCATCAGGGAATTGTCGGTGTACACTTGTCACAAAGGTCTCCAAGAACTGATCATACTTCTCTCCGCGAACACGCTCGTGACGATTGCCAAGGTACAACGGGTCCTCCAAGAGCTCTTTATTGTTCGTACCACAGTCCAGCACGACCGGGATGACTCTGTCTGGGTGAACTCCACCGCAAGCAGTCATAAGTGCCAGTTTCGCCGTGGTAATTCCGATGCCTCCGACGCCCTGATCGCCGATGCCCAAAATCCCTTCGGCATCAGTGACCACAATGTAGTCGATAGTTTCCTTGGTACCAAACTGCTCCAGAGCATTGTCAATCAAATCCTGGCGATTGATGTCCAAGAAGCATCCGGATGGGCGACGGAACATGTGCGAGTAGTTGGCTATGGCATCACCCTGAGTTGGCGTGTAGATGATGCTCATCATCTCCTTTAGGTGCCTGATGACAAGAGCGTAGTAGAGCACGATGTTCTGCTCCTGCATGGATTGACAGAATGCATTCTTGTGAAGGTCAGTGGGTTCCTTCTTGTACTGGGCATAAGCACGGTCCAACTGTTCGTCAAGAGTGTCGACCGCAGGGGGGAGGAGGGCCTTGAGCTTGAAAATGTGGCGTTCGCGAGCGGTGAATGCAGACCCTTTGTTCAACATACGGTTGTTGAGCAGAGCCGCACCCTCAAGATGAATGGACTGAACCGCTTGGCGGGTGAGCACAGTCCGGTGTACACCTTTAGTAGCTGGGTTTGCTGACATTGTTGCAAGGCTTTGATCAATTGCAAGTTTCTATTGTTGCTGAGGATCTGTGTCAGGTCAGTTCTGCTATTTAAGCCTGTGTATACGCCGCCGGAGTTTTTTCCCGACACACTGAGCTGACTTGCATTGCATGTGCTTCATATCCGGAATTAGATCTTTACTTTCACGTTCTTGCAGAGATGTTAGGGGTTGGCCGCATGCCGGGGTATCTGGGGCAGGGCGGTGGATATGCATCCATGTCACCCGACCTGCGAACCCAACGGGACGGCAACGGCCTCATTGCTATTTGACCTCAGTTCAACGGCGAACCTTTTGTCTATTGCCGAATGAACAAACGCTATATACTCATTAATCGAATCCTGGTGCTCACGAACCCCTAAATTTCTGTATAGAAATCATTTATTCGTTTTGTTGTCCAGGACCGTGATGTTCCTAAACGCTACGTGCTCAGATCGTGTTTGCCCAGCGTGCGTCTGGTCCCGCAGGATTATCTACGAGATGTCTCTCACCCTTGCCTTGCTACGTGCTAGCCGTAACGGTGAGGAGGCCGTATAGCAATGCTGAAACAGCAAAAATTAGAATATCGATTTATCTGTTACCGCGGCAGACTGTGTGTCAGGGGCTTGATGCATTGCTGTATGCCGAGTTTGTCAAAGCTGACCCTGGCCTTGCTGGAGGTGAAAGAGACTTTTTGGCTAAACGCGAAGCAACTACTGCCATGTGTTGTTTTTAACGATAAGCGATATATACATCGTTGCTTATGTAAGAACAACCCAAAGGCTCACGAGCCCTTTGCGGAGTTTGCTAATTAGCTGCTAACGGTTTCTTCGTAAGGTAGCGGCATTTAACTAGGCAATGAAGTCGGATAGCTAGACTTGTAATTGGAATTATACATTGGCAACAGATCCGTTATCGATTGGCAAGGCCTGCATGACCACTAAGTACACCTTCAATAGGCTAATGAGATAGAGTATACAGAATAGATGTGATTGTAACGGCACTAGCTAGTGAGGTATTACATTATAAGCTGCTCAAATATTCCAAAAACGGACTCATCAAAGCGCCTGGACGTGGATTTTAAAACTTCGTGTATATATACTAAGTGCTCTTGAACGTGGCCCATGCAGCAATGTGCTCTCCGCAGGCGCTGGCGTAGTGGAAAGAGAGGATACGGTAGGGTTCAATCGGTCCCTCCGTAATGTCAGGGCCTCTAGTCATTTTGGATCCGTATCCAAGAAGAGTCGAGGAGATATTCACTAAAGATGCGCTCGAAAAACTGAAAAGTGTATCTCAGCTTTTCGTTCACGATGACGGCGAATCTGGTATGCCTGGAGCTACCCTGGACATGTATATTGAAGACGCGACTGTGATTATAGGCCAGCCCGATCTGCCGGCAGAGAGGCTTTCCAAGGCCACGAAGCTGCGCGGGATCATAAACGTGGAGACAAATTTCTATCCAAATGTGGACTATGCATTTTGCGCTGCTCGTGGAATTCACGTCGTGACTCCGGGAAGCGCATTCGCTCCTGTGGTTGCTGAAACGGCTCTAGGCATGGCTATCGACCTGGCTCGAGGTATTACGAGGTCTGATAGAGAATTTCGCGACGCACGCGAGGTCTACGGACTCGAAAGTAATAAAGACGCATTGTCGCTTTTTAACGCACCAGTGGGCATTATAGGCTATGGAGACCTTGGCAAAAAACTACATAGCCTCATCAAACCGTTCGGGGGCACAGTACGAGTATTTGATCCCTGGCTCCCTGACTACGCAGTTGAGAAGTCTGGAGCTGTCCCTGTTGTTCTTGATGAGCTCTTGAGAACCAGTAGAGTGGTTTTCGTTTTTGCAAGTGTCAGCACCGAGAATGAAGGCTTTTTAGATCGCAGTAAGTTCGAGCTCATGCAGCCGAATTCCGTTTTCCTGCTCATGAGCCGAGCAGCAGTCGTGAACTGGGATGACATGCTCTACCAGGCCAATATAGGCAGGCTGAAAATTGGCACTGATGTGTTCCCGCACGAACCAATGCCCCATGACGACTCCATTCGAGCAAGCCCCGTGCTGCTGTCGGCGCACCGGGCTGGAGCTCTTACGGATGCCCTGCTCGACATTGGAGATCAGACCGTTGCTGACGCGGAATTACTTCTGAGGGGCTTGCCTCCGGTCGTCTGCAGAAAGGCTATGCTTGAGACCGTGGTCAAGTCTCGTTCGAAACCGGTTGAAAAAACATAAGCTAGTAGTACAAGATAGTTAAGTTTACATAGCAGGCTTTGTGGATCTGTGCAGGCCTCCACGTATGAATACGGGGAGGTGGTGAACCCGTGCCACTCCGGGTTGTTCCAAGCCAGCAACAACAACAGCGCAACACAGCGCGTCTTGATCTCATCAAGTACTGGCGCAGCTACGAATGCTATCTTAATCCCGTAAGTCAGCACATCACAACCATTCAGATCCGGTAGCAGCAGTGAACCCCGTTAATAGTGCGAATTGTATATCGGCGACTTTTTTGATACTTTGAGTTTGAAATGCCCGAAAAAATCCGCATTGCAATGCTCGGCGGCGGTCCGGGCTCCATGATGGGTCCGGTCCATCGAGCCGCTATGCGGATGACCGATAAATACGAGCTCGTTGCTGGTATTTTTAGTTCTGACCGACAGCGTTCCCTGCAGTTAGCCGAGTCTCTTGGCATTCCCGCAGAGAATGTCTACGCAGATTACAAGGAGCTTGCAAAAGATGTAGAGAAGCTGAGACTGGACGCGGTCACAATAACCACGCCGAACCACCTGCATGTATCTGCGGCCTTAGCATTCGTAAACCGCAAGGTGCATGTTATGTGCGAAAAGCCCCTGAGTGCAAACTGGGAGGGTGTGCGGCATCTTGAGCAACGCGTGCTTCGTGGGAATGTTGTTTTCGGCCTCGCTCACCCGTACAGCGCCTACCCTGTGGTGAGACGTGCACAACAGCTTGTTGCCGATGGACAGCTTGGCGAGATCAAGCTCGTGGCCGTTGAATACCTCCAGGGGTGGCTTACTGAGCTTTTGGAGAAAGATCCTGCCAACAAAGGTGCGGTCTGGCGCGAGAATCTCCAGTTAGGAGGCGCTGGCGGTGTTGTTGGAGACATCGGCACGCATGCGTTTCAACTTGTTGAGTTTGTCAGTGGACTTCGCGTGCAGTCAGTTCTTGCAGATGTCACGTCATTGCCAGGAAGGAGGGTGCCCGATGACGCGAAGCTTCTCTTACGCTTTCATGGCGGCGCAACTGGTTCGCTTTGGTGCAGCCAGGTTGCAACTGGTGCACTAAACGGACTCAGGCTCCGAATATATGGCGAGAAGGGATCTCTTGAGTGGGCTCAACAGCGTCCCGAAGAACTACGTCTTGTTAGTGCTGATAACACAGAGACCGTCTATCACAAGGGCCAGGCTGGCGAAGGTACTCTGCCACCGGGACACCCCGAGGGCTACTATGAAGGCTTTGCGCAGCTCTACAACGAGTTTGCTGACGAGATCATCCGGCGTAAAGGCCGGCCTGACGGCGGTACTGGGCCCAGCACTTCGAAGTTGCCGGACATTGCGACAGGTATTAGGGGACTCCGGTTCATTGATACTGCGGTTGAGTCCTCGTTCCTTGGAAATGTTTGGGTGAAACTTGATTTGAGTTCACCAAATGCACCGTGAAGAAGTCGCGGAAAACTAAATTTTTTTCTGTAATATACCTTACAGGATTCATTAAGTAGTCTGGCTTCCTCGCGTGTGTATACTCATGTCTCATAAGATATGTAAATGTATTTATATAACATTCCATTGGCTATTTCAGAACAAATGCATGTGTTGCCCTCGTCAAAGTAAGCTTTGCATAGGCGGTATCATAAAATTCATTCAGAATTGGTTACCCGAGATTGCCTCGCGTGGGTTTATGAGACCGTCAATGTAATTCATAGCCTCAAGGACCTGCTCATCGTGGAACCTTGGCCCCACAATTTGCACACCCACGGGCAGCCCATGCATCTTGTCAGCGCTGTAAACAGTGTAGTAGGACTGTGTTTGCCAATTAAACCTTGTGCAGTCGAGGTCCGCAGGCGTCTCGTCCTTATTGCGATCCACCGTTGTAACCGGAATGACGCCTGCAGGGTAGTCTAGCAAGTTGAAAATAGCTGTGTAGTTGCAAGCAGAATCGGGAATGTAGTTGTGTACTGGGGGAGCCGGCGACGGGAATGGGGGCGTCAACAGTATGTCAATTCCGGCAGCTTTCCAAGCTTTCCAGAACTCGCGACGCAGCTCCTCTCGGAAAACAACCCGTTCATAGTAGCGAGTCGTATTGCACGGGCCAATTTGACGCAGCTCATCGGCCAAGTCGGACTGCTTCCAGAATCTGGATAGGACCCACTCGAAAATGGTTCGGACCCACTTCGGCAGCCACGCGTAGCTTCGTATGGAAGCAACCACAGGATCCGGGGACTCCCCTTTCGACAGTGGCTTTGCGACGGTCTCGAACCCGTCTGCCAGCGACAGAGACGCGTAAGCCCGGTCGTAGACATGCCCCGGCGCAGGCAACTTGAACTCCTCCACATCTACACCTGCCGACCGAAGCGCAGATATGGTCAAATTCAGCGCTCGTTCGACTGCTGGTGTGGGCTCGAGAAACCCGTCTGAGCGCAAGTACCCGACTTTATTGATTTTTGGCCTTCGAGGTTGTTCTTCCGTTTCGTCTCCACGCGAGGCGGGGGCCTCACTGCGCCACGGTATCGGTAGCAGGTCGTAGCAATATTCCCAAGGCTTCATGCTCATCACACCCTCAACAAAGAACGTGAGGTCCTCCATAGTCTTGGCAAGCGGCGAGGAGACATCAGGAATCCCCTCGAACCCCGGAGTCGATGCGTCTTCCAACCAGGCACGAGGGAACCTTCTACCCGTCATGCGCAGGGAGTAGACTCCACAGAAATGAGCCGGCACACGTACGCTTCCGCCAATATCCGTACCAATTCCGACCCTCGAGCCGCCTCCGCCAATAAGTGCACCCTCTCCGCTGCTTGAGCCGCCTGGGCTTCGAGTCACGTCGTGGGGATTGCCCGTTGTGCCCCACACGGCATTCGAGCTGAGAATCGACATCATACCTGTGGGAACGTTCGTTTTCACATAAAGAACAGCACCGGCATCTCGAAGAAGGCGTATAAGCGCACTGTCCTCTGCCAATGGCCGTCCACAGCGACTGGGGAACCCCATAGAGGCATCATAGCCTCGTATCCCAAAGTTGTCCTTTATCGATACTGGAATTCCGTAAAGAGGCCCCTTTGTTGACAATCCTTGCACCTCCTCAAACGCAATGAGTTCTGTCAAGCAGTTTGTCTTTGCGTGGCACTCCAGAGCCTTCCTTGTGTAACTTCGCCAAACATCGAGAGGAGAAACCAACCCTTCTGTGACACGCGCATGCAAATTGGCTACCGTTGCTTTCAGAAGCGAATTATCCTCCCGAGTCGGTTTACCAAGTTGTACTTCAAGATCTGCAACGCATGCACTCCGTACGTCACGCTTAGGCTGCACCTTATCCATCGTTACTACCCGATATACTGATATGAGTCTATCAACGTAGCTTACAGTGCAACCCTATCTCTGCGCATCGTGGGTCTCGCCCTCCTCGGTGCTCCGTGTATGCCAAGGTCCTCGGCACCAACACGAGTGTTTCAAAAGACTAGCAACGGGACGCGAGGCATCATATTTTTGAAAATTAGTTACTTGAGGTAGTATGTGGCTTTTTTATATTCGGTCGAGAACCGCCCCCGCTTATCCGATTCCAAACCCCATTCTTCCAGCGGCAGTTTTTTTTGCTGCGCTCACATACCAGTGCCACACGGTGCCGAGCCAACCGTCCCCGCATTAATAGAAAACCCAACCCTCGCTCACGCAGGCGCATACGCAGGAATTTAGAACTCCTTGATTTCGCGGACGCTACCGAAATGGATACCAATTTCGTGATCAGCTTGACACTAGACTCGAAAACGGAGGGACTCAGCATCATTGACAAACTTTATCTCGATTTAAACCTTGACATATAAATAGCAAAACATAAAAAATCCATTTAATTTTCGTAGCTCCTCGGCCGTTACTTTTCGTTCCGAAGCCCTGTTAGGAAGGCACGGCAAGAAAATCGTTGCGGAAGTCGCCGGCGGGCGGGATAATGCACAGGGTCTAGGCTGATCTTCGCGGATGAAGATTTTTACCCTTTTATGTTATTGCGCCCTACGTCCACTTCTGATGTAAGCACGGGTGGAGTTTTTCCGGGGATATTTTGGTGGCAGGGTGACAATTTGTAGCCAGAAGAGTACGGAAATATACTCGAAATACTATATATATGGGTTGAAGTAGACTCCAAGTTTCGATATAGCCGCGATTCTAAGCTTTCTTCCCCTACGCCTCATTTCTCTCGTATTTTTGACGCAGCTCGTAAGGCGCTTTTCGTCTCCACTCGAACGAGTCATGTGCGGAAACAATACAGAGTGGCTAGGGTCCGTCTTCGAGGCCGCATTAATCCGGGGTTTGCATATTCTAGGGTAACGCGTGATGGACGTCATTACCTGAGCAATAAATAGCGGGATTTCCGTCCTCGATTCACATCTTAGCATCGCGAACACACATTACTATGGCTCGCAAAGTCTCACGAAATATCTCGCCGAGTCCCTCCCCTCTGTCATCTAAGAATAAGGAGGTCACTGGAGATGGGGCCTCTCACAGCTCTGACACTCCTTTGCCTACGCAATACAACGGCAACGCCTTCGACTCAGCAAACCCTTCGCCGGTTCCAGTGAATGAGAGCCAAGGAGCATGGAAGTATGTCCCTTTCCAGTACATGTCATTGAAACCCAAGATCAGAAATCCTTATATCACGACCGCAATCTCGTGCATGGGTGGTCTCTTGTTCGGGTTCGGAAGCACGAACCTGACGCCTTTCATTGGACAGAAGTACTACGAGGAGTATTTCAGCACGAAGTCGGAACAAGGTTTCACTTCCATTGACCAGAGTGGTATGACTGCGGCAATGCCCGGTGGAGCTTTTATTGGTGCCATCATTTCGGCATGGGCGTCGGAAAAAATCGGAAGACGTGGAATGGTCGAACTATCAGCATTAATCTGGACGATTGGAAGCGCCATTCAATGCGCATGCATCAATCGTGAGTCATTGGCGTTCGGCCGCATCATTGCTTCGATCGGTGTTGGCACTGCCTCTTCCAATGTTCCGATGTACCTTGCTGAGATGGTTCCGGCTCGTATGCGCGGTCGCTTTGTCGCTTGTTTCCAGCTTTGTGTTAACATTGGCATTTTGGTAATGTTCTACATTGGTTTTGGATGTTCCTTCATCCATGGAGCCAAGGGATTCCGACTTGCATGGGGCCTTCAGATGGTTCCCGGATTTCTCATGTTGATGGGCGCTATGTTCCTGCACGAGAGCCCTCGTTGGTTGGCTACAAAGGGTCGCTGGGAGGAGGTGGTTGAGGTGCTCACGGCTATCAACAAGACGGATGCGGAGAACCCCGTCATCAAGGAAGAAATTGAGGTCTTCCAGCGGGATCTTGAAGTCGGCACCTCTGGTTTCATGAGCCTGTTCAATAAGACAAACAGGAAACAGACAATGTGCGCTGCTTTCACTATGTTCACACAGCAATACTGCGGTACCAACGCTATTTTGTACTTCTCCACAAGTATCACCTCCCAGGTTGGCTACAAAGGTGTAATGAACCAAGTTATGGGCTCCGTCGATTACATTGTTCTTCTGGCTGCCACTCTGCCGGCACTTGTATTCTTTGACCGTTGGAGCCGCCGACACAACATGATTCTTGGTGCTTTTGCTCTTCTTACCTGCCTCGCGATCGTTGCCGGTATCGAGGCAACGCGCGGTGTACCCGTCGGTCCCCAGGGTGTGAATGGAGACCCTAGTGTCCGATGGAATGTGCCTCAGAAAGCGCCTGCCAAGGCCGCACTTGCATTCAGCTACATTTATTGCGGTATGTTCTCGCTGTCGTGGGGACCGGGTGCTTGGGTCTATGTGGGCGAGCTGTTCAATCAAGACGTCCGCTCAGTTGGAAATGCTTTCGCATCAGTGGTTAACTGGCTTTTCAACTTCACTCTTACCATTTACACACAAACTGCTTTCGAGCGCATCACTTGGAAGACGTATGTCATTTTCGCTGTTTTCAGCTTCCTTGCAATCCCAGTTGTCTTCCTGTTCTTCCCTGAAACTCGTGGCTATGAACTAGAACAGATCAATGAGTTGTTCTCTAGCAATGTTCCTGCCTTTAAGACAGATCCTCTTTATATCTTCATCATGGAGCGTGTGCTCCACAAAGAGGTGACCCTTCCTGTGCCTGAGAAAACGGATGATGCTGGAAAGAAGGAGCCAGGTCAAGCTGAACATGCTGAACATGTTGTAGATATTGAGTGAACCTGATACTCCTATGCTGTCAATAACGGTAAAACAAGCAGAGATAGCATCAAATACTTCGTTCTTACATAAAAAAGCACATAACATATCCACAAGTGCTATGCTCCACTTATGGACTAAATTTGATAAGTCTCATTCAATTCGTAAATATTAGGCTCGTTTCCATAACGGTGTCAACTCTGAGGGCCACTTTCGCGCTTCTGGAATGGCAAATATGTTTACCAGCACCCAATAGTGCGAGTAGAGAGATGAGTGACTCAAACACACACGAGCATACATTCATTACTACGTACATATTTTTCCGAACACATCTTAACCGCGTTCATTCTATACACACATAAGCCAGTCAACACCGCGGGAACAATGCAATGAGGAAGTGACTTGCGAGGGGCAAGCAAGTACATGAGCCCCGTCCCTTAGATTTTTGCCGTTCTCATTTGACCAAATCCTCGTCGGAAACAATGTAATGCGACTTGATGCGCAGTGTCTTTCCATAAATGAGGAGCCAGAAAGGAACGACTGCCAGAGCTGCGCACACCAGAGCAGCCAGAATCGAGGCCCAGGTGAAGCCCATACCGTCAAACATCTGATTAGTGAACAGGGGGAAGACACACCCGAAAAGGTTTCGCAAGAGTGATTGGGAAGCCAACGCTGAACTGGCATACGTTCCATAACAGTCCGCAAAATATAAACTGATTGCTTGGAAAATGGATACAACACCAACCAACAGAATAGCAAGGCCGCAGGTCGGACCCATCCAGTGGGTTCTTCCCTGCGTGAGTCCGAAAATGAGGATACCAGCAAAGCATAGAATACCACCGATGCATGACATATACAGACGAGCCTCAACACCGCGCTTCGCCTTGCCTTGCTGGTACCACCTTTGTTGGACAATGTCCATCAGAGCACCGATAATGACGCCAACGATTTCCGCGTTGAATACCAGACTAGCCTCACCAGGGTTAAAGCCATATTGCTTCTCCATGACTGCTGGTACCGCACCAAAGCAAATATAAATGGTACCCCAAGTGAAGCCCATCCACAACGAGAACCATGTTACGACAGGTTCCGTTAGCAAAAACATAACCGGGCGGCTCAACGAGCGTGACAGCATCTTGCGCAGCGGGATGTAGACCTTGCCAGCTACGAGATAGACCTTGTTCGGTCCACCATCTTTGCGCTGCATCGCATTGGCCCTGCTTTGCAAAATGACTTGGCCACGCGTCTCCTCCATGAACAAAAACATAAGCAGCATGGTCAGACCGCAGGCCATGATAAGAATCCACATGATCCAACGGAAAGACATGAGCCACCCCACGTACCCAAATGACACGGGGGCAGCCACGTTTCCGATGAAATTAATGATAGTGTGCCACAACATGGGATATCCACGATCGTTGGGATAATAAATATCCGCAATCGTACCGGAAATCATGGATGAAGCTACAGATCCGATAAAGCCTCCAATGAAGCGGAAAACGATTACAACTGCGATGTGATGGGCATCACCAACAGGCACCGAGAAAATCAGGATTCCGAAAATACCAACCATATAGCAAGGCCATCTTCCATAGTCCTCGGCGAGCGGTGAAGTCACGAGCGGCCCCACTGCGAAGCCAAGAATGAAAATTGTGTAACCAAATCTGGCCCACTCCACGTCTGTGTGAAGCCGTGTGGTCATATCAGCAACGCCGGAGCTCAACGATGCACCCGCACAACCTCCGATAAACGTGAGAAACATCATGATAAAGACGCAAAACATTTTGCGTTTGCGCGTCCAGTTGTATGGGTTCTCAGGATCATTTTTCTCGAACTTCAAATAAATGACTTGAGTGTCCCCCATGTAGACGATATTCGGCTTATGCGCGATATCTTCTTCAGTCTCAAACAGCTTGTTTTCAGACTTCGCTTGGATAGAAATCTCGCCAGAATGAGAGGTTCTCGAGTCAGCATGATCGACATCCTCTTCGTGTTCTGCGAGCGCAGTGAACTGCTTTTGATTGGTTTCGTCTTCCTCGACCGCTCCAATACCACCAACATCAGTGTGTACTTTATAAAGCTCTCTTATGATGCGCCGCTGGTCTTCAGTCTCGCGTTCCCATTGGATGCGCTTCTTGAAGAAGTTGACGATAGCCGGGACGACCTTCATTGGCGCTTCTACAAGCTTAAGTGTAGCTAGTTATAGCTAGCTGGAGCGTCTAGAGCAAGTGGCCAGAGATAAGAGGGAGCGCCCCCTTTTATATGATATATATATACATTCACACTATTGCGTGTCTCCCGCGGAGGCTTTGTGCATAACGACCGGGCGTTGCCAAAGTACCCCTCTCCCCTACCCATTATATGCACCCCGTAAAATTCTAACATGGGCAGGGGTGGTCGGTGGCTGCGGTAGGCAGGCCTCGCGACCATCGTAAAGGAAATTCAGCAAACTGTTTGTGTGCCAAAAGATGCTTCCCGTATCATTTTAGGGTACTGCGAACTAAAGTGCTACCCTCCGCTCAAACGACGAGTTCTTACGACCTGGGCCTTTACCTTTGCCTCCCATGAGGGATACATCAGGAAAATGCGGGGTGGTCAAGGGTAAGCAACCCCGGTCTCATTCTCCGTTTTATTCCCTCGTTCAGAGTTTAGGGCAAGGCGTATGTAGGCTTGGTGCTAGCTCTCCACTTCTAGGCTTCAGGAAACTTATGCGATCAAAGTACATGTGCCATTTGAATAATTTTCATAAAACGGTTGCAAAATTCTATGTCCACGCTCTGGTGTCTTCGAAAAATACTAAGTACTTTACTTCCAGTGTTCACTAGCTCGTATTGTTGCGCCGGAAGGGCGTTCCCTCAAAGAAAAAAAAGCGGTCAGGGTGGAACGCGGTAGGATCAGAGCTGACTTACATATAACCTAACCTGTTTATTTTTCTCGGCAGGACGCGGAGGTAGTGCCATATATTTATGTACCTTTGATCACGGGATCACCAAGACCAGAGACGTGCGCTTGATTGGGAAGAAAACAAAAAAGGAGGGGAAGAGATTTACGGGCGGCCAAGTGCCCACGGGCATCGATCGAACAAATCCTTGGCTCCATGGGACGTTTTTTTTTAATTTTTGAAATTACGAGCGAACCTCCGTATTAATCTTAGGAAGATCCTTTTTCCCCCGTGTTGAGCGGGGTCACGGCGTGGAACCGGTGGAAGGCACCTCTGCAGTGATGCGGATCTCCGGCAGCTGCTGGCCGTGGGGAGGGGGGTTATTGGGGTATTGGGACAGGGCGGGTGCTAGGTGAGTCTATATTGCGAGGCTGGAGGAGGTATTATACATAGATGGAATCGGAAGCATTCCCACTCATGAGCTTGATACTTGTAAACATATACGCGCTCCAAAGAGAGCGAGCATACTAACGTCGCCTTCCTGCCTTCAAAATGATGCCTATTTAGCCTCTCCGCAAGGCCGCTGTGAGCACTACGTAATATATGCCGCCCACGTACATATTATATTACATACATACATACGCGAAACCTAAGCACGCCGGAATAAATGCTTCTGAACAAGTGGGTCTATATATCACCATCAGCCGGATAAAGAAGGTCGATGAGTGTTCAAAGAAGGGGTATACGATATAAGAAGCGGCGAATACGCTAAACTGGTCCACGAACGAGCATCGAGGCGTTGTGACCTCTTTCCCGCGTTTCAAGTTTTGGCCAAAGCTGCGTCATATAGCACTGAATGAATGGAGGCGCGTTGTAGGGTTTGGTTTATGTGCTCGAGGCCGATAGATGTCGCCGATGGACGTCGCCGTGCGGACGTTAAGGATATGCAGGAGTGCTGGAAAAAGTTTTTTCAAGATCGATAACGGCTAGCTATGAAAGCGTCTACGGCACATCCGAGAAAGCCCCGACCGGATGACATATGGCGCAGATTTATGTGCTCAATCAGCCTCATACGTCACGATCAAATATCCTCTTCAAGATGAGGCTTAGTCTCTGGTTCAAGATTACTCTACACTAACAGTTATACTATACAGGCATCCACGTCAACGACTTAGGTCGCTCTTTAACCCATTTTCGACCAATATTACCGACTTCACACTAGTGTCCTTTAACAATATGCTGTGTCCTCTCCACTTATATATACACTATGGCATTATTCAACGGCCGAAATATCGAAATGAGTATTTGATATATTAGTTCGACCTTGAAGACAGATCACTGTGACCGAGCATATCTTGACTTCAGTAAGGCAGTGAACGTGACACTCATTGCCTCAGGAATGCGGGGGGAGTGAGGAGGACTCGGATATGTGTGTCTGACCCTGACCACACACACACACACTGTTGGAGGGATTGTGGAGTACCAGCCGCCACAAACGCATACACACACTTACACACTTATTTCTCTCACCTGTACCGAGGCTACAAAACAGACACCCCCAAATGGTTAGCTACCCAAACAAGTATTTCAAAACAGAGCTGTCAACAGAGGGCGTTCTCCATGTTGTTATCAATAGGCCCAAAATACTCAATGCCCTACACAAGCCCGCATACTTGGAATACGGCGAGATATTCAGGTTGGCAGCGCAAGATCCTGATGTACGTTCTATAGTGGTGAGCGGTGAAGGCCGGGCGTTTTGTGCGGGACTGGACGTAGCGGGAATGGCCAGTGAGTTCTCTCCCGGCGATGGGGACGAGAGCCGCAATGCCATAAGACTAGGGACCACGCTACGTGAGTTTCAAGCCGCGATCTCGCAACCGTATTATGTGAACAAACCGGTCATCGGGGTTTCTCACGGGGCGTGCATTGGGCTCGCTGTTGACATTTTATCCGCTGTGGACATCCGTTACACGGCTAAAGATGCTAAGTTCAGCGTTCGTGAGATCGAGCTGGGGATGGCAGCTGACATTGGCTCTCTTCAGCGCATGCCACGCATTGTAGGAAATCTGGGATGGGTAAAGGACATATGCTTCACAGGCCGCGATTTTGGGGCTGCCGAGGCCGAGCATCAAGGATTTGTGCAGCAAGTTTTTGAGACCAAGGAGGCTGCGCTTGAAAAAGCTCTACAGCTCGCCAAAATCCTTGCATTAAAAAGTCCCGTGGCCATGCTTGGTACTAAGAAGTCCATCAATTACGCAATAGACCATACGCATGCCGACTCCCTCGAACAGATTGCGGAGTTCAACTCTTATGGCCTCGGTGCCGATTTCACCGAGGGCTGCATGGCCATGCTCGAGTCTGTGCGCACAAAGCAGAAAGTGACGCCACAATTTTCACGCTTGTGAATACTCAACACGGTTTGGAAATAGTCACTCTCAAATGGATCCTATATATATATTTCATTTATTTCTCGTACTAGATAGAATCTATGGTCACCTTCTTTTCGTTGCATCTACCCCACCGCACTACTCCACAATCACACGACCAGCCAGAATGAGGATACCCAACTTCTTTGGGGTGCCCCTACCCTGCTGCAAAGTTAACGAGAGATTGTGAGAGAGACGGAGAGAGAGTCAGAGAGGAGAGAGGAGAACCAGGGTTCTCTTAGGCTTGCCTACCCCGCGTCTCTGAAATATGGATTATTTGCTGCAGTATGTCTTTACTGAACGTGAGTACACTAAAATCGTCCATTTGCTAAGCAGTAAGGAATTGGGCCCGCCCGCTGAGCCCTCAGAAAGGACCAAGGAGATTCGTGCCTTTGTGCGGTTGTTTGGTAAGGTGTACCTTGCTGGATTTGCGCTAAACAGACTCACTAGAGTGAAAGTAAGCGCACGAAGCCTTGCAACTGCGCTTGTGGCATGTGCAGCTAGCTACCGCGTGCTCTACAAGCTTTTGGGACAATTGAAACAGAGGTTCCCGAGTATCCCTCGCGTCTCTGTACCAGCGGTGGCAGGAGCGATTGCCGGATACATCTTGTCCAGAGGTCTACCGCACGGAATTAACGTCTATGCTGCCGTCTACTTTCTCACGAAACTGTGCGAGTGGACCTTCAATGCTGCAGATGACCAGCACCTGTTAGAGTGGAAACCTCGGATATTAGGTACATGGATTCTATTCCCATTTGCGTTTTCGCAGCTATTTCACGCTCTCATCATGTCGCCCGAGAACTGCCCAAACGGTTTCAAACGGCTCATGACCCTTCTCAGCAACGGAAGTTTGAAGAGCCGCCAAACCGAGGACGACGTCTTACATGGTGTGGCTGATGCAGTGCATCAGCAGTTCCCATCCTTCAGGAGCTCGCTTGTATACGAGAACAACGTGAACACGGAAGGTCTTTTACTGAGGGCACACCCAGGAAACACATCGGCAGTTAGTGCACTGCTTCACCCTCAAACAGACAGCGACTTGGAATACTTCTCCGACACAGTGAGTGCCAACATGGGGTTGTTTGCGAAGTATCTGTTGCCCCTATACCTTGCACGCGCATATATGGGGAACAAGCCCATGTCCAAGGCGCTAGTGGATGCTTTCCGCACCGCACTGGTATACTCCATGGTGTCTGCTTCTGCTCTAGCAGGCATTCAGCTAAGCCAGCAACTGCTAGGCCGGAAGCTACCTCCAGCTATTCGTTTGCGAGTCATTGGCCTGCTCAGTGGCTTATGGGCCGTTTGCAATCAGGGAAGCGGCCGTGCACAGTTCCTATACGCTGTGCGTCTGGCCGTTTTGAGCGCTATTCCCCGCCGCATGTCGTCGAAAGTCAGCGATGTTGTCCTACCCGTAGCATTTGCTGGCACATTCGTTCTCATGAACACGCATCCAGAGGCTATCACGCAGCGATTCTATCGTAAAATGGGAAATTGGGTCCAGACGGGCCATTGGGCTTTCTCGACCAAGAACAAGGCAGTGAGCAAGACGCCGGCAAAGGATGACGCTGACGCCAGTAAGCTAAATTAGTTGCGAATACTTCGTAAATGCTAGATCAAGTTTTTGCCAAACTTCATGCAGTCTTGGGTCTGTACTTTTCGCACTGACTGTATCTGTAGCCGTGTAACTGCCCTGATTGTTGTCTTGGTACGCATGCAAATTGAACACGATGTTCGATTTTTCGCATATGAACACTTCACCGCAATACCCACTGTTATTTTGCCCAACCTCGAAAAAAAATTCCGGAAACCTTACGTGTCTTGGGGGCACCAAGAGCATTTCGCTCGCCGCAGCTGTATAGTGCAATGAGGGTTTCGAGGAAGTCGGCGCCTGCTCGAGAATTTCCACGTCATATATCGCTCGAGTTACAGCCGTTCGGAGAGACAAAAGCTGGGGAAGTGCAATCTGGTTGCAATGGAACTCTCGCACCTGATTATGCGTTTTAGCATAGCCGTGTGCACTAATTGAGTCTGAAGACCGCGTCATTATACCTTTCATGACATCACTACATGCCACGTTCAAGGGAATCTTCACATCTTTGCCAAGCTCATCCTGACATTCCGTCAAAATCGCCTTGATATGCCTGAGCTGTTCAATACGCGTCTGAGCCAGCCATTGCTCCATAACGTCGTCCACAGGACACTTGGGGAGCCCTCGAAGACAGTGCCTAAGCGATTACGTTACCACATCGGCAGATGCCGCACGCGCATTGGGCTGCGGGGATTGTCAAGCACCGATGCAGCAGGGAGAGGGAAAGCGGAAAGGGTTCGCGAAACGCCACAGACTCCTCGCAGGATTGACGGAGCGGCGGAGGCCTCTATTATCAAGAAAAACATAAGTAAAGTCCACGAACTATACATGCGAAACCAGTGGGTGAAGCGTGCACGCTGAACTCCAGGTGGTACGATTACGCTTGAGTATCTAATTATAGCGCGGTAAGACATTTGCCCCACACGAAACGCAGCCGAAGCTGTTTCGACGGCATAGGTCAGCAGGAAGCAAAGCAAAAGGGCGATAGAGAACTGATGGATTTAGATTACATTTTCTTAACTCCGGCAGCGTAGGAAAATTCGTCTTAGATATGATTAATTATGACGACATGCTCCATAGTGATTCCTTGCCAGCAGCCCACATCCTGCATGCGAGTTACGTTCTGAAGGGGAAAATTTGTCTTGAGTGGAGGGTCCCATTGGTCCTATTCGGGGGGCGATGGCGGGGACGTGATTGTGGGACGTGCGCGCAGTAGTTTTTCCATCAGGGCACGAGGGCTAGCAAAATCGGACACCGCTTGTTACGGCTCTTCGGGGTACGGGGAAGCAAGCGAAATGACAGTCCGAGCCCCACCAGGAAACCACATGAGCTACTACTCCACGACTCCGGGGATGCGACTCGCCTGTATACAGCGCACGCACGGCATGAGGCACTGCATACTGGAGTCTTCTGCTTTGTATATGCCTTTTGCCGTCCAGAGGTGGCAGGGCGCAAGAAACCACATCTTGCAGAACCCTATATTTTCAGCATATGTAAGATCGAGGTAAGCAGGATGCTGTAATTACTATGCATACACAAATTTGTCAGCAGAGTCGTGGAGAGTCTGTGCGGTCTGCTCCAAGCCTCGTAACACAAACAAATAGCTGCGGGTCCCAGAAAATGGCCTTACCAAGCTACTACACTCTCGACCACTAGGTCCGTGGGTAAAAACGATAGTGTGATCAATAGGTAGCCTGATCCCACTTGGCTCGCTGAGTTGTAGTGCTCGGTGTTTTTCCGTCCCCTGCGCGAGACCTTCGGTGATTCTGGGCGAGAGGGTCATAGGGTTATGCAGAATATAGGTCGGAACCCCAGATCTTCCCCACATTAAGTGGTTAGCAATGGCACCCAGATAGGATAAGGGGTGGCCAACGTCATTTGTTTTGTAATGATATAAATGGAACGTCCGGGGAGCATATGTGGAGAATTTCAACGTTCGAACAACCCTCCTTTGCGGTACGGCAAACATGTCTTCTGTGTCCTCAGCAGATCCGCTAAAGTCTGCGGCAGATGCAGATCATAAAGAGAGCGTGTCAAGCTCCGCAAGTGATCATGCCATCACGCAGGCCCCGAACACAGCCAACACAGATGAAATTCGGACGGGAGAGAACAACGGCAAGTCGACCGCCAACTACGTTGAGGACGTTGGCGCGGAGCTCGAGATTTGGGTAGAGGACGAAAACGGGATCAAGTACAAGAAGCGTCTCGACGGTATTCTGCATAAAGATGGAAGACGTGAGATCCGAGAGCGCAACTGCTACGACAAGTTGGGTTTCAGCTTCCCATGGTATAAGAAATGGACGATCCTGACCGTTATTTTTATTTGCCAGGTTTCAATGAACTTCAACGCAGGATTTTACCCGGATGCTCTAAATCTCATTGCCAAACAGTTCAACATTAGTGTTCCAAAAGCTCGTGTGTCTCAAATGTTGATGATGGTACTCTACGCATTCGGCTGTGAGCTCTGGGCCCCCTGGTCCGAGGAATACGGAAGATGGTGGGTCATGCAGCTTTCTTTGTTTTTTGTTAATATCTGGCAAATCCTTGGCGCGTTGGCCCCTAACTATGGTTCCGTCTGCGTTGCTCGTGCTCTGACAGGTTTGTTCAGTGCCGGAGGCTCTGTTACATTGGCCATCGTTGCCGATATGTGGGAAGCTAACGACCAAGGATTCGGTGTTCTTTTCGTCGTCGCTTCTTCTGTAGGTGGTTCGACCTTGGCACCTATTTTCGGTGGGATTGCTGCTGATAACCTCAGCTGGCATTGGAATTTCTGGATTCAGCTTATTATCGGTGGCTTTGCGGAGGTGCTTCACTTGGTCTTTGTACGTGAAACTCGCACATCCATTCTTATGGACAGAGAAGCTAAGCGTCGACGCGAATCAGGAGAGGATGATAATATTTGGGGGCCCACGGAGATACACGGACGGGACATGTCATTCAAGAACATAATCAGCATTTGGATGCGCCCGTTCAAGATGTTCCTTAGAGAACCAATCGTTTTGTGCTTGTCACTGCTTTCTGGGTTCTCGGATGCTCTGATTTTCACCTTCATGCAGTCTCTAGGGCTTGTCATGGCACAGTGGGGATTCGGAAACACAGCATCGGGATTGGTATATGTCGCAGTTCTTGTGGGGTACATCATCGCGTACGCGCTCCATTTTGTCGACGTTGGACGACAGATCCATGTCATGAAGAAATACGGTGACGCCTCTCGTTTCGCTGAGCGGCGACTGCTACTTCTTTTGTTCCTTGCTCCTTTGGAACCTATAGGCTTGTTTATCTTTGCCTGGACTAGTTTGGGCCCCGACTACGGCATTCCTTGGATCGCTCCAGCCATCGGCTTCGCGCTTATTGGAATCGCTAACTTCAGCATCTACATGGCCACCATTGACTACATGATCATGGCTTACGGACCATATTCTGCATCAGCAACAGGCGGTAATGGCTTTTCAAGAGATTTCCTCGCAGGAATTGCGGTCATGTATGCGGTACCAATGTACGAGAACATTGGAACGCTCCACTATGAATGGGGTTCCACTCTATTGGGGTGTATCGCGGTTCTTGCTGTGATTCCCATCTATATTTTCTACTGGAAGGGCCCGTATATTCGCAGAAAGTCAAAGTTTGCTCAAACACTAGCCGCCGATAAAGCGCTGGAGCAAATGCCCGATCAGGACTATTACGAGAAAGAGGGGGCTGTGGCTTGAATGCGAATAATTTGATATGACCGCCAATTGTGGCTGCACATAACACATACACACACATATACATATATATATATATATATATATAAATACGAATTCGATTATTTTTGTCGCAGATGAGAGCTCAAGGATTGCTCATGTTTAGCATGCGGTTGTGGTTTGCATGTAGCACAACAAGAAAGTCGAGATCGCGTCTGCAGTACCTGGTTCTACTTTATCGGACGGGTAGGAGAGAGGTAAACGGTCGACATCGAAGGATGCTTGAGTCACCCACGCGCAGGAGCGCAGGTGCACAATAACTGCGCATGCGTGATATTTTATAATTAAGCGATATGGATGTGCCAAGATTTATAATGTTGCGCGATTATGCAGTCGCACTGGGAACGCCAGTCGTGGAGCTCTCAGAAGCGTCCTCCAAAGGATCATCGTCTCGTTTCTCAAAGTCCTTGTCGGCAGCGAGAGCCTGAGCGAATTTCGACTTGCGCCGAATCGCGGGGCCCTTCCAGTAGAAAATGTAAATGGGGATCGCTACCATGATTGCAATGCAACCCAACAGTGTAGAAGCCCACGCTAGGTGGAATGTGTCACCAATGTTAGCATAGAGCGGAGACGCATACATAGTCGAGATACCTGCCAGGAAATCTCGTGCAAAGCCATTTGCTCCCGTAGCTGAAGCCGAGTACGGACCATAAGAGGCCACCATGTAGTCAATTGTTGACATATAAATGCTGTAGTTAGCAATGGCAATAAGCCATAGGCCGATAGCCGGTGCAATCCAGGGAATACCATATTGGGGACCAATACCAGTCCAGCCGTAAATAAACAGACCAATGGGCTCTAATGGCGCAAGAAAGAGCAACAACAGCATTCGCCTCTCTGAGAAACGAGCCGCCTCGCCGTACTTTTTCATGACGTGGATCTGACGGTAAACATCAGGCAAGTGCATAAAGTACGCAGTCAGATAGCCGACAATAATGGCAACGTAGATAAGGCCGCATGCTGTTGCCCCCCATCCCCATTGCTTGAACACAGAAACAGTTGAATCCATGGCGATGAAGATCAAGGCATCGGAGAAACCAGACAGCAATGAAAGACAGCCAATGATTGGCTCGGTCAAGAAAAACACAAAGGGTCTCTTCCAGATGTGCATAAACTCTTTGATGTCTAATCTCTTCGGCTTCATTTCATTAGGTCCGTAGATATTCTTATCCTCACCGGTTTTGCGACGCCTTTTCGCTTCACGGTCCATCAAAATAGAAGAACGAGTTTCACTAACCATGAAAAAATGGCAGATTTGAACAACACCACCAAAAATCAGCTGGATCCAGAAGTTCCAGTGCCAGTTCAGCTGGTCTTGCATAATTCCACCGAATACTGGGCCAATAGATGTTCCCCCGACCGAGGACAGCACTACGTAGGCGATGGCATATCCTTGCTCGTTCGCTTCCCAGAGATCAGCCACCATTCCTAACGTGACAGAGCCACCTGCGCTAGAGAAGCCACCCAGGGCTCTGGCAACGCAGATAGATGCAAAGTTGGGAGCCAATGCGCCCAATATTTGCCAAATGTTGACAAAGAATAATGAGAGCTGCATTACAGGCCACCGACCGAATTCTTCAGACCATGGTGCCCAAAGCTCACACCCGAACGCGTAAAGAACTAGAAAAAGCATCTGGCTCACCCTCACTTTCTGCTCACTGATTCCTTTGTCTTCAGCGATGAGTGTGATTCCATTAGGGTACACAGAAGTGTTGAAATTCATAGACATTTGTACCCAGAAAATCACAGTAAGGATTGTCCATTTACGATACCACGGGAAGCTGAACCCGAGCTTGTCGTAACAATCTTTCTCACGGATTTCTCGTCGGCCGTCTTTATGTAGAACTCCAGGAAGACGCTTGCGTACTTTTCTGCCGTTTTCGTCTTTGACAACAATGTCTACCTCACCTCCAATATCCTCAACGTATTGAGCCATCGGTGTTTCTTTGAAGCCATTATCCACAACAGCCCTCCCGTCCTCGTGGACGACGACCACAGGGTGGTCAAGAGTACCGCCCTCAGACCTTTTGGTCTCCGCGAGCGTTTCGCGGTTCACACCAGAAGCGTGGTCAGAAAGATCCGAGACCGTCAGAGAATCTTTTTGTGAGCCCACGCTATCTCTACTTGACAATGCTGCTCCTCCACCGTTCGAGGGCACATTTGAAGCCGAAGTTGGTTTCTCAGCCATATGACGGAATACAAATTTCTTGTAATCTTAATAGCAGATCAAAAAAAATAAGGGGCGAAGTTCATATTATCAGTTGTCCTCTGTATTCCAAGTGGTGGGGGCTCTTGCGCAACAATAAACAGGGGTAGGGGTAATGCGGTATCCTAGCGTGGGGTTCCAATACGTAGTATCGGAATATCTTATCCCGAAACAGGCACGCGTTAATATTCGCACGTATCCATCATTTTGTACGGTCACTGCCAGCTTCATATATGCTTCCATACTTAGACATTAACAGCATGCTGTTTCTGAACTCCATTACGATACATACATAGTGTCAATTTAGGACCTACCAATTAACCGTCCACTGCAGGCGCACCTACCCTATGACTTGAGACCGCAACTCGGGGGTCTCGCCTAGGCGTAGGGTTAAAGATGACCCGAGCCCAACAGACGTATATCAATGCCCAGATAAGAAGGAGAGAAGTCTGCGCTGGGACTCTGCCAGTTCTGAATCCTCGTTGCGTAGATAGCGTCTTGAAGATAGTTGAGGGAGGGCTCCGACTGTCCCAAGGGCCCTTGAAGGCACGTTGGCTAAATGAGCTCACAAATCCACGAGAATGACTGCCGCTCGGTTGCATGGGCATAGAGATTCTTCTGATCACGTGTAGCAAATGCACGGAATTAGCCCCTGTGCATGTGTCAAGGTCTACAGCCTTACGGGTTAGGGCCTCATGTTTATAATTAGTGCAGATTTTTTGAGAAACCACGCTACTGGTCGATAAGAAAGCACGCTTGTGATCTATGAGCATTTTACTCCGCCAGTAATGACGTGTGTCGATGCTAGGGCGTTAAACAACACGACAACTCGTGCATTTCATTGGCGGATTTAAGTGAACTAAGCAGGGTATTCTTGCGTTATGCACAGACCAAAGTGGGCATCGTTGCAATTTAGGTTAGGTGCTAGCATTGCAAGCAGCCGATGATGGTTTATGACCTGTATTTATCCGATGTAACGACTAGCATACTTACAGTTTGGGCAGAATCGTGTCATCATGAACATTGTGGGTCTTATTTGCCGCCAGCACAATCCATCTGGTGTGCAGCTGAATTCCCCGTAATTACTGTATATATGTATGATTATAATTGGCTGACCTGCTTATGCTTATAAGCAGTAGTGACATATACCCAGGCAGTTGCTCCTAGTAAGTCTCGGCTGCAACATTGCACAGCCTCGGCCTACTTGGCGAGCTTGCATACATTCTCCTTGATAGGAAGCACCAAAAAAGGCGACACCTTTATCGCGCACCAAAAGCCGCTGAATCGCAGCTGGCGATTATCTTGAAGCGGGCAGAAGATACTCCATTGAGCGTTAATTGAGAGAATGGGCTGATACACCTATGAGATAACGAAGGAATCAGTTGCATTTCTTCTGATCATGCCCGTTGGCTTAAGGTTAGTGGAGGAACTGCGTCATTACATGACCTTATGCTTAAGCAGTGTGAAGCTCTGACTAGTCTATCATGAAGGGCCGCTTATATTTTTCATCAGTTTAACGTGCTTGTATATGAACCTAGATGACCAATTGCTAATGTCACTCTATAGGCTCCCAAAATGTAAAGAACTTTCCACTCCGTAGCGCCGCCTGCCCCACGAACAATGATCTCGATTATCTTGAAAGAGTTATGTGACGCTGCCCTATCTTTAAAATGGAGGTCCAGCCGTATTTAAACAGAATCCGAAAGTTTCGTTGACAATATTTAAATCTGAAACAAGCCACGGTAAGTTATCTAGCTGACGGACTTAGCCCATTAGCACGCACGCTCTGAAGGCTGGAAAGTAGAATAGCGAAGCAACAAAATAATAGAATTGTCCTCCCAGCCATCATAGATAATGACCCACACTACTTATTAAATCCAAATTATTCGTGCTCTGTGTAGTCACAGATATCATCATCAATGGCCAATACAACTGCAACGGTGATAGTAACACACTGCTGATTAAGTAATAAGTAACAGACACTCAGTCTGGGTTACAGTTTCCATTTTGTAGGGGAGGGATACGATAGCATGATTACGCATGATCTGGCGTCATCGCACATTCAGTCACAATCCTCTTAATTATGCGCAGGTACGTAAAATTGATAAGAATATATAATTGGGTGAGTTTCTCGCACTCCCACCTAAAAGTCAAGTGAAGTCTGCTACATTTTGTGCACTAACATGGCAGATAATTCTTTAAAGACTTGCCTTGGGCGCTTGAAATGGGGCATATTCCCTGTTCGTCGAGTTGTGGACGAGGCAGATGGGGAAGAGACGAAAGAGGGAACTCAAGACTCGAATTACGAGAAAAACGAATCGGACTCTTCGGTCCGTGAGACACCAATCGAATATCGCGATGAGGCTAATAGACCGTGGTGGAAATTTTTCGATGAATATGAATATCGCATGAACAAGTTTGAACGCAAAGCACATAAACCATGGAAGTGGTTTGATCAAAATGATACTCCTGCAGATCGAAAATTGATGTGGAAAATAGACATCCTCTTAACTTTCTATGCGTTTGCCGCATATTGGGTGAAGTATCTGGACCAGACTAATTTGAACAACGCATACGTGACTCCGGATTTCAAAAATGACCTCAAACTCAAGGGCAACGACCTTGTGAATGTGCAAGTGTTGTTCAACGTAGGCAACATTGTCTTTTGCATCCCCTTCATGTACCTTCTCTACTCGTGTCCCTTGAGCTACTTATTACCTGCTTTGGACATATGCTGGTCCGTGTGTACAATTGGCGTATCCCAAATCAACAATATCAAACAATTGAAAGCGCTTCGGTTTTTCATTGGTGCATTCGAAGCCCCCTCATACCTAGCATACCAGTACCTGTTTGGAACTTTTATATCTAACCCTGGTATGATTGCGAGGCGCTCGATGTTCTATTACTTCGGTCAATATCTTGGCATACTCACGAGTGGCCTACTCAGTGGTGCCATTGTTCAGAATCTAGAAGGAGTTCTTGGATATCACTCGTGGAGATGGATATTTATCATTGATGGATGCATATCTCTTGCAATTGGCATCGTTGGGATTTATATGATACCGGGAACTCCAACAGACTGCTACTCTATATGGTTCTCGGATGATGAGATACGGCTTCTAAGACGAAGGCTGAAACAGAATCATGTCGCAGGACGACCTGATTCCAAAAAAGCTTTGAAAAACCTATTCGATTATAGAATCTGGCGTGAAATCTTGTCATCTTGGGAAATCTACGTGTTGACTGTTTTCAATTTCTTTTGCTGGAACTCCAATAATACCACGTCTGGCTCCTACATCCTTTGGCTCAAATCTTTGAACCGGTACACCCCGGGACAGCTGCAATATAAAACTGCCCTGACACCAGGCCTTGGGCTTGTCTGGTTATTTGTTGTCTCAATGTTTGCCGACCTATTCCACTGTAGATACGGCGCTGTGATATGGTCTCAACTCATCAACGTTAGTGGAAATATAATTCTTGCAGTGTGGAATGTGGACGAAACTGCCAAGTGGTACGCTTATTGTGTTGCTTATTTTGCGTGGGCAGCGGCCCCAACAGTTTATTCGTGGCAGAACGACATTTGTAGGCGCGACGCCCAAAAACGGGCAGTTATTCTTGTCTGGATGAATATGTTTGCGCAGGCAAGCACCGCTTGGATGGCCGTGATTGTGTGGAAGACAGTTGAGGCACCACGTTACCTGAAAGGCTATTCTTGGACTGCTGCAAACGCATTTGGGTTTGCGTTGATGTCTCTAGTTGTCTTGTTTTTCTACAAAATGAATGAAAGAAAGCATGCCTTACAAAATGGCATAGTTCTTTACAATACGAAGCTTGGTCAAGTAGCACCACAGCTGGAGCAGGAGGAAGATGCAGCCGACCAACTGAGTAGTACCCAAACAGTCGATACTACAGAGAAAAAACCAGAGCCAATGATTTCTGAAGTATAAACTTATCCACATTGTTGTCCCCCTGTACAACAACATGTGATAGCTTGGTGGTCGAATATGACTCTAACATAATGTATATACACCTACATATATATCGGCTTAATCCTGTCATCGGAACATTGCCGCCTAACGGGAGAGATATATAATTAGCGAGGGGGGGACGCTTAGAAACCAGATGTGTAAAGCCGCTCTAATTAATCCTTCAAATGCTGTTATGGCGCATGCCAAGGGGACCCCCCCACATCCTACACTTCCATTGGAGTTATTTAAAGCCGCCAAAGCAATCCTAGAGACGCAAGTTTATTATGAAATTGCAATACACGGATATGTGAGCTAATATAAATAACGTAAAATGGATAATCAACAAACGAATAGAAGTTGAGTTCACAATCTGAACTAGAGTGAAAGGAAGGAGCTCAAGAATGCTTCTTGGACTTTTCTCCAGATTCGGCCATCCCTTCATCGGCAGCAGCCTGGTCCCACTCAGAGGCTTCTATTATTTCTGCAACAGCCGAGTCTTCCTCGATGGTCATCTTTGGTCCATTGTACCATTTGCGAGCATCTATGAGCCAGTAAAGACTTGCAGCTATCCATACTGTTCCGCACACGACACAACTGTAATTCATGGCGGAAGCTGTAGTCACCGGAATATCCGAAGGAATCATCGACAATCCAAAAATGACATAAATACCGAATGCAGAAGCCACCAGAGCATTCGCCTTGGATAGGTAGTAGCCCAAGTAAAATGGCCCGGGTCTAGAAATCGGGGCTTTGGAGAATGCATAGCAGAAAATGGGCAGACACCATGCGAGGTACAAAGATGACATGGCAAGACTGAAGATAGCGTTTGCAGCGACAGAGCCTGCTAAAATAAGGAATCCGAGGCAAATAGTGATTGCTACTGAGACCAGCAGAGCAGGAATCGGAAGTTGCCCCTTAGTTGTCAACTTAATCCATCTGCTGAAAGGTAAAGCGTCGTCGCGAGCAAATGCGTAGACCTGGCGAGAAGTGCTCAAAAGCGCACTCATACCCATGAACGTTTGGATGACCGAGAACAAAGACATGATTCCAATTGCCCACTTCTTATTGAGGGCGTGTTCAATAATGTTTGCCATAGGAAGGTCAGCATTCATTAATGCTTTCATACCATCAGGCGTGGGATCGATGACCGCAGCAATGACACAAAGAATCAGGAACCCAAGGATCCAGCAAAGCCCAACAGACATCAGGATTCCAAACGGGACTGCAGTGGAAGCATTGCTGACCTCCTCGGCGAGGTGTACGCAAGAGTCTTGACTACTAATAGTCCAGATGGCTGCCATCCACGCCAGCATGAAACTCATACCGTACGGGTATGACGTGTAGTTGGACGTATCACCGAAGACGAAGTCACCCGAATTGAGCGGTATGCCTTTGTGCTTGAGCCCAACCGGAAGGGCAACCACCAAAACCACGATAGCAACAAGATTCATCAAGATGGTGAACGTCTGAAATTTCGCCATTACGCGATTCGGGAAAAATCCCAGAAAGCATTGGAATAAACATACTGCAACAAACACTGCAAAAGTAACTCCATTCGATGGCGAGTAGCCAGTGCCCATCGTGACTGAGGCCAGAATCTGTTCAGCGGCACCATAATTAATACTCCCAACTCCACCGATAAGACCCAGAGAGTCGGCGTAACCACACAGGAAGCTCAAGTAGCTCTTCCATTTCGTCGGAGAGTACATGTAGGTCCACCAATATAGCCCGCCAGCGGTCGGCATGGCCGAAGCCATCTCAGACATGTTAATGCCTATGCTCATGATGAAAATGCACGGGACGAACCAGCCCCATGAGAGACCCACGCCTCCAGCAGGTAATTGGTCCGTCAGTACGGACGCTATACTAGGCGCAACGCTCATGATTGAGAAGCTCACACCAAAAAGCTCCAACGGGCTGTATTCACGCTTAAGCTCGGCCTTGTAACCCAAAGTCTCGAGCAGTTCATTGTCAGCGTTGACACCTGGTAGTGCTGCTGCCCTCGTGTTGAGTGCCACATGAGATACATGGCTCCTATGAGTTGCCGCAGTCACCGCCGGGGCTACGTTCGAGTCACTGCTTCCCTTGGATACAGTCTCGACGAAAGCATCGCCTCCTTTTCTACCAGAACGTCCGGATCGAGAGAAAACGTTCACCATATTGCAGTTTCGAGGCTGCTAGTGTTATAAAAGTTTGCTAGTTCCGCCTCTTCAGATTTCTCTGATCTGCTACTTTTATGGGTTCAGGGAAAGGATTAAGATCCAGAATGGTTAACTCCGCATCATGCACCAGCGCAGGATTACGCGCCCTGGCCAAGTTTGCAGCAACGCCGTGAGGCCTCGGCCAATTTCCAAGCTCGAACTCGTAATGTCCACATAACAGTCAATCGTACACAGCTAGTGTGCTACAGATTATCAACAGTCCTTTTACTTCCCAAAAATTCGCCTTAACACCGTGAACACAAGCCTTTGAAAACCTAAGCCCCTCGGGTGCTTATCTATCAGGTAAGGGTAACAGAAAGCAGCTAGCCGCGCCGACGATCTTGTCCTGCGAGTCAGGGACCTCGAGTTTGTCAATCTTGCCGTGCCCCAAGACCGCTCCAAGCATACTGTGACAAGCACCTAAATACCACAACGCACAAGAAATATATAGATCAGGCGGTTCTTTTGCCGAGGCAGCGTATGCTTTTTCCCCACTATTACTTGGATGTCATACGCATACGTCGCCCGCAAAACCCTGACCGATAGCGGCGGCTACGACCTCTCAGATAATTGATAAGTGGGGGCCGTATGTCAGCTGGCGAAATGTTTCACAATGCTTCACTAAGCAACCCCATCATCACATTAGGCAATTCTACCCGCTAAGAATTCACTGGACACGCATCGGTTACACAATTGAATATTAAAGGTATTATAATTATTTTCGAGCATCCTACGGTATAAAACGTAAATTTGCGGGATGCGGTCAAAATTTGCTCACACAATGCATAGTTTTGCGTCGCCGTCACTATGCAGCCTATTAGTGAGGCCCGCCCCACACTGCCTTTACCGATCGTAGAGTTAAGGGCGTCATGATCATCTTACTAGCTCAAATTGCCGACTTTCCCGGGTCACTGTTTACTCCAGAGTTAGGCGTATCAGAAAATTCAAGTCTCCACATTTCACTCTCCACGGGCTCCCCAAAATCGTCGTGGACGAACTCCACGTAAGGCTTGAAGCCATTACGATAATAAATACGGCGTGCCGCCTCCAATACCTTATGAGTCCACAGTATGATACGTTTGTATCTCTTTTCTCTGGCGAACTCGATACACTTCTGAACCAATGCATTTCCAATACCTCGCCTTCTCGCGCTTTGCTCAACATGAAAGAGGCGAATCCTAGCAGTGCCGTCGCCTTCATCACTTATCATTACACCCCCCGCCAGGCTCCGGTTGATCTCTGCGATGAAGCATGCGTCGCGCCCTTCTGTATATGACTTCATGAAATTTGTAGCAGTTTCCATGACGACGATTTCGAGCTTTGTACCCCAATTCATGGTTTCCTTGTACATTTTCACCTGGCGCGATACGAGGAGCGCAATATCTCCTGTCTTATGATGCCGAATATGGAATTCTAGCTTAGGATTGGGTTGCTCTGATTTGTTGAGTATAAGGTAGCCTGTCGAAAGCATGCTCACAACATCTTGAAGCTCTAGAGGGCTTAGCTCTTTTAATCGTGAGGCTACTGCTTTATTTTGTCCATCATTGAGCTCAGCTAGAAATGCTTCGCCCTCTCGGGTAAGCGTAATTGGCTTGACCCTGGAGTCGTTATCTACGTGGCCCTTAGAAATCCATTTGGTTTGGTCCTCGAACTTTTTCAGAATACGGCTGATCTGAGCACTATCAATACCTATTTGAGCTGATAGTCTTGAAGCCGTTACGGGTTGGTGTACCCCAATTTCGAAGATCAGACGTGCCTCCAGGAATGTGCAGCTGCTGTGAAAAAACTTAGGGGTCAACAAGCCGATGTGTTTCGTATAGAATCTATTGAATTCCCTAACGGTTTGGATATCGTTATCGGAAATTTCAAACATTGGATCTTATCGCGATGGGTATTAGGTGGGGGGGGCGTGTCCCTAGGGAGACATATAGTTGACTTTGTCAACTATTATAAATGTCAACATATGACTAAATCAACTGTTACTCATCAGTAGCGTCCTCCTCAGTGTCCGTTTCCTCTGATAGATGACTATTATGATATCTCGCTTGAGGGTGCTTTTCTCGGTCTAAATATTTGTTCTGCGAAAAAGAAATTTAGATAAAATGACATTCTATGTAAAAGATTAGTCGAACTGCTACCTATGCGAGAATGTGGTACGCAAATGCTACTTGAATGATAAATATCTAGCCAAAGCAAAGCAGAATCAGAACCGTGTCCGCTCCTGAAGAAGCTTTTTGGCTAGTGGTGATGACATTGGCGTGCTCTTTTGACGCTCTTGGACACGCCTTTCAACTTCTTGCTCAATGATATCTCGCAAGTCTGTTTGAAGTCGTGCAAAAACTTGATCGAGCTCGTCCTCCCGCTCCTTTATTTGATGCTCTCTCTCTTTGAGCTCAATTTCCTTTCTGCAGATCTTGATTATATCGAGGTTCAAAAGCGTGGCAGCAGTTGGCCTATGCGATGGAATTATCTGCAGGCAAGCCGTAACTGTTCGTGCTAAAGTCTGGGAGTAACATGGTGGAAGAGGTTTGAATTTCCCCTCTTGTACCTTTTGACTCAATTGTAAATGCGACTTCGCCTGGAACGGCGGATGCTGAGCACAGAGCTCGTATATCACACAACCCAAGCTCCATATATCACTTGCTGGTGTAGAGGGCTGGTCGAGGAGAACTTCCGGGCTCATATAGTATGGCGTGCCGACATATGTAGTTGCTAGCGGGTGTTCCCCATCTAGTAGTTTCGCCAAACCGAAATCCCCGAGCTTGACATTTGTGTAAGGTTTGCCCTGATCCAAAAATATGTTCTCGGGCTTTATGTCTCTGTGCAAAATAAAGGACTGGGGCGGGACTTTATCACTCTTCAGTGTGCTGGCCGTTGGTGCTAAAATTGCTGCTGGCTGCGGCGGAGCATCTGCATTACAGTGACACCGATAAAGTGCCAAGCACATCTGCGTCAGGACATTCCACACTTCATGCTCGGGATAGTAGGTGCCCTCTGCCTTCAGCCTTCTAATAACTCCCGCCAAGTCGCCTCCCCCGCAATACTCCATATAGAGATGTACTTCTTGGTGAGCTGGAACGTGCTCGTGATGCAAATAGTGCACAATGTTGGGATGAACGAGGGACTTTAGTATGCGAAACTCGGCAATGAGCTGCGTACGCTCTTTCTGATTCATGGCCTTGTAAGAGATCTCTTTTCTAGCCAGAACCGTACCATCAGAACGTGTCACCTTACGGATAACACCAAAAGAGCCATGTCCAATTACGTCCTGTGGATCATACTCCATCTTTCGAGAGCAACTGTTGATTGAGCAGTGTCTGTGATCTCAAGATAGACTTGATGTCGCGTGACAGATCCTTTATCTATTATGTTTATGTATTGCCCCATATAGAATCCTGGGAAACACTGGCGAGGGCGAGGGTCGCGTCACGTCTAGTACGTCTGAGCACATCTACGCACCTTGAAGAAGGCAAACTTGTGTGTAATTACCGCCGGCTGAAGCCTTGGTTGTTGTCTTGTAAGTTTGTGTCACTAGTGCTATTTGTTCTGCTGTCGGCATGCCCCGCCGTGATTTTCGGGAATCCAATTCATGGAAGTATGAACAGAGCAAACTCGCCATAGTATGTATGTGCATTCCATATAATTGAAACACATGCAAAGTCACTAAAAACGAGTGCGGGTATCTCTCAGTCAGTCGCACAAGAACTATGCTATTCACTTTTGTCTTTCCCTATATCTAAAGAATCCTACGATCTTATTCATTTACTGCATAGCACGCGCGAGAACTCATCATAATTGATCTGTCCGTCGCCATCAATGTCCGCAGCACGGATCATATCGTCGGCCTCTTCATCAGTGAGTTTATCACCTATAGAAGTAAGAACGTGGCGAAGCTCTGCAGCAGAAATGAGTCCATTGCCATTACGGTCAAACACCCGGAATGCTTCGCGTACCTCTTCTTCATTGTCGGTTGTCTTCATGCGGCGAGCCATCATAGTCATGAACTCCGGAAAGTCGACGGTACCGTCGTTATCCATATCAATTTCGTTGATCATGTCCGACACCTCTGCCTCACTCGGGGTCTGGCCGAGCGAGCGCATGACGGTCCCGAGCTCTTTCGACGTGATCTTGCCATCTCTGTCCTTGTCAAACAAAGAGAATGCCTCACGGTAGGCGTTGATTTGCTCTTCGCTTAACTTGTCCGCCATTGCTTCTCTGTTCTCGCTGGTGGTGTACAATGGTCTATTTACAACGTAGCGTGTGGCTTACTCAACATCCTCAGCAACCCCCTCTCTTCTGCAATGGCTATTGGGGCAGGGGTTTGCCACTACCACGGCCGTTTCTACTTGGTTGTTACGGCGTTGAGACATATGCGATGCGTAACCCTGTGCGACGTATAACCGTACGTGCGCATGGTCTGCATGAAGCGATCTGGATCTCTTCGCTCTTGAAAATGTCCGCAATGCTATTCAACGATTTCTCTATCTACCTACAAACCAATGGCTTATTGTGCATTTGACTGTATAGTTTTAACTTGCCCAGGCCACTACGTATGTTCATAAAACATCACAATCGAGAATACCAGACTACCGTGGATCTATCTATCAGCACGTTCGCAATCCGGGAAGTGTCAACGACGATATCTTCTAAAATTCAAATTTAGATGTGCAATTATCAAAAACAGACTCGTGACACACCTAGCTTGGATAATCGAGCTTGAACTGAGGATAAAGAACACGGAGTCAAGGCTCACTCCAACCATTTTGTACTGAATAGCTCTGGGTGTATAACTCATATGTATATCTGCAAGCCAGTCAATGCAACTGCATAAGATACCTTAAATCCCATTTGAGATATTTATGAATGCGATTTGAGACTCTCCATACTGAGTAGGGGCCATCGCAGAATCAACGACGCTTCAGAAATATCGGCCGAGCCGATAGATGACAACATACCACCAGAAAGTCGCATCCCAGATCCAACAGGAAAAGCGAGAGGCTCATGCACCCATGTTCGCGGGCTCGTCCTCGAATCGTTGGTCCTGGAGTGCTGGGATAGTCAGCTGATCTTGGCTGTAACACCTGGGGAGAGAGCTAATCGCGTGAAGCCGATTAGTTTACTTTCTATCTTATGAATGTTTCCAATGACGCTAAGGAAATTGTTTCTGGATCGATAGCAGGGGGCGTGGCTAAGCTTTTCGAGTATCCTTTTGACACAACAAAAGTGAGGCTCCAGGCTCAATCCTTGACGAACCCCCAATACAAAGGTGCCGTTGACTGCTTGGTACAGACCTTACAAAATGAGGGCTTCCTCGGCATGTACAAAGGAATCAGTGTACCAATAGTTGCTGCGGCGATCGAGAACGCAGTGCTCTTCAGCAGCTTTAACTTTTTCGATAGAAAAGCTGATCCCGTCATCGAAAACAAAAACGAGAGAGCGCTCATCTGTGGTAGCCTTAGTGGTTTAGTAGCGTCATTTGCCCTCACGCCCATCGAGCTAATCAAATGCCAAGTCCAAGTAGATTCGAACTCGCGGCGGGCAAACATTCTGCGTGTCATCTCCAGCACCTGGCGAATGTACGGCTTGGCAGGATTCTGGAGAGGACAAACAGGTACGGCCCTCCGAGAGTGCGGAGGCAGCGCAGCATGGTTTGGCACCTATTATTCCCTTAAAAACGATCTTGGCTCCATAATTGCTGGTGCTCTTGCAGGTGTCAGCTACAATTTATCCCTATTCCCCGCAGATTCAATCAAGTCACGGATGCAAACAGACAGGCTTGGCGGGGACCAATCGAGTGCCTCATTCTTGCGAACAGGGCAACAGATTTTGAAACAGAGTGGGATTCGTGGGCTATATAGAGGTAGCTTGGTAACTTGCCTGCGAGCCGGGCCTTCGAACGCGATTATTTTCACTGTACACGACCGTGTACATGACCTAATTAAATAGAAATGTATTATTATCAGAGCAATTGTGAATAAGGCGTTTTGCGAGCAGATTCCACGAAATCTGGGCAACGTTTATGAACCCGTTAGATAGCAATTGACGCAGGAGTTTTAAGCCACGCACACACGCATACACTAAAATATGGTGTATTCTGTCGCGCGCTTGTGAACCCAGCGAGCGGGCTACGATGCAGGAGTGCGAGACATTTATGTCACGTGTGTCATTGTACTTCGGTCAAATACAATGCTTTTTACCACTACCCTACTCTAGAGTATAAGAACCCCCAGCACTCTCTGCTTGCACACATTTCGTATTTCAATTCACGTCATATAGCGCTGGCAAGGTCGAGTTGTGGTAACACAAGGAGTGCAATTTGAAGCTGTGTTTCCAGGATTTGGCTACCTAGGGCTTTTTTATTTTATTTGAATATTTTGATTAGACTGGATTTTATCGATTTAAGCACTCGAGCGCGAAAGCAAGAAACGAAAAAGGTCTTTTAAATCCACTCTACGTTCTTTCTTAAAGACTTAAAGACTAAACAGGGACAAGTGTAAGAAAATTCTAAAAGACAATCTAGAAGCATGAGCAACAGCGTGCCTGAGTTCCGTTCTGTTCTTGTGCAACTTGATAGCGTGAAGCCCCCCGGTGTTAGCGGAAGCAGAATCCGCAAACTCGTGGACTTTGTTGTCGCTCATCCCGATGATCATACTGCCATCGTTGACGCACTCGTCGAGCAAAATAAGCGTAGTGCCGTTGCGAACAAGCTCGGAATGCTGTACGTCATTGACGCCGTTGCGAGGGCGTTTCAGGACGAAGCGAAGAAACAGAATGCAAGGCCGGGTTACGAAGCCGGATTGGACGAGATCCGTTCGAGGGCATCTGAGCTCATGGACAACCTAGCAATTCGACGTCAAAGCTCGGAACAATTCGAGAAAATGCGAAAGCTACTTGACATATGGTCCAAGGCTGAAACTTTCAGCGAATCGTGGCTTAACGAGCTGAGGTCCGGGCATTTCAGAGAGCCTTATTCTACGACGCCACCGGGATCGCCGCCCGCTAATTGGGCGGGACTTCCTAAATATGTTTTGAAGGCTGAGCAACCCAAGGCTGCACCGGCAGTCCCTAACGCTGATGCTCTATTCGGCATCCTGCAGAATCTCGCATCATCAAAGCCTGAAACATCAAAAGCCAATACAGCTGTGCAGGATGCGGCGAGAACAGGCCCTGCCGGAGGCAATGCCGCGTTGCAGCAGCTGCTGTCATCGAACTCTGGTATGTCATCTGCGAATTTAACATCCTCTACATCTGAGAGCGATCCACGCCTCGCGGCTCTCCATGGAGCCAAGCCCTCCTACCAACGTGGCCGTGACGCTGTCAGCACTGGATCCCACGAGCGGAACCGCTCTAGGTCACCATCAAGACAGGGGTCCCCTGCTGAGCTGCTGCAGCCAAGATCTCGAGCAGGCGATGCTACAAGGAACTTGAGCCGCGATGATTCTCTGCTTCCAGACCGCATTCGTGTTTTCTCCCGTACATTGTACGTGGGTGCGATTCCGGATAGATACGAAGAGAAGGATCTTCGCAAGGAACTCGAGAAGGTAGCGCCCATCCAGTCGATTGTCTACAACGCAGAGAGGCACCATGCATTTGTTAAAGTGTATTGCCGAAAGGACGCCGACAGCATTCGCGACGGCTTCGAGAGACTGAACCGAGACGGCTCCACTGTGTTGCGAGTCAAATGGGGCGTTGGCTTCGGCCCGCGCGACTGTTTCGATTACTACCGCGGCGTTTCCGTTATCCCGCTGATGCGTTTGACTGATGCAGACAAGAAGTGGTCAACCAGCGCTGAATATGGTGGCACTGGCGGTCAGCTTCTCGAGCCAGGCATGGTCATGGAAGAGCCCGATATCGAAATAGGCGCAGGCAACCTCGGCTCAAAGAACATGCAGAGACAACGCGTTATGCAACAGCAGCAGCAACAACAGCAGATGATGATGATGATGGGTGGAGGCATGCCTGGTATGATGCCAGGTATGCCCGGCGCAATGCCGGGCGCAATGCCAGGTGCAATGCCAGGTGCAATGCCAGGCCCCATGCCAAGTCCTATGCCCGGTGCAATGCCAGGTCCTATGCCCGGTCCCATGCCGTTTCCTATGATGCCTGGCTTCCCTATGATGCCTGGAGGCGACAATATGCAGCAGATGCAACTATTTGCGCAGATGCAGCAACAGATGCAACAACAACAAAACCAGCAGTCAGGCAAGTAATGTCTTCTAATCATATAATTACGTAGTAATACCTGTAATAGTACGTGCAAGCTCGATTTAGTCTAAATAGAGTGTATATATATCTAGCTTTATATGGGTTTAACTCTACTGCTTTGCATCGGTGCCGGAAAGCTATTAAGGCGTCGCAGGTTGGCGATTCTGTGGCCGTCCAACAAATTGCACAGAGTTGTATGCGCTCACGAGAGAAATGTAAAGCGGAGACTGCAGGCTGGTCACTGTAATTGCTTAGAGGCCTCTTGCGTGAAATATGCGCAAAATGGGTGCCACGCAATCTTTTACAATATAAGTTATTTACAGGACACAAAAGTATATGTACATTAGAGCAATGACGCAACTTGTTCAAAGTACGACTTGTCTACAGCCTGCTCGATCTCGTTTTTCGTCAGCCAAGCGAACTCCACGTCGGCTGATTGGGGCTGGAACTGGCCATGCAGAATGAGAGACTTGATAATGAACTCCGGCTTCGCACCGTCGTGAACAACCGCCGCCGGCTTGCTCGACACAGTCCAAGTGTTCATGAGCTCGCCTCCCAGCTTGCGAAGGCCGGCCTCTGCGGCCTCGTGAAGGCTTCCATCCTCGTCTCTGACATCAAAGGCCGGAAGCCTCCATCCATTCTGTTTCACAAGGAGGTAAAGCGTACTGTCAAGTTTTCTTGCCAGACTTCTGGTGTCGTCCTCGCTGGTCGTCGTGCGCGACTCCATGTGCACCTTTTCCTGATCGTCAGGAACAATCTTAACCTCTTGCTTGAATCTCCGGTCACGATTGTGATGGACATCGGGCAAGCCTGCAGGAAAGTAGGTATTCTTATGGCGGGGAATGGGACCCCGTTGCATGTCATTGAACTTGCGCTGTGCCAGCGTTCCTCGCTTAAAGTAGAAGTAGCTGGGAAACGTCCACATCAAACGTCGTTCGAGCTCGCTCATGTATTTGTAGTACGCAGCAGCAAATGTGGACGGCTGGGGAGTTACCACAGGTATCCTGCTGAGAAGCAGGCTCGCTTTCAATGGTTTAGCCATGTCTGCAGCTATACAAGATTTTCGAAATTTCACCTGTACTTGTTGATTTTGTGATATTAATCAGACGGTAATGGGACCACAGGCCTTAGGAGGGTACACCCTTGTTAAGCCAGAGAAAAAACTCACACACGCCAAATGAAACACACATACATTGGTGTGCTCTGGGTTGGGGGTTCACGACCTAGCCGTATGAGGAGGCGTCAGCTGACAGCGCTCTAGGCACCGAGCCTAATGAGGTTGCGACAACAGAGGTTACGTTTATTCTTCGCGGCGACTACAATTGTCGAGGGGAAGCATTCGTTTGTAAGACAATGCGTGCTTTTCATTAAGGTTTGAGATCACTGTGACCCCACCATTTCAATCTGAAAATGGTTAAAGCGTCTGTTCATTATTAAAATATATGAATATTCAGGGTCGCGTGTAAAAGAACGGGAACACACAAGCGTCCTTGACTCCTGCTCGTCCCCGAACCATGGACTGATACACTTTTACTACTCCCACATTTTTCCTAATTGAGAAGCGGCAGCACCAACGGTAGCATACGGTCGCATACATATGCAACCCGTGCCCTATATGCATGGGGATCTGAGAGCAGGAAGCCCAATTTCTACTGCACGAAAAGGATAAACTCTGTACTATGGTTTGCGACAGCATGAATTGCAGCTAAGCATAGGCCAGCGATATAAATACGCCCCTCATAACGGCGAAAAAGTCATTCCGTTTCTCTGCTTTATAACCGTTCTTGCCAAATGAGTGCCCTCCTTACTTCCTTTTTCCTTCTCCACAGCGCCGCTGCTACATACAATGATGCTGCAAGCAACGTTGTCTCTGCTGCTAGCGTCCTCAACAAGGATGTGACTGGTTGGTCCTCCGCCCAGGGTCTGCAGGGAGCACTTGCCATCCAGAACGACTTTCCTGCGTTTTCATCGGAGCTTGAGAACTTTCAGAAGTCTGTTGAAGGTATCAACGTCGGTGAACTTGATGTCCAGGCCTCTCTCCACCTCATCTCCACTATTGAAGAGCTTCTTGACAACCTGTCCCAAAAGGCTGGCGACTTTAGTGCCGTCTCAGCCAGTGGCATCGTTGCCGGAGACCTCAAGTCCCTGAGCTCGCCGGCTACCGGCATTGTCAACGGAGTAATTAAATTGATTGGCGAGGACAATGCGAAGCTTCAGGCCCTCAGCAGCCCCCTCGAGGGCCTGGAGGGTAAATTCAACAGCGCCAACAAGGCTTACGGTGTTAACGAGCTTCAGTTCAGTGCTATCCCCAAGTCGGCTGCTGGCTCCTCTTCGGAATCATCGGTCTCGAGCGCTTCAAAGAGTACTGCTACCTCAGCCGTTGCTGCTTCGTCTTCTAAGGTGGCCGTGCCGGCTAAGTCTACTGCTGCCATAGTTGCCTCCAATGGTACAGGAAACGCTACCGTCACTACTAAGATCGTTCCTGGCGTACACAACGGTGCCCAGGGCATCATAGTTCCTGGTGTGGCTGGTCTTGCTGCCGGCGCCGTTGCTCTTGTCCTCTAATTTGCACGGCATTATAATTCCGTGCCGGGGCGAATGTTCGCTCCGCCCTCATTTCTAATAATTTAACATACAGTAATATATATCTATATATCTCCATGCTCGATATGGGATCCAGCTCTCGGCTTATACCCACAGTGGTGACGGTGGTAGATTAAGGTTGGCCTCCCGATAAATAATGTTCGAAAGCTGAGCTCAATCCACAATCTCCTCTAACACTTGTTGCGCGCGCTCCATTTCCTTCTCAGTCTCATCTGGACCTTCCGGGGTGGCCATATGATTAGCAGATTGGCTCAAATTAGGGAGGTCGACCAAGGCTGTATTGTTTGCAGCGTTGGCTGTCGCAGTGCTGTCTGCGTAGTGGGAACCACTCATGCTATCCATGCCAATTAAAGATCCTTTGCTATTAGGTGGAGAGGGTCCCAGCGCGAGGTGTCGCAATTGATTTACACTAAACACACACTTGTGGATTGTCTGTAGAAGAAGCGCAGGCTTCAGCGGCTTGCTTAAATACTCGTCCATTTGAGCCTGCATACAGCGGTCGCGATCACCCAGCATTGCATGTGCAGTCAGTGCAATGATAGGCGTTCGCGTGCGAACCCCTACATTCTGCATTTCCCACTCTCTGATACAAGCAGTTGCCTCGAATCCGCCCATTTCCGGCATTTGAACATCCATCAGCACGACATCATATCGTTTTCGCTTGACTGCCTCGAAAGCTTCTCGTCCATTTTCAACAACCTCGACATGATGCTTGTAGTTCTCCAGAATACGCACCGCTAACTGCTGGTTAACAATGTTGTCTTCAGCAAGTAGAATATTGTATTGCTGCATGCCATCTTGGTTTCTCGGAGCTGCTCTGCTTTCAAGAGCGGACCGCATGGCTGTCGCCAAGTCGTGAACAGGGCATGGCGTGTTTGCATACGAAGATATGCCCAAATCTAAGCACAGCTTCAGATTGACACGGGGAACATGCTGGTTCAACAATACTAGAGGGATGTACTTGAGGAACTGTAGACCTCGCAGCTCACGCGCTACCTCCAAGGTGTCTACTATGATTGTGTCAAACTTTGGACAGTCATCCTCATCCTTCAATGGACTGTCCTTAACGCTAGTGCAGACGTGGCATTTCAGCATCATCTCGCCAAGGCACTCCATGATTTGGTCTTTGACCTCAGGCGAGTGCTGAGTATTGATGAACAGGACATGGTGGCCTTTGAAGGGAACCAGGCTCTCCAACAGCGGCCCCCAAGGCGGTGTTGTCGGAGTGAGTGCTAACGTGAAGAAGAACTGAGACCCCTTGCCGTAACTAGACTTCACCCAGATGTCACCGCCCATGAGATTGATGAGCCTTTTGGAGATTGATAGCCCTAAGCCAGTGCCTCCGAACTTGCGGGTGGTTGATCCATCTGCCTGGCAGAAAGTATCGAAGATGACATCCAACTTGTTGCTCTTGATGCCAATTCCAGTGTCACTGACACAGAACTCCAGCATCATGTCCCCATTCTCATTTACTGGCGGGGTTGCCTTGCGTATCGTCAAAGCTACCTCACCCCTTTCTGTGAACTTAATGGCGTTTCCAAGTAAATTGAGTATCACCTGCCTCAGTCGAAACGAGTCGCCGATCAGCGAGTCCGGGAAAGAGTTGTCCACATTATACAGAAGCACCAACGGTTTCTCATTGGCTTTAACAGCTAGTGTCTTCAAAGCACCAAATACCGTACCACGCACTGAAAATGCGATCCTCTCGATCGTCATTCTATTTGCCTCGATCTTCGAAATATCCAGAATGTCATCGATGATCGTCAATAGTGAGTCTGCCAGGTTGTGAACGATTGAAAGCATTTCACGCTGATACTGAGTGAGCTCAGTGTCCAAAGTTAATTGCGTCATTCCAATAATACCGTTCATCGGCGTGCGAATTTCATGAGACATATTTGCCAAAAACTCGGACTTAGTGCGATTTGCAAGCTCGGCTGCTTCACGTGCTGCAGTATTACGCTGGATGCTATCGCGCAAAGCAATAATCATTTGGTTGATGCGCGTTTTCAGAGCATCCATTTCACCGCTAGCCTCAACAGTTACCAGACCATGAGTGAAATCTCCATTCGTCACAGCGTACGTTATATCACCAAATGCACGGACCTGAGATGTCAAATTAGACGCCATCGTATTCACATTTTGCGTAATATCCTTCCAGAGACCATCAACGTCATCAACTTTAGCGGACACTCCTAGCTTACCTTCCACACCCACGTCTTTGGCTACACGAGTTACTTCAGCGGCAAAGAGTCGGAGCCGATCAACCATTTGATTGATTGTCGATTTCAGAGCCAGGACCTCACCTTGAGCGTGGACGTCGATCTTCTGAGATAGGTCACCTTGAGCGACAGCAGTTGTGACGTGTGCAATCGAACGCACTTGTGTTGTGAGGTTTGACGCCATAACATTCACATTCTCGGTGATTTCTTTCCACATTCCTTCAACATCCTGGACCTTAGCTTGACCACCTAATCGGCCTTCGGTGCCAACGCGACGAGCCAATGTAGTTACTTCAGTCGCGAATCCTTGAAGTTGGTCTACCATTTGATTGATTGTAGATTTCAGTGCCAGAACTTCACCATTGCAATGCGCGGTAACTTTTTGAGAAAGATCTCCTCTGGCCACCGCAGTTGTGACCTTGGCAATATTACGCACTTGGTCAGTCAGGTTTGAAGCCATTGCATTTACGTTATCAGTGAGTTCTTTCCAGATTCCTTCTACCCCATTGACGCGTGCCTGGCCTCCAAGCCTTCCCTCAACTCCAGTTTCGCGCGCAACCCGTGTGACCTCAAACGCGAACGTTCGTAGTTGGTCGACCATGGAATTAATGGTTTTCTGCAATTCAAGAATCTCGCCCTGAGCATGTACATTGATCTTTCGGGAAAGATCGCCTTCCGCTACTGCTCTAGTGACATCGGCAATCTCGCGAACCTGGTTTGTAAGATTCGATGCCATCACGTTCACGTTCTCGGTGAGCTCCCGCCAGACTCCTACAGTGCCTGCACCTTCGGCTTGCCCGCCAAGTGTACCACCAGCTACTTCCGTGGCCACTCGCATGACCTCACTGGCGAATCTTTGGAGCTGGTCCATCATCGTATTAATAGTATTTTTGAACTTCACGATATCAGGGTCTAGTTCCTGCGAGTGAACTGTGACTTTTTTGGATAAGTCGCCCTGTGCCACTGCTATTACGACTTCTCCAATTTCTTGAAGAGCGCGCTGGAATGCCCTGTTCGCATTTTGGGATCTTCTCAGCTCGATGGCTAACAGGTCAGCATCCTTTGGCATGTTCTCGCCGATATTATCCTGGTTCACCAACATTGACACCATCCCGTGCGCATAAGCCAGTCGATGTTCCAAGTCCGTGGCAGTTTTCAATTGGTCTTCGATATCATGCTGCTGCTTTTCGACGCGCTGGAATACATCTGCCCAGTTGAGATTAAGTTGCTTGGCTTCATGGGCCCGCCGTTCAACTCTGTGAACGTTCAGCTCCCTCTGGAGTCGTCTTAAGGCATCACTCAGCTCAGGACAGGGCACTTCACCTCCCAAGTCTATGTTGTTATCGCCAGTATCGCAAAAATAATTGATTCTTTCGGCCAAGCGCATATCCGCGGCGATACCGTGAGGCGCATTGTCCCTGTAGATTGCGACAGCCATATTCCGTTATTGCGTTGCTAGCCGTGGGGTCCTCTTGCAAAGCGGTCTTTCCGACAAACTTAATAGTCGTGAACCACCCAGTTACCACTAACCAACAAAATTCAAATGCAGTGCTTTGTGTTTCAGCACGAGATGCCGAAAGTGAGCAAGAAGTGGGAAATTGTTATTACTTCCGGCGTAAAATAGGTGGAGAGATCTCACTCCAGTAGTTCGATGAAGCTAGTGTGTCCACTGAGGCAGTTTATACGCCAACTTGTGCACGCCTCACCGCGGTCCAGTATCCGCTTATAAATCCCTTAAGGCGGAGGGCTCTACGCCTCATTAATCTCAGCGACGCAGGACCCATATCTAAACCCCTTTCCCGCCTCCCCTGTTCAATAGCACGACCACCGAGGTGTGTGGGGGGGAGAACGAGGGTCGATTTCACCGAGTATCGCGATCATGAGTCGAAACTAAAGCTGAGAATAAGAAGAATTCGCGTACAGGTTATAGAATTGACGCATGTCTTAGCTAACTATTTGTATTTATGATGCGTACAGCTTTTATCACAACACTCACTATGGGCGCCATAGATGAGCAATATGTGCTGCTTCATTACATGCAAGCTGGTCAGTCGTAACTTTGTCGATGATGTCATGGGTCTGTGTGGACAACAGTCCATGTTATTAAGTCTGTGGTGGGTGTGATCTTCGTGTCGACCGCTCCCAGACACCACAACAGAACTCGTTGTGCAAGTAAACCAGCTCACGCAAGTGCAAATCACGCACGTGAGGGTTTACAAACACTATGACACCTGGCTATAATTAGGACGGATTTAATGAAGTACCGGTGACCGTGGAATTCCTAGCCCATATTTACCTTATCCCATATTGGACAAGTGGAAGCAACAAGGACGTTCACATACAGCAAAATCCACGGACCAACCTCGTGTTTGGATACAGCGCTCGGTCTAGAACGTAATCATAGAGACTGAATAAAGGAATGGGCTCGTTTGAAGGACTACGATCGCAGTACGACGCTGCAGGACAGGGCCATGTTTTCAAGTTTGCAGACAAGCTCAGCGCTAGCGACCGAGAAAGCTTGCTTGCTCAGTTATCCAAATTCAATCCTCAAGAAATCAATGACATTGTGTCTAAAGCTCTGCAATGGAAGCCTTCGCAGAGCGACGTTGAGCCCCTACCGGCAGATGCGCAGGCGTCTGTCATCGGCAAACCCAAGGACGAGATCGACCAATGGCGAAGCGCCGGCTTAAAGGCCATTAAAGAAAACAAAGTTGCCGTGCTTCTTCTGGCAGGTGGCCAAGGAACCCGTTTGGGCTCGTCGGCTCCGAAAGGATGCTACGACATCAATCTTCCTAGTCATAAGTCTCTATTCCAGCTCCAGGCTGAAAGGATCGCGAAACTCAACGATAATATGCCTTGGTATATCATGACCAGTGGCCCGACTAGAAAGCCCACGGAGTCTTTCTTCAAGGAACACGATTACTTTGGTCTCCATCCCTCGAATGTTGTTTTCTTCGAGCAGGGAACCTTGCCGTGCGTAACACCAGAGGGCAAAATCATTCTCGAATCAGCAGACAAAGTTGCAGTGGCCCCCGATGGTAATGGCGGCGTGTACAAGGCGTTGAAGACTGAGAATGTGCTAGCAGATATGGAGAAGCGCGGCATAGAGCACGTACACATGTATTGTGTGGACAACTCGCTCGTCAAGGTTGCCGACCCCGTTTTCATCGGTTTTAGCGCATCGCGCAAGGCCGAAGTTGCTACAAAGGTTGTTCGTAAGCGCTCGTCTACTGAGAGCGTGGGCGTAATCGCGTCGCGTGGCGGCCACCCGTCGGTCATCGAGTACTCCGAGATCTCGCCGCAGCTGCGCGAGGCTCGGGACTCTGAGCAGCAAGATCTCTTGAAGTTCAGGGCTGCAAACATCGTGAACCACTACTATTCGTTCGAATTTTTGAAGCGGTCGCCCGAACTCGCCAGGCAAGCGATGCCCTTCCACATTGCAAATAAGAAAATCCCCTGCGCAGGCCCCGATGGCACAACTACGAAACCAGAGAAGCCCAATGGGATCAAACTCGAGCAGTTCGTGTTCGATATTTTTTCGGAAGTTTCGCTTTCTAAGTTTGCATCGCTCGAGGTCGCGAGGTCCTCGGAATTCTCCCCCGTTAAGAATGCCCCGGGCACGGGTGAAGACAGCCCGGAGACAGCGAGAGATGACTTGCTCGAGGAGGGCAAGCGATGGCTGCTCTCTGCAGGAGCCAAGTCTGCAAACCCAGTAGAAATAGCACCGGCTGTAAGTTACGATGGTGAGAACCTCGAGAAGTTCAATGGGCAGACTGTTGAGATAAACTACATCGACAAAATCTGAGGATGCGCTGCGAAAATGGAGCATGGACATACAATGACGTATATACATAAGTACACAGATACATAAATGTGTACAAACATCTCTAAATTTGCTTATCTTCAAAAGGGATTCTTTATTTCTTCGTCTAAGGTTACTGGGCACACATGTTCCAACCCCAAAAGAGTGTCCAACGAGTGAGAAAGTGAATGAGGAGAAAATAAAAGACAACATGGGAAGGAACTTTGATGTACTCAGCTCGGCGGCAGATGCAGTTAGGGGCGTTGAGGTGAGGGGAATATGATACAACAAAATGCGAATGAGAAAGAATAATGTCTCTTTCCAGGAGACTGACATGCTAGTCACTAAGATTCGATGGGGATTCACCGTTTCACCATCAGTGACTCGATATATTCTTGCAATGACCGATTCTCTGTTTGCAGCTTCGTGCAGTTGTCTTTGATGGTCTTTACACTTGATAAAATGGACCCTAGCTCGTCTTGCATCACCGTAGCCTTGGCCCGCAGCTTGTTAGCTGGGTCGCTGTCAACGATGATTGCAGAGCTGTCTCTATCAAGGCCAGCGGGGTCCGAGGGGGGACTGCCCCCCGCGGCAGATATTGTAGTGCTTTCTTCGGTAGTCATGGACGAGCTTGGGCTACCAGTACCTAAAGTATGCCTATCCTTGAGTCTCCTGCGTAGATGCGGAGCCAAATCTGGATTCTTCCTCGCTTCAGGACGGCAGCAAGAAGTAAGTTTTGCCTTCGAGCAGAACTCTACCACACTTAGTGAGGACTCATACGCCGGCGTACAGAACAACAACCACATGCCCTTGCCCCAGTCAGCTCGCATGCGCACCCTCTTCCATCGCTGCTTTTCGTGGTTGTCGGTATCGCGCGGGGAGATTCTGATCGAGTCGGACATATATAAGTGCTAATAGATTGAGAGATTATTTCCCTTCCATTTTGATGGTCAATTCACGGATTTTTGAAGGTCAGTTCTGTGCAATCTCTGGCTGTATTAGTTGTCTTTGACGCGTGACATGGGCCGCGCCCGTGTTCGCACGCACCCCCCTCGTTCGTCTTCCCTCGTCCTCCTCGCACGCCGATCTGTGCTCTCTTTTGGGCGACAGATGAGAGCCAATATAACGTATATTAATAATGAACATTCGTTCTAGATTTTGGTCGTAATTGCTCCATAACTGACTGAGCAAAGTGCCACAAATCACCGAGCCTCTTGCGCGGCGTCTTGCGTGTTCAACGTGATTCTCATACATTCTACACACAAGGGTTCCAAATCTGACGTCACTGGGCTTCTCTCGAGCTTGCCTGGGAAGATGAATGGCGTATGAGAACCAGCGTCTCGAAAAGAAACCCTCGACCTACACGGCTTGCCTATTCTTAACGCCCACACAGCCACACGCGATAGAAACAGAGCAGCGAGAGCCGTTCGGTGGTGGTGCTTACTGTTGGCTCACAGGATCAGTAATCAATGAACAAGGCCGCAACGGCGGGAAAGTTATTCATCGACGAGTTCAAGGCGCCTCGCGATGTATACAAGACTACTCAATTCCCCATAGTGTTGTGCCACGGACTCCTTGGATTTGATACAGTGACGCTACCAACAGGGCACCGCATTTCATACTTTAATGGTGTGAAAGAGGCCTTGGAGAAACAGGGGGCCCATGTCATTGCCAAGTCTGTGCCGCCCATGGCACAAATTGAGCTGAGAGCAAAGCGCCTTCACGACTCTTTGCTCTCGTCCGTAAAGCAGCGGGCCACGGGCTCTAGAAAATATTCTGTGAATATCGTCGCGCACTCAATGGGCGGATTGGATGCTAGGTACATGATCTCACACTTAATTGAGCCGGACAGCGTTCTGGATGTTGTGTCCCTCACAACATTATCAACACCGCACCAGGGATCGCCTGTGGCCGACCTCTTCCGGCCCATCACGCGAATCCTAACTCCGAATTACGGTGCGTTTGTTCAGCTCACTACCGGATACATGCAGAACGTCTTTAACAGGCGGACTAAAAACAATCCTCGCGTTCAGTACTACAGCTATGGAGCAAAGTTCACTCCATCTCTTTTATCACCCTTCTACTTGCCAAGCAGATATATCCAGAAGCGGGAGGGCGATAATGATGGCATGGTTAGCGTCCGCTCCTCGCAATGGGGCCAGTACCTGGGAACAATAGATAGCGTAGACCATGCGGACATCATTAACATGACACGGATCAAGCCACGGAAATTGCTGAACCACAATTATTCGTCACCAGCCATGTACTTAAGCATTATGGACGACTTGGCCCAACGGGGCTTCTGACTCGTGCCCTTTCATGACACCCCATAGATCCAGGGGCAAAAAAAAGAGATGCGATCTGGCATGATAAGTGGGCTCTGCTCCCCCAATCCTCTTATTATTACTATATCACATTTCTAATACGAGTATCTGCTGGTTCCATACATAAACATGTAGTGAGAATGCGACTCAGAAGGAAACCCTACCTCCTCCTCACCATCTACTTTATCGCGCGCGACATAACATAAGTTCTGCTCTTAAGTAAAGTATTTCGAGAACTTCCTGATTGCGTAGTAGCTCAACTCAGTTAAACGTGACTACGGTCTGCTTTCTGCTCAAGTGAGTCTCATAGCTTAAGGCCATGTCTGTGGTCCTTACGGTGCAAATTGATGATGGAAGGAAGCCATGGTATACGAACCATGAGCGGATCAGTGGTAAGGTCGTACTCAATTTGCGTACATCAGTTGAAGTAGAGACTGTGATAGTCTCTCTATATGGAATGAGTGAAACGTCGCTGACACGTATTGACGACTTCGGTCACAAATTCACGGAACAGGTTCAGGAGTGCTCTCTGTTCATGGATCTCCGCGAGCAACTGTTTCCTCCGCCTGGGGAACAATTCGCTACAAAGTACTCGCTTGGCGCAGGCACCCATTCTTGGCCGTTCGAATTCGAATTCCCCATGTACACCATAAGCTCGGAACGTCAGGTCTTACCGCCGTCATTGAGCGATATGGATCCAGATCTTGCATCAATCCGGTACTTCCTGAGAGCTTCCGTCGCCCGAGCATCTCCTAGCACGTTGCTCAGCATAGGCCCGAGCCATTCGAATGACAACTGCTCCACACCCGTGGTATTTCTGCCAAGTGACGATGTGCTGCTAGACACCATACCCACGTATGGGGTGATTCATTCGAACCGGTCCAAGGTTGTATCAAGCACAAAAACAGTAAGCGGTTTATTTTCACGGATTGTGTGCTCCCTGGCACACGATCGCGCGCCTACTTGTAGCGATGTTGGATTGTTCACGGCACGCAGCGAGTTGCTGCTTACGCCAGGCCTCAAATTCAGTTGGAACCTTGAAGCGAAGACTCCCACTGAAGAGGAGCTCATCATTACCGCTGTTAATGTCGAGCTTGTTTTCAAAACCTTTATACGAGCCAAGAATGTTAACAAAACCGTAGAGACCAAAACTCTGCTTTTGGAAAGAAACAACCTTCAACTTGCTGGCGGAGACATCACCTCGCAGCTGCAAAATCCGATTCTCAACGTTCCCGACACAACGCCCCCTTCGTTTTCGTCTAACAACATAAGGCGCGAGTACCATCTCTTGGTCAAAGTCAAATGGACACACCAGCCCTCGTCTGCCCTCATCCACAAGGCCTACCTCAGCAGGAAGGTTTTTGTCAGATCGGGTATGCACGCGCTGCCAAACTATGACACTGGCGATATTCCTCGAGCCAGCCGCGACTTTGCCCAGGCTAAGTGGTACCACAAGCCGACATGAATGACTACTACCCTTAATGACTGATGAGCTCACGATATAATCTGTGTACTGATAACAATATAGCTAAATGAGAATCCAGACTCTCTGGTTTTGTTTTGCGTTTCAACCCGCAAATCTGTCTATATATGATGCGTCTATGCAAGTTGCTGGATGTGAAATTTATTCAACTTTATGCGTTAGTTTCTCGTACCATTTTGGCTCTACGACGACCTGCTTGGCCCTCAAAGAAGGGTTTGCGTTAGAAATCCACGGCAGCTGTGCTAGTTCTGGATCAATTGTGTATACATTTGCTGTGACATCAGCTCTTCTGGATCCCTCTCGACAAGTGGCCTCACTGTGCACTGCGACCCACGAGCCAGCCGGAGTAGGCAGCAGGTAATCCACAGAGAGCGACGCGGTTACGCCAACTTGGTGGGGGAGAATAGGAAAGGCACCAAAGCAAAGTGCCTCGTCCAGAAGCGCAGCCATGAACCCTCCGTGTGCTATGCCCTCGTGGCCCGTAGCACCCTCCGGGACTTTTACGAGGAGGACTTGGTCATGAAAAGTTCCACTCGCGGATTGCTTATTGTAAAACCAATGAAGGCCCTCTTTTTTCAAGGAAAGAGATTCCCAATGCCTGGAAATTTTATGCTTTTCCTTCGGAATATATGACTCCGCCTCTAGTGCCTCGGTTATTCGCATGCGTACGCTTATAAATGGCGGTGCTCGACAGCTACTACGGTTGGCGATCGTGGTGGGTGGGGCGGGGACAGCCGGTGTCGTGCTCTTGTGAGGTGCGCGTGTCGGCGGCGGTGGGGTAGTGAAGCTATGCGACAACGGCACGGGGATAATCGAAAGGTCGGTGGACACAGGGTAAGAGACCGGACCTGGGGATGCGGCTATTGCCGCAGACATGGGCTGGCTAATATTAGCAGCATGTTGTAACTAAAAAGAGCTTTATTCATTAGGCTAGGGGTTTCCGTCCCCCCATGAGCTGGTGCAATTTGAAGACGCGTCATCCAGCTACCTAGACACAGCACCAGCCCCACTGCTTCGCGCTATGACGTTGGATCAATGGTTACTTATAGTTTTCATAAAATAGCTGATTTCAGGCACGGGTGCTTGAGGAAGCATTCTACGCCCTTGGGCGCTCATCGAAGGAGGGCGCAGCACTATCGTAGGCTAAGGGTATCTCGATTGATTGACGTGCGTCCCGCCCCTTAACTGACTGCCATGCGGTGGGCTGTCAGTAGACCCCTAATTTCATGATATAGAAGGCTGGACAAGAAACAAGGAGCATTATGTCAAAGTTAAGTGTGAATGCTATCTGTTTAATTCGTGCACTTCAGTCTTCCCGAGCTTTTCGCGAAGGTCGCGTTTGGGAAGCTCGAACCGTTCTTTAAATAGATTCGCAAGCCTTATCTTGATGCTCCCAGTACCCTAAACCGTGCCTATTCGCTCGCGTCATGCAGATACCACCATCCTCCATATCTTATTATAGAATACTGCCGCTGTTTTAATCTGTTTCGTGAGCAATTCGATAAAGCACCTCTGTGTTTCATCCTGGTAGCAAGAAGCGTGCGAGAGCCTACAGTATACGGCTGCCGTGGAATAGTAATTATAAAGACGACGGCACGCCTCGTTTACGGTCTCTTTGTTGGTGTGAATTCTTTTTGAGCGAGAACAGAACGTGGGTAGATGAGAGGAATCAAGCCGGCCTCGTTGCTGAGCTTCGTGGTGTTTTTGGCATTCGGGTTCCAAACCGTAGGAGTCTTCTCTGATCCTATATCTCGAAGCCAGCTCCCGCTGGCCTCGGAGGGAGACTACGATTACGGTGTGCTCGGCTGGTGCCCGACGTCATCCGACAAAAAGTGTTCTTCGTACGGGATGGGATATGAGCTCCAGCATGGCTCGGATAACTCGTGGTCCAAATCGACGCAGAGAACCATTTCCAAAATATTCATTGTCCACATTATTGCTGCGGGATTACTCTTGATCTCGCTACTCATGTGCTTGGGAACGCATTGGCCGAACACTCGCTACTGGACAGTTGTGGAAATTGTACTTGGCATTTCTTTTGTTGCGTCGGCGTTGTCATTTGCTGTGGAAATAGCCATGTTCCGGCTGAAACTCAAGTTTGCTGGTTGGTTCACCCTTCCCGCAGCGCTTCTAACCGTCGTTGCGAGCGTCGCCCTTGGGTTGATGCAAAGAAGCCTGCGCGCCAGTCTTGGCCGCACAAGCGTTAATGGGCCGAACCCTTTGCTTCAGAGCGACACCGTTGCCTTCCGCGAGGGCGGGGACTTCGTGGTTGGACGTGACGACGAGAAGTCGTCAAAGCAACCAACCGTTACGAGCAAGAGAATGTCCATGTCGTCATTCCAGATTCCCAAACCGCCTATGCTAGCGAACAGCCACAGGGGATACGAGAAAGTCGCCGAGCCGGCGGGAGGAACCCCGCAGGATGCACGCTCGCTCATGTCCGCACAGAGCCGTTTGCAGCAACAACAGCGATTCATCAACTCTTCAAGTAGCGAGAGCGTCGGCGCGGTAAGCCGCCTGCAACAGCAACAGAACTCGCAGAAGAGTTTGCCTAGTATCCCTACTGGACCAGGCAGTGTAGGACCTATTCCAGGTGCCGGCAGCGCGGGACCTATTCCAAAAGCCGGTGTTCGGAACCTGACTGGGTTAAAGACAGCAAACCCAGCAAGTATGACTAGCAACGGTGTCTCTGGTGCTGCATCTGCAGGTAGCGGTGCTGCGGGTTTCGCAGCAGGCGCTGCAGGTGGCGCCGTTGGCGGGGCGTTGGCCGCTGGTGCAGCAACCACTGGCCGGGGGAATCCAAGGAGTGACGCTCAGCGTCAACAGACGTGGTCCCAGCAAGCCTTGAGTGCGTCTCAAGGCTCGCCAGCTAAGCGACAGCAACCGTACATGCCTGTTCACGCGTCAAACGCGTCAATTGCTTCAACACAGCCCGCGCGAATACCTGCTGGAACGTATATTGGTGGTCTCGATAATGGAAACAACTCGACCAATCGCGGTTTACAAGTCGCACAAGTGGGCGGTGACAAGCCAGTGCCTGCCGAGTCTGCAACGTTTGACTATCATAAAGATGAGACACAGAGCCAGTCGCCTATGGCTAAATCGAAGGTGCCCAACTTCAGCCGACTTAGCGCTCCAGAGAGCGTGGCCGAGACTAGCACTACCACACTTTCCGGGCCGTACCAGAGAAAGCCCATGAAGCCTATGCTCGAACGCTTTGTGGAGGCAGATAGCATGGGTCCCGAATATAAGGAGCCAAAAGAGCCGTTCTTCGATGCGCCTATAGCGAGAATCAATACCTCGTCGCCATTATCGGAGTACTCGCACTACACGTCAGTTAGCGAGAGGGCTCTTCCTGCAGAGCTGAGTGTGCCGTCCCAAGCCCAGCAATCAAGGCCAATGCAAGGGCCACCCACGCCTACGCGTGGCCCACAGGCTGCGAACCAGCAAATGCAGCAGCATCCACAGCAGCAGTCACAACAGCAAAGGCAAATGCAGCAACAGCAACAGCAACAGCAACAGCAACAGCAACAAGCCTACTATCAATACCAATACCAACAACAGTATATGCAGCAGATGGCCCAGCAACAGCAGGAATACAACCAAGCTTACCAGAATTACGGAGCTCAAGGCAACTACGCACAGCAACAGAGGTATCAACCCGAGTATTCCAATTATCAGCAGGGTTACAATATGGGCCCGGCCCACTACAACCAGTCTCCAGTGAGACAAGGCCCACCACCTCAGAACAGGTCCGCGAACGGGTATTCAGATTACAGGTCTCCTAAATCCAGACAGAACGCTCCGATGCAGCGCAGTGACATAGCCCTGCAAAGCAATCCTGACTTCAGTATAGGCGATATGTCTAGAAGGCGACGGCTCGCTAAACACTAGAGTCTTCGTATTCGACTTGCCCCCACAGCCTGTGAGGCTTATACACTCTCAATTTTGATATTAGAGCCTAATTGTTATTATCTATTTTTTTAATTCCTCTATTTTTACGTTTATGTTCCATAATTCCTTGATGGCGACTAAACTTGAGGGCCGAGCACTAACGAGCCAAGTGCAAAGCAAGATTCGCGGCAAGCTCAGTATAGAGAAGGGCAAAAGATGGCTTTTCGATTGTGTTTGAAGACATTTTTTATGCCCGTCATTGCATACATGGGAGATTCTGTAACAGTTTATAACGACATGCCTCAATAGATTGCCGCCTACGAAAAGACCAGCCATATATGCCTTACTGTCCTGGCATTCCTTTGCACGTGACACTTACCCAATCACAGGACATGGTATACTCCTTACCTCTGGAACTACTTGTGTAGACCATCCTTGACTATGCTTCGCCAGTTCAGCCAGCTTCGCCAGCTGAACCGTGTGTCCGCTCTGGCTTGTCTCCGAAATGGGGGGGCCACACGCTTTGCAAGCTCTTCAACAAGCACGGATCCGCGGGACAACCCACTGACCTCGAAGAACCCCAAGGACTGGCCCGAAGAAGGACTTGTTGGTCCGTATCCGAATCTGCCTTACGAATATTACGTGCACCGTCCTCAGGATGTCAAATGGGATGACCAGCAGGGCCGACGCAATCTTGGTGAGGCTCTCCACCACCAGTTCGACATGATCGATGTTTGGTCGCCGGATCACTTCGATAGACTCCCGAATTCCAAGGCATACAAATATAATGGCATTTTCATCGGTATAATCAGTGCATTCTCGCTCTGGTGCTGGTACAACTGGGAGGAGCCCCAGTTTGTTCGCCGTGAGTACCCGTTCAACGGTCTGACCAAGGCGCTGGGGGGATCCGAAGATACAGAGGAGATTTTCAAGGCTCGCTCTGACGACAAATACTAGAGTGCGGTAGTACCTACCATATTATGTATGAATTTAAACAAGTCCAAGCCTCTGGCGTTGCTTTTGTGCAGTGGTTTTTCAGCCAAAATAGCAGCAATTCGTGCGTGACCGGTTTCTAGTACTCGCAACCGCGCTTACACACGCATGCCTTAATAAATGTGCGGGTCCCACATTACACAAAGAACTTACCAAACATTCACGGCTAGAGCTAGAGGGAAGCCTGAGCTCGCTTTACTGTCACCGAGATGGTTATCAACCAGCCAGGAAGCAGTGTCAAATTCACAAATGTGTCCCATGTAAGGATGCGGAAGGGCGATAAAAGGTTCGAGATTGTTTGTTACAGAAACAAAGTTCAGGATTGGCGATCCGGGGTCGAGAAGGACTTGGACGAGGTTGTCCAAGTGCCACAAGTCTTCACAAATGTAGGCAAAGGAGAAGTCGCAAGCTCACAGGATTTGCAAAAATACTTTCAAACCACGGATGTTGATAAAGCTGTGCTTGAAATTCTGAACAAGGGCGAGCTACAAGTCGGAGGCAAAGAACGGCAACAGCAGCAGAGCCAATTGCATCAATCCGTGCTCGAAATCGTTGCGGCAAAAGTCATCAATCCCAAGAACTCACGGCCATACCCGGCATCGATTCTGGAGAAAACGTTGAATATGCTTGAATTCAGGTTCAGTGCAACGAAACCGGCCAAGGGTCAAGCGTTAGAGGCCATCAAGCTCCTCGTCGAAAAACAGCTCATTCCTGTGGCGCGAGCACGCATGAGGATCCGCGTTAGCGATGATTCAACAGTGGATTATACCGAAAAGCTAAAAGACATGTTAGATGAACTCGAGTCAGAAGCATACGAGGGCGAGAGCTGGGAAGTCACTGGCCTGATCAATCCCTCCGACTTTCGCGAGATAGACAAGCTAGTTGAGTCGAATACGGCGGGCTCCGGGCTAGTGGAAGTCATTGCTGTAACTGACGAGAGCTGATTGCAGTCAAGTTATTTATTGTTGGTTTGAGTAAGCTACTTAGACAACGCTTTTTTTTTGTCCAGGTCGGCCCAGCAATCCTTGTTTATTTATCAAATACTATTTACAGTGAGACGATTTCTTTTGGGCCGGAGAGAGTCTTCTACGTAGAGACTCTTTCCAGGTTCGTATTATCCTTTCTCGATGGCTCACATCCAGACACTCTGGGTCTGGCGAACAAGGTCCACGATGAAAAGAAGCTCTTCTCGATACTCCTTAGTTATATCATCATCTGTTCGCGGTCCCACGTTACCAAGACCAAGAACGAGCATCCGGCTCTCGTCCGAGTTCTGTTTGAGTATCATGGACCCAATGACCTCAGTATACAAACGGCCCGCGGTATCATCCGAACTAGAGCCAATTAGCGACTCCGGGTTCAGGCCTACGAAAAGCGAGTCTGCAGCAGTGACTCCACCAGGCTGTGGGTAAAGCTGGCAACGGAACATGCGGGCAATTTTCTCGTCCTTGTGCACGAGAATGTGAATTGCATCCGCATAAGAGGATGAAACGACTGAGTAATGGTGACCATGCAACTCGCCTTGAGCAACTTGAGCTTGCATTACAAACAGTCTTTCCAGCTCGGACCAGAAGCTAACTAGATCAATAAAGGTCTGAGTCAATAGCTGGGAAACCTTGGTATTTTTGGTCGACCTTCTCGATCCACGTTGCCTTCACCACGCCCTAACATCGACGAGTTTGAACAACCGCTGCTCTGGCCTCCTTCGCGTTTAAAGAGCATTGTCTATCTTGGCAAGCAGTAACAGAGTTTCCTTGTGGCCAATGAGTAGTGCTCGGCAACCCGTGGCAGCAAGAGAAAGAACCCAGCTTTTTGGAAATGCTCGTGCGTATTCGCCGTCGCTGGCCATGTCGTCTCAGGCAGAAAATCCATACGCCCCTGCTACAGCCCCATCTACGCGATCGCAAACTCCGCAGTTCACAGATGCCATGTACGACCAGCTTGAGTCGCAGCACGATGAGAGGTTTAGCGCGCTGAGCTCAAAAATCTCGGTCCTCAAGGACATTACTTCAAGGATAGGGACGGAAGTCAAGGAAGGTAACGGCCTGCTTGGATCACTAGAGGAGAAATTTGATGGAGCACGAGTATCGGTGAAAAATACAGTCACACGCCTCGTTCGCACTGCCGATCAATCTGGCGTCAGTTGGAGATCCTGGCTCGGTTTGTTTGGAATTATCATTTTCTGCTTCTGGTTTGTTATGTTCCTTTAGGCTATTTACTACAAGAGACAAATAAGAGCGCCAAGGTTATGGCCAGGCTAGTATTTTTGTCGTCATGGTAAGGACGGAGCAAGGAGTTTGGCGACGTTTTCGAGATACTTTTGATCCAGCTCATCAAAACCATTGAGCTCTAAGCAATCAATATCAATGACTCCGCGAGCCGAGCCATCAGTTTTCAATATAGGGACCACGATCTCGCTGTTTGTGTCTCCGTCACACGCAATGTGACCCGGAAACTCGTGCACGTTACGCACCAGTTGTGTTTTCTTTTCTCCAGCAGCCGCGCCACAAACTCCGGACCCAAATTTGATTTCTTGACATGCCACTTTACCTTGAAATGGCCCTAATACGAGCGCTTCGCCATCTTCGTCCGTCACGTAAAAACCAGCCCAGTTCACTTGATTTTGCGGAGACGGCTGCTGATGGAAATGGTGCCACAACAGGGATGAGGCGTTCGCGAGATTTGCGACCCAATTATCTACTAGGAGACCTTCAAGCTGTAGAAGAAGCTGTTCGTAGCTCTCTTCTTTCGAGAGGCCAGCGAAGTTTGTGCTATCAGCGTGCATTTTCAAGTTGCTTGAACACACAAATGACCTGGAGACGCTGAACTCATATGGTGATCGCATCAAGTCATGCTTCTTCCACTCTCTCCAGCGCATTATCTAATATTTAACCAACCCGAACTCGACAGTGCTCGCGCACGTTCCAATCTGAAACTCGAGATATCTAAGAGAAAATTCACTAGGCTATAGTAAACGAGTAGGCTTTTTTGTGGCCCATTGAGTGGGCTTCCGAGAACTGTCGCGTTTTCGTACCCACAAACGCGCTTATAGTCTCTCACATGAAATTCTTACAGTCTATTAACCTGTCTGTCTATTCATGTGTAAAATATATATGAATCTACGTAAATCATAAAAGCGTGCACGTCATACTATGTGGCCGGAAAAATTATCACGCCGGTAGTCTATGTGAACAAAAGCCCTCTCGACAATTGGCAAGGTCTCAAGCGCATACTGCAACGACTCCGCGATATCGTGGGAATCTCGCATCGAAAGTTCTGGATCCAGAAGGATATCAACCTCACACATCAATCGGTCGCCAGCATGGTAGGCATTCAATGCAGTTATGTATTTGATACGCTCCGAAAAGCGTAAGCAAAGATACAGCAACTGCTGACGCTCCTCAGGCGTACACGCCGCACCAGTGAGGTTATTGATATGCTCCATGGCTGTTTCAGCCCAGGACCACACGACATAGAGCGCAAGAAAAAGAGCACCTAATGGATCCAGCTTATTTTTGTGAAGCTTGTGACTCAGAAGCGGGAACAAGATCGAAAAGAAATTGAAAACACAGTCTGTTAAGGCATCTTGGCTCAAGGCCTGAACGCTGCTTGACTTCACGTACCGACAAAGCTGCCACAATACCCCCTTCACCACAATAGTTCCTATCATGACGACCAAACTGGGAGTCGTCACAATTACGGAAAGATCGCCAGAGTCTTTGTTGAAGGGAAGCAGGGCCCCCAATGCATCCTTGGCTATTTGTACAAACGATGTGATCATCACCACCGAGAAGACAAGCACACCAATCGGCTCGAGTCGGTAGCGCCCCACAGGATAAAGCTGCTTGGTTTTCCAGTCTCGCCGGTCAGCAAAAGACGCACTCATGTAGATAATGATTGTAGACAGCAAATCCAGCACTGAGTCCACAAGCGAGGCCATCAGCGACAATGACTGCGACATAATGACAACAGTTATTTTCCCCGCAAGAAGTAAGATGTTCGCTGCCATGTTCAGATTGATCCAAAAGCGCACAACTTTAGGAGAGACACCAAAATCCTGCCAATCTAGCGGGTCTATTTGGTCATTACTCTCTGGGTCATGCAGTGCCACAGGTACGCGCTGCCGCTGCCGTGGGCTCTCTTCCCCTATGTCATCGCCAAACTCCACAAGCATTGACGCATGGATGCCACTGTCCAGCAAATGATCAACTGCTTGCAAAGACTCAATTATCTCATTCTGGTGCTCATAGAAAGCCCTGCTCTTGTTTGACCTCACTTTCTGAAGCTCCCGAACATACCGCTTCTCCCACGGAAACAGAGGCACTGACAGCCCGATCAGGGCCAACGGGCGAAGCTCACGAAGAGTAAGTGTGCGCCTTCTTTCCTCGGAGACTTCCGCATCGGTTAGTTCGCCTGCGGATATTGAGTGTCGTGCCTGAACAACCATTAAACGAGGCAAGAGATTCAGTAACCGCCTAGACTCGTCAATGAAATCTATAATCTGACAATCGCGGGAACTTGTGGCCTGCCTCCTCGGGCTCCGAAAGACGGATACCAGTGTTGATCGAGGTTAGGGTACGTACACAGCAGGATAGAGAGAATTCGTGCTGGGGCCGCAAGAGATGGCAGAAAGGTAGTGGTGGTGGTGATGTGCCGCTAGTGCTGGTAGGTACTTCATGCGGTTTATGTGAGGCTGTTGTTGTCACCGAACTTGTGTCCTCTCTTAAGAACATCGCAAGGAATGCTTAGAGTAATATGAGCAACAGTTTAAATAAATAGGTATATGATTCTTACCGAGGAGAGCCGTGCTTCAAGTCAATATGCGAGGATTTGGGAAGAGCCAGAGAACGGATGCGAACGGGGTTAACAATAAGTAGGAAATCAGTCTAAGTACCCACCATCAAAAGCTTGTTCAGACGCCCCAGTATGTTCGTTCTGATCGTCGGCAACGGCCGGAGCGAACAAACGTTTCATCTCATTGTGTCTCGGGCTTTCAGAGCTTAGTGCGTAGTTCACAAGAAGCGCGTCGCAGATCATGCTTAGAATATTCTCTGATGCACCCATAACGGTCCAGCCGATAAACCATGCTATGATTGCCACGAGGTAACCGTAGGCACTCGAAACATCCTTAACGCGGTCAGCGTGGATCCACGCCAAGAATCCCACCAAGAGCGAACAGCAGAGACGTCCTGCCACGAGGAATAATTTCGCCAAACGGTACGCGCGCTTGTCAATCTGCACAAATCGCGGAGATTCAAGGAGGCTCGCTGCTCTTGTCAGTGAGCACCGACTGATAACTGTTATTGGGATAACCAGCGGACTCATAATGTGAGAAGCTGAGGTTGTGAGTACGACCTCAGCCAGTCTCTGAACAGCACGACCTAATCTCGATGGTAATATCAGCAAAGGCATCCGGGTCACCACTGCTACGAGCGCGCTCAGGCACACGCTGCTGAAGTGGAAAGTGACGGCTTCGTAAACAGCCATGCTCAAAACCCCTTCCATTCTCTCTGATTGAGATGTTGGTGTTTCTTCGGAAGCGATCTTGTACCATGCCGTTGTCACACTGGCGAGCACTGCTCGCAGCAAGCCGCAAACGAGTTCCCAGGTCCACAGGTAGATGAAGCTAAACCATATCACAAGGATGACTCCCAGCTTGCCATCCATGAAGGCGCGAGCCAAGAATACAGACCACAACCCCGTAACTGTCATGCTTGCTATCCAGCTAACCAAGGTAAGCACTGTCATTGCCGGTGTACATTCATTGTAGACATCGGCGCTCAGCGCAACAATGTCTGCAGCCTTACCCGTGACATCTTTGACCCTCCGTAAGTAGAGAATCCAGAGTAGAGCTACGCCTAAAGGCACAAGTGCTGACAGCCTCATAGCAGCATGGGCCAGTCCATGCCATCCCACAGTGTTCCCATGGATTGACATGACGATAGAGCCTAGAGACGTGCACCCTAGTGTAATGGGAACGCCAATTACGGATAGCTGAACGACCGCCTTCGCGTAGTGTCGGAGGCAGTGTAGCCACACTCCTGATATTATTGCTGCTAATATCGCATAAATGACGAGGGACTTCGCGGAGTATGCAAAAATCGGATAAACGTTCCCACCTCCATTGACAGGAACCGATACCGAGACAAGAGCAGCGGTTGCTAGGGTGAATGCTAGAGAGACAAGGTAGATCGCGCCAACAAGATTGTCGACGTGCTTGGAGCGCGCTATCCCGGATTCAGCGTCATAGGATGCGTGCGGTTCAGATCCGGCGGAAGCTGCGGCCGAGAAGCTTCCATGAGAGGGTATTGCGTGGCTGTTATCAGCCCTGCTGGTGCTGTTGCTGTTGGCGTTAGTGATGTCATTAGCACCATCTCGAGGTCCGCCTCTAGCAGATTGCTGGCCTCTTGTCCATGCATCCACATTCTGTTTCCACAAAGAGTAGCCTTGCTTGTGCCTTGGCTTCCGACGCGAGCCACCCGACTGTCTCTCAGCCGGCCTCTCCACAAGCAGCTCACTTGGCGGATTCACGCTGTTCGAGCTTTGCCGCCGCAGTGTGTCTATCTCACTATCTGAGTTCATTGAGTCGCTATCGGACTCTGAACCAAGAGATGCATCATCACTAGACCCGGAAACTGCTTCTAGATAGTCGTCTACATCGCTTTCGGCATTGGATGCGCCATTAAATAATGGCGCGGGTCGCTGCGATTTCGAGAGATATTTGGAGGCGTACTCACTAAACATGCCAGAGGTACCCTTCTTTTCCTATATTCTTCAAATGCCGTGGGCTAATTACCAACCAGCCACTTCGCTGAAATCGCAAAGCCGCTTCTTCCGTAGAGGGAGTTCTCACAAGCCTCAAGAAAGTCAATTGGTTGTCCGCTTATTTGATACTCAGATATATTGCAGCTTGGGCGACCAGCTGGAATAAGGTACCCGTAATTCACCCGTCTGGACCGTGGACGGATTAGCCTAATGAGGATGGGAGGATGGGGCGGTGTTTGTGTCCGGTATTGTTCACAGCACCATAAGGCCCCCCCCCCACCTCCTCTTCCAATGTGTGGGTGTGCTGACTAATGCATTCCCAGTATGTGGCGTGAATGCGCATGAGCTTTCTAGATATGCATAAATGTTCCAGCGTTATCTATAGGTGAGATATATGTCTATATGTGTGTCTTAAGCGATCTTGATCGGTGGGGTGCCAAATGGTCTGCTAGATCAAAGCGCGTAATCCGGTCTCCAACGCATATTTTTAAACAGATATAGAATATTATCACTGTGCATTAAGACTTCACGACGAGGTTCGAGGGGGCTCTCTGCCCCCATTCAGACCACGAACCATCATAGATATCTGCAGAGGTATCAAACGTCTCATCCAGGGCGGCCTTGACAACGCAGGCCGTAACCCCAGAGCCACAGAGAATGATCGACGGCTTGTTACGATCAATTCCTTTGTCGTCAAATAATTTTTGCAGCTCAGCTTTGCCTTTGAAGCTACCGTCAGGCCCTACAACTTCAGTGAATGGGACATTTTGAGACCCCGGAATATGGCCGCTTTGAATTCCTGCGCGCGGTTCCGGCTGCGAACCATGGAACCGGGCCGCACCTCTCGCATCAATGAGGTTGTATTTTGAGGGGACTTCACCGGACTCGACAATTTTGAGCACATCATCGTAGTCCAGCCACTTGCCAGTGGACGACGAAATCTGTTCGATCTCTTTGCTGGTAGCGTACTCCGTAGACTCTACCTGAGGGGATGGGCCGTGACCGAGTTCCCCGCCTAGCTGCTTGTACTTCTGATAATTTTCTAACAGGAAAACATTGGGGTGGTTGAATGTAGCCAAAAGCCAGGCAACGCGGGGAGCGCTGAGATAGCTCGCCTGGTCATAAACAACGACATAGTCGTTCCTGCGAAGCCCGAGCCGCGACGCGTGTAGTGCAAACTCAGAGGCGTTGCGGGGGAGCATATGTGGGAATGGACTCTCCGTCTTCAGATCATTGAACGGGAAGTAACGAGCTCCCAAGATATGCTCGTTCAAATACTCCTGGTAGCCATCCTTTTCAGAGGGGTACCACGTCACATCCAAAGTAACGAGAGATGGGACCTTTTGCTTCAACAGAGAGAGATAGTTCTCAGCTGAAAGGGTCTTAATTCTAGCTGACATCCGTAATCAGCTTTGGTAGAGTGTTTCTCCTTAATTGATAGGTCCTTGTGAAGGCTTGACTGAGGATGGCGCCAAACCCCATCCTAGAACATGAGGTGATCAGCAGTGACATCGTAGGGCTAGGTTCGACCAGGAACGTAAGGAACCCTGGCCAGGAGGAACCCTCGCCAAATAGGACATGCTTTAAGATACGTTTGGCCGGAAGAGGGATCGAAGTGTATTGGCATATGAAATGAAAAATGTAAAGAAACGGATGGCGAGGCTTCAGATACAAAGGCGGATCAAATACAACGTAAAGAATGAATGGTGTCTAAAACAATTATATAAGTCAATGCAGGAAACATGAAGGAAAGAGAAGAAAAGGAAGAGATAATAGTATTCGTAGTTTCGGGCATTCCGGAAAACCATGAACAGCACGCCTGCGTGACCATTCCTTTGCTTTCTGTGTAATATTTTTGAGTCTCGAGAGGTTACAGCTCCCGAAGAAGATCTTTACCGTATACAGCGACACTCGATCGTCCGGTGTTGTCTACGGTATGTTGTGGGCCCTTTGCCTCAGTACTGCCACTAACAGAACTGCTTGTGATTGCTCTCCCTTTATCAGCTATGACATTCCCAGAAGCACTGCGTTGTATAGGCTCTCCACCATTGTTCCTGAAGGTGTGAGGCGATCCTGGAGAATTTCCAGAAACAGTGGAGCTATGCGACCCACCTTGACTGGCGACAGTTGCATTCAGTCCTCCTGCTTTGTTCTCGTTTTGGGGTCCAGGTTTCGCGCTGAGTTGTGAATCACCCGTTTGCCTCTTAGCTGGCTTTGTCGATGAGATGACTGGTCCGATGCAGCCGCGCATGAATTTTAAAAATCGGTCTCCGTACTCTTTGGAAGGAACTGCGGAAAGCTCTTTGCGGTCATGTATCAGACTCTTGCAGAATGTCTCCACACTCTTTTTGAAAGTATAGCCGGTCAGAAAGTCTATGACCCCAATGTAGTAAATCACGTCAAGTTCCTCGTTTTGATCATTGGTCGACTGAAATCCTCCGTGATCATGATAGAAATAGAACTCACTGCGGTACTCGTCTGCAAAGTCAAACTGCTTAAGCTTTTCAGGGGTGGCCTTCTTCAGTAAAGTCTGAAGATCAGCAAAATCCTTTTGCGCTGCACGGCTTCTTTCAGAGGCCCTATTCCAACCTGGCTCTTTCTTTCCTGCGGAATTGACAGCAGGACCCCCCTTATTCATAACAACCGTCGCATCCCGCTTCTCAAATTCAGACACTTTGGCATTTTGGGGGCCAAACTCTTCTAACCTCAGCAATGCCTTCAACGCTGCATTCCCCTTGCTCATATCATGAATGCCAATCAATAGTGAGTAGTCCATGACATTGACGCGTTCGAGAAACCGCGTGTCCTTTTCTAATTGGGCTACTAACCGCTCTCTTTTTTCTGGACCGAGTACAATGCGACGGTGCCGGCGAAGCCAGTCTAGATCTTTGTATACAACAACTGGTTTAGTGAGATCAGGATGGTACTCACGGCCAAGCAAGCTGCCTTTAAGATCATATCGCTCGTGAATCTCGTACAGCGCGGGGAATACGTTGTTCATTACGACAAAATGAATTTTGCGGCCGAAGGGTAGACGCACACGATGCAAACCATAGAATTGTGAGATGAGCGTGTTTGGGTTGTTTTGTACGTGCGAATAGTACTCTCGCAGAATACGACGCAATAACTTGTGCTCAGAGTGCCTGATCGTTTTGATGATGAAGCGGTAATCGCGGGAGTAGTAGAAGAATGATCCCGATTTTCCAGGCGAACCCAACTCGCTTACAATGTATTTTGAGGTCAGTGACATCAGGTAATCTACCGGGTCCAGCCGGAAGGCATCTCTCAGATGTCGGAATACCCAAGGTGCATAGTCCTTGAAGTGGAAAATGAATTTGGATGACGGGTTGCTTCCACCACCGCTGAGATCAAAGCTAATCTCGTCTGTTGCGCTGAAGTCCGCATCAGTTAGTGGTCGCTTATTCTTAGCTGTGCATCTCGAAACTGCCACACGGATACCTGTCAGCATGTTGTATGCCGTTACGAAGTTCTCGTGGCCCTCAGAAACACGCGTTCCAACAAGGACGTCATCGTTAAGCTCCTCAGCTGCCACGGCAGCAGCTCGTTTAGATGCAGTCGATCGAGCTGCAGAGCTCAAAGGCTCTTGCTGAGCTCCAGCTTTCAAGCTTTGAGAGGTTGTGCGCTTATGAGATTGAGCGCTACTGGCACCATTAGCTTGAGGCGTATCGCCTGGAACTCGTCCTTGAGTTTCCTCACTTGTCTCTGCGCGAGCCGTGCCGTTGACCTTTGATTCAGCTGGAGAACTATCATTCAGGACTATTGGTGGAGGCTTAGCAGCTAAGCGAGCTTCTTTAGCCGCCTGTTGATCCTCCAATGGCGGTATCATCTGAGGTGCATCCACGAATGTCTCTGTTCCTTCCGGCAGGGGCAGATCACTATTGTCTGACCTCGGGGATACATCAGCGCTTTCCGAGGTGGATGGCTCGGAGTATGCATCGTTGTTTTGCGCTAGTTCATCTGTCGTTATAGGCTTTCGCCTGGATGGAGGCTCGGCTAGCCCGTAGCCATTAGAGGAGCTTATCAGGGTTGCCCTGTTCTTTGGAGTTACGTGAACCTGGCCTATACTCTTCGCTTGCTCATGCATAGATGGCAACGCTGCCACCTGCGTAAGTGAGCTTGAAACCATGCAAACCTACGTGGTATCAGCTCGAGCTAGAATCTAACGACTCGGAGGGTAGGGGCTGGTTCTGTAAAATTGGCGGACATATCTCGCGGCGTCATAAGCAATATCCCCTAAATGCCACTTGACATGACTAATACAAACACACCTGACTGAATTGTGCTGCCTACACGCCCGATTGCATATTTTGTGCATGCACACACGGACATGCATACATACATACATTATACGTGTATATATTATAATTACATAGTACTTGGATCGAAAACAACCAAGAAAAAAAGGCCGAAAATTGATGATCAATGGAAGGTAGAACTAACTACATTAAACTCAATATAACGGAACGCGTATTATAATAATGATGTTCTTCTTCTTCTACGTGCATTAATTCGAGGAAGACAGCCAAGTACTATCAGTGTCCTTGAATGTACCATTACCCACTAGCTGCAGAACAAGTTGACGACCTGGTACCCATGGGTGTGCTATTTGGATGTAAACCATCTCGTCACTGGGGCTCAGTAGCTTGATGTCTTTACCCGTGATTATTTGCACCAAGCGGCCTGGAAACTCGTCTATATAGCGAATTTCCAGCATCTCGCCACCTTGAGAGAACAACACAAGATATGGTGCGTAATATGCGCACATGGCACACTTTTCCAAGAACCAAGTAGTGGGCTGGATACCAATATTCCCAGATACATCGCACATAACGTAACAAGCTTCATAGCACATCAAGATTCTTGATCCGTCTAGCTTGATCAAACGAATTGGTCGGCCCCAATGTTGGGACTCTTTCACATTTGCACCCGTTGGTATTTTTATTGGTCTCTTCGAGTCTAAAGTTAGCCACTCGAAAGTCTTACCATTGGATAGGACTACACTTTTTAAAAACGCTGTGACCTTCGTGGTATCGGAGCTCACCTGCATGCGGTCCACTTCTCTAAAATTGTCGATGCAGCTGGTCGCAGGTATCAGCCCATACGCTGCCAGTTTTTTCATAGCAACGGCGCCATGGGATTTGATTGGTTCGACTACCTTCAAGGTGCCTCCTTGTTGAAGATACATCACAACCACGCGCCCCCGGTGGTACGCTATTGAGAAGTCCAAAACTTTCTTGAACTTGTTGAGCCGAACACCTATTGTTTTACGTTGATCTCCGAGGCCTCGACTAATTACTTGGTCTAGTGGATACCAAGTCAGGTTGCGGTCGCCACATAAGATAAACACTGCATTCATAGTGTCGAGAACTTCTATTTTCACGATACGCTGCGGGCTTGAGAGTGCGCGGCTCCAAGTTATATCATTTTCGCCATTTCCAATGGTGACTTTGTCCAGGGTGTTTTGCGTAGAAGTAGCGGTCTCGGTTCTGCTACCAATCCAAAGCCCGAGATCTGTACCCAGTAAGTATATTGACCCCACAGTAGTCAAGCAGTTGACCTTGCGGCGCAGCACAATCCTCGAAATGTTGTCTGCATTGATTTCGCCAACTGCTCTATGGAGACTGGTGTCAGGAATCGGGACCGGTAGCTGAGGGGCCTCAGACTCTGGATAGGCAAATTCGTCAGTAATTTTCTCCAATCTGAACGGCTCGGCAGACCTTGTGAAAGCTAGCTGCGCACGCGACTGCTTCGCTCCAATGATGGCATTAACCCAATGTGTTCTCTCCGGTTTTGTCGGGACAAACAATAGATAGTGCTGGCCACCAGAACCCAAGTGGGTTATTCTCAACGGGTACATGACAGGTGTTCTTTCACCATTCAAAGTGGGTTCTGGCTCTTCTACAGGCCCATGCCGAGTGAACGCTATTCGCGATGACATCTTCACGACACCTTCCTCGTCACCAGATTCCACTACTAGAAGGTCAAGAGGTATTGGTGACTTGGTCACGTAGAATGCAGTTCCATTCATCCCCTCACGAGTCTTTGATAGAACAAAAAAGTTGTCTAGCAGCAAGGTGTGAGTCTCTACCCAGTCCATTTTGAGGTCTCCACGGCGGAGCATATCACCGCGTCGGATCAGCCTGCGTCGTTTATCGCCGAGCTTCAAGTCAGCGGTAACATTGCTTGATTTGAATACAATGTGTGCTTTCAGGTTTTGGACATCTAGAACTAGTTTTTGTTTCGCCACCCGGTCATCGCATTGCTGGGTTAAAGCCTTGCATTGCTCGATGGCTAGTTCTGTTGCCTTCCCCTCTATTTCGTCTCCTATTTTCGAGCAATACTTAAGGATCGTTCCAAGGAGTAAATGGTAGCGAGCCAAGCGGGGTAATACACGATGGAAGAAAAAACTATGTGGTCTTCCCGTTAGTCTGGAGTCTTTAGCTCTCTCTTCCATCCACTTTTGTAATCGCGTATTCTGTAACAGCTCACGGCGCAGGTGGTTATCCGCCCACAAGTAATCGTCTGCGTACCTAACATATGCTTCGATGGTTTCGTGGTCACAAGCCCATTCGCTCACCAAGTCAGCCATTTCCGCAATATAAGGACCCTGGTGTTGTTGACGTCCCAACATTTTCGACAGAAGCCGTTCGTTGGTGACTAGAATAGCTCGTATTCTATCAAACACGCGCGCAACAAATTGGTCCTGATCAGACATGACAGACAGCCCCTCTAGAAGCTCGATCTCGCCGTAAACATTGAGATAAATTTGCAAGTCTCGTACGTAAAGGTATTCGCTCAGGACAAGCTCATGGATCGCAAACTGCAATTTAATGACGTTGTCATCTACATTTGCCACGTCTCCTTCTTCGAGGTCCCAATACTTGCGCCAATTCATCTCCAATGTGGCAAACGGGTCCAGATCACTCACAGTATTGTGCGTTTCTTCAAACACTGGCAGCAGTGAAGTCCCGATCACACCGCCCCTCTGCTGCTCTGTGGGTGGTATGGGATGCTCAAAAAGTGTAGTAGACCCAGAATATACTGAGCTTGTTTTTCTCTTAGGGCCTTGTAGCGAGCTTACTCTATTGACGATACCACTCCGGTTAGGCTTGTTCGTATGGCGATACTGTTCACTAAGTTGCTCTTTTAAACACGCTGTAGAATAGCAGCATGTTCCTGGTGCCAAGGATACAGAGCTGAAAGAATAACAGCCGTCATAACCAGAAAACTCGGTAATGACACCTGATACTGCAGGGCAGGAAGTGTGTAAAACGAGTTGCGCGGTTTTGTCGTCAACGAAATTCTGCCTTTTTAAAGACTTTATCGTATCTTCAGCAATGAGACTTGCTTTGTCCCATTCGAGAGTGTTGATTCGGTAGAGAAAAAGTCTTGACAATGCTTGTCGCGCATCTTCTACGGTCATCTCAGCATCAAGTGACGTAACGAGGCCATAAAGCCAATGTGCGAGTACTGAAATTGACCATATGTTAGGTGGCTTTTGAAACTCAGCTATGGTTAGCTGCTCCACCGAAAATTTGGGCATCATAGAGCCCATCGGTGGAAGTTGTGGGATATCAATGTTCATGGTGTATTGACCTCCGCTGTCCATCTGAAGCCCACTCATTGCATCTATGGGCACAGGCATGGGAGGAAGTAGTTCTGCAGGGATGCCCCATTGGAAGATAGACCGTGTTGTGCGAGATGGATCTGATATTGGGGGTGGTATAATAGAAGCAGCCGGTCTTGTGGGTGCATAGACAGAAGGCGCGAATGGCTCTCTGGTGTCGCCTTGCTCGCCGTGCTGAAGCTGCTGGTGCTGGTGCATGTGTGAAGGGGTCATTAAGAAGCCTGCTGACCTCAAGGGATCATTGACAACAGAGAAATCGTTATCCTCCATCGGCTCAGGCATTGCAAGAGTCTGTTGACTCACAGGAAGGTACCCTGCACTAGCAGGATCCTCAATCAAATTCCGCGTTGGGGAAAGCGGTAAATCCTGCACTGCTGCATGCGATTGGTCTAGCAAGTTAGGAGGTGAGTTATGCGATTCGGCTGAAGCATACGTGTTCAATGTTTTAGGGGGCAATTTGGGCGGTGAGTTGAGAGGGCGCGGGCCTTTTAGTCGTGATGATAGCCCACTCCCGACGCTGCTCAAGCTAGAAGTAGGGGAGCTCGTGCTATATGGATTTGCAGCTGACGTCGACCCAATTTGAGAATCCGAAGCCGATGTCGACGCGGGAGATTTGGGGCCGGAACGCGTCGCTAACTCGTTTTCATAATAGGAAGAGTTCCAGCCTCTAGGTTCCTTCCGTGGTATGGGAGGGGGCTCAGGCCGCGGGCCCAAGGGCATCAGGTATAAATGGGGGTATCAAGAATCTTCTTGATCTTGGATGCGCTAGAGTTCACACTCGATGCAAGGAGAAATGGTAGCGAGGTTTCAGTGTATTTGACGCAACTACTCTAGCGCTGTTCCGCGTTTCTGGGTAGGGGGGATAGAGGTGCAGCGGGTGTGTGAACTGTAGTGATCCGTATGTATGGGGTGTATGTATGGGGTATGTACGCACACACACACGAACAAGAACACCGAGACACATATATACCACGCAGGATCACCCACGAAACACACAATACTAAGGCGATGCAGCTCAGTCTCTATAGCGGAAAACAGCAAAAGGAGCACATTGATGAGGCCCTTGAGCGCGTTCTAGAGAAAAACGGATGGAAGCAGAGCTTCGCAGCTGAATTCACGCGTCTCGGTTTCGGATTCGCTGGCGTCTTCGTGGCCTTGTATGTGTGGTACTTGGAGAAGACAATCCCCTTCCGGGACTCGCGGGGATTGGTTGGGGCTCTATGTGTGCTCTATTTTACGTTCACTTGGGGGGCGTGGCTCTACCAGCGGCTAGTGGAAAAGAACGCAACGTTCATTGGGTACAAGGGGGAGTCCAAGCTCTGGTTAGCCACAAATAACCCGCGGAATACTGATAAGTACGAGATCACAATACATGTCAAGTCAGCGAGCACCGAGCCACCGCATGCAGTCCACAACACGATTCTCATTCAAGACGTCGTTGATACGATAGGCGTTGTTCACGAAGAGAAGCTGAGCAGCATCCTCGATCTTATCAGTAGCAGCAAAGGCAATAAGTCTGATTGAGCATACTGCAAACATCAAATAAGTCATACATACAGGTTTATGTTACAACTCAATAGACTGCTGGTGTAAACGTGCCTTTCCCACTCCATATATACATCTGTCTCAATATAGCCGGCCAAATTACTCTTTCAATATTTCTAACTGCGAGGCGGCACTGTCCACGCCGATGTATGCCCGCAACAGGTCGACCCAACTCGCTGGCAAGCATTGGATATACGGAAGCAGCCGGCTGTATATAGGCATCGCGAGCTCTCCCTGACGGCCACTGATCACAGCATTGTGAATACTGGCAGCCACATCCACCGCCTTCATTTTGGGGGCCCAGAATTTCGAGGGCGTTTTTACATCTTTGAACATGGCTGTGTCAAGCTGGCCCGGAGTGACCAGGAGCACGCGAGTTTCTCGCGACCCGCGGTACTCGTGTCTCAGCGATTCGAAGTACGTTCTGACCCCAGCCTTTGATGCCGCATACACAGCGCTGTAGGCTGGGCCAACTAGGGCTGTGCTCGAACTGATGCCAACTACCATTTTGACTTCTGGATTTACTCTCAAAACCTCGGTCGTTGTTTGCACAGCCCCTACCAGATTTGTGTCGATGACGCTTCGAATAACCTGCGTGCTGATCTTTCTAGCCGGTCCTAGTGATCCGGCGACTGTACCGGCGCAATTGACTAGGACTGCCGGCTTAATTCCGGAGCTTACAAGCTGCACAACTGTTCCATGAACCCTCTCAGAGTCAGCCACATTACACTCGTGGAACGAGGCATTGGCGATATCTATTGGCGGTGGGCGGAGATCAAAGTTGACGGTTCTGAACCCATTAGAGCTGAACATAGCCATTAATACGAGGCCGAGGCCACTGGATCCACCTGTTATTAGTATCACATCTGACCTAGGGTCTAGTTTCCAGCTCCAAAATCCACTCACCATGCTAACGTTCAGCGCCATGGCGAGCCTTATGAGCGCTACAACCGTAAACCACGCAATCGCTAGGTAAGTGAGAGGCGACTGCCTATCAAAATCCAAAGACATCGATGAATATATGCTCCAGCACCATAATACCATTCCTGCAGCACCTTTAATGCTGCCGACGGTCTGGCTGAAGATATCCTCTAATATGTCTATGGAAATGAAGGGCTCCTCATTGGAACTCATTCAATGCGACCTTGCTGCAAATCGCTTGACCAGGCTGCGCGAGCTCAACACCCTGTTTGGCCTTACTAGCTCGTGTGCCAACGGCCATGTGCTCCTACCCTATCCCCATTAACACACCGTGGACAGCCCCGTGTCTCAGATCTCGCAGGTACAACGCTAGGTGGTGACCGCCGCAGGAACCTGCCGAATCGTTTAGCAAGTTGCAGGTACTCTAGAAAGCAAAATCAGTGACCGGAGTGTCAAACGCAGTCTGAGTTATATTGAGAGAATATGTCCAAGCAGCACAAATTGTCCAACGGCGAGGGCTCCTCGGATAAGCCGGCCCATTCTGAGCCTAAGCCGTTTAGACGGCGAAACCGCGTTCGCCAAGTGGATCTCACAAAACTCGTTTCAGGCATTGAGCTAGACGAAGCTATCCCAAGGTCTTCAGGATCCAATAAAGGTCGGAAAGGCCAGTCTGCTCGCAAAGACAATCGAGTAGTTACCGCATCTCAGCGTGGCGCTCCGGGTAGCTCTGGCAAACCAATGCACTCCTACCACTCGCCTAGTAGGCCCTCGCATAAGCAAAGGCATATCCAGACTCACACAAGCAGTCAGGATCACCAGAAAACACCGGAGCTGAGACCACTTAGCAGCTCTGAGCACACAAATGTAAGCTGTCGGTTTGTTGTACGTTCGGACTCTCAAATATCGCCAACTTCCTTCAACGTTGACAAGCCTATCGCTGCCAAACAGCTTTGGCGGGTATTCTCGTCCGTGCAAGAATGTCCAATATGTTTGGAGGCTGCCGAGGTTCCACGAATGCTTGGCTGCGGGCATATAATGTGCTTCCATTGCATGCTGAAACATCGCAAGTTCAGCACAATTCCAGACGTTTGCCCAATTTGTGGGGAGGTTGTCCCATTAATTCCATCTCGGTCGATGCCCGTTACGTTTTTAGACTCTGACTCGCGTCTTTTACCCAAAGAAGACGAGGAAGTCGTCTTGACACTTATGTCGAGGCCCGCAAATTCCGTTGTTGCCCTTCCAGTGAATTTGGAACTGGATCTTGGCGAGAATGAGTTCCCCGACCCGAACCATGTGCTGTGGACAAGAGTTTGTCAGGGGGATGTCGAGTATGCAAAGCAGCAGATGGCAGCTGAGGTAAAGTATCTTATAGCAGCATCCAAGAAATGTGCTGCAGAGTTCGGCGTCGATGAGGAAGGCTACGGAGATGCAGCCACAGAACTGAAACGCTATATTCACTCGATAAACACGAATGGCCAAGATGTAGTTGCCTCGTCTCACGTCGGTAAGTCATTATACGAGGCCAACAAGCAAGACTCCAGGCATCAAGACGCAGGATCTGGTACAGCCCTAGATCACGTCTATTTCTATCAAACTGCATTCGAGAGCCCAGTAGTCTACACACTAGGAGCCCTTGACGTCTCAATACTGAAAGCAGAATTTGGGTCGTTTGATAAGCTACCTACTTCTTTGATCACCAAAATCTACAACATCGAGTACGGCGTCATAGACCGGACTTATGCCAAACGTCTCAAATTTCTTTCGCATCTACCGGAGCAGACTCCTGTGGCATTCCTAGAGTGCGATTGGACAGGGCTCGTTAGTCAAGATGTGTTGGACAAGTTCCGCGGCAAGCTCTCCGAAAGAGATTTATCGAAACAGAAAAAGTTAGCGCAAGATGTTGCGGAGCGGCAGAGAGCATCGCAAGCAATTGAAGATCAATTCAAGCATGAAGTGGCTGAGGCTATGCTTCCTCATGATAGCATCAATTCCGCCAATAATTTCGCAAACATTGACACAGCTCAGCTGCCAACACTGAAAAAAAACAGTAAGGCAACTGAGAGTCTGGAAGCCGCTAGGGAGCGCCAGAAAAAGCAAGAATTAGAACAAAAACAAGAGTTTGAGGAGTTGATGAGAAATGCCTACGTCCCCAAACGAGGTCGCAAAGATATTATTATCCGCTTCTGACTACGCTGCTGTAGAGCTCTTGGTCACATTTTTACGAATTACAATATGTCAGATAAATTTAGACTTAAGAAGGTAATGGGAGAGGGGCGGCGATTCACGCAGAACGGATGCCAAAACGAGATTCTTGTCCCGATAAAAACCACTCGTCTCACGCCTCGCCGCTGATTCGAGAACAGCAACATACATATTCCAGCCACTTGCACTCACTTTTTGTCGGCAGCAGCTTCCAAAACCCCAATACGAGTGCTTAGGTCTTCCAAGCGTCTGAGAATCTCGTCCAGCTTGACGTGGCCGCTTGAATTAAGCGAAGCAGCATCCTGATCAAAGTGCGTGCTCTCGGCGCTCTTCGACGAGTCTTTCGAATCGCCCAATGTTTCCTTTTCTTCAGAATCCTTGACTTCAGGCGATCCAGACTGACGCTCTGGCTTTTCTTGTGTCTCCTCCTTCTCCGCCGAATGATCCTTTTCGGGTGAGGTAATTTTCTCCAAAGGTGGTTGAACTACCGGAGACTTACTACGCTCGCTACCAGTAGTGGGCACTGGCTCTTCGCTCCAGGAAGATTCCTCTTCTGATGCTTCATCATCCCCAGACTCATCCTTTGCTGCAGATTTAGCGAGGAAGCTCGCAACGCCAGGACCCTGCAGCACATCATTGGAGTCTTGCTTTTCAGCTTTCTCGAGCGCCCTGATTTTTTCGCTATCTTCAGCAGCGCTCTTTTTCTCCTCGCTTTGAGACTTGCCGTTACCATTTTTGTTCTTCTCAGGCGCTGACTTCGAGGCTGCCTTGTCGGCGGAATCCTCTGTAATTCCCTGAGCTTTCTTTGCGGGACTCTTCTCGGAATCGACTTCAGCCTTTCCGGCTTCAGAACCATTGCCCTTTGGCACCGGTGTGCTCTCTTGCGAGGTCTTCGGAGCTTCCTTTGCTTCGGCGTTTTTACCTTCATAGGCCTGCTTCCAATCTTTGACGAGTGGACGTTTTGTGTCGCCATTTTTCCATTGCTTAGCAGTCAAAGCAGGCTCCCCAGCCTCCACAAACTTGTAGATGCTATCCAGAAACCCTTCCGTTTTAAGGGGCACTCTGAAGGCGATAGGCTCAACATAGGTCTCATGAACCTTGTACACGCGAGCCACTTCGTGCGTTGTGGGGTCCAGACTACGGTTCGGAACCCACCCAAGCCCTCTCGTTGGAGACGTCGAATTGTATGCAAATAAATCGTACAATGTGTCATCGGCATACTGATAATAAACAATTTTTCCATCTCCGCGGCCTCCCAAATAGACAATGGATGTCATCGGGTCGTAATGAGGAATCACGATACCGCTGGACGGGTCAAGGCCCCTGAACCCCCCTATAGGACCTTTCTCGATATCATTAACATCCCAGAGAGCCATCTCCCGGTCGCTGATGAGGGAAAACCCAGTGGTGAGAACTCGATCGTTATCGCCGAGCCAAACAACACGGCTTCCCTTCGCGCCGGCATGACCTTTCCCCTCGCTAATAGTCTTTTCCTTGCGGACATCCCAAACACGAAGTTTCTTGTCCTTGGCAACGGTGGCAAGCTTAGTGCCATCGTAGTTCCACGAGAAACTCGACACGAAAGAGCCGTGCTTGAGTGTGAACAACACATCTCCAGACTCGATATCCCAGACCTTGACCGTGTTGTCCAAGGAAGAGGACGCGAGAATGTTCGCGGCGACCGGATTAAAGCCAACATGCCCGACTTTCTTGCCATGCCCCTCGAGGAATTTGACGGGAGAAATGTCCTTGCAGTTGTCAAGAGCTCCGTAGTCCTCATGAACACTGAAGCCATCAGGCACTTTCCAAATGCCAATAGTTCCATCATCGCTTGCCGAGACTACCATAGCGTCGTCAAACGGATTCCAGTCCGTATCTAAAACGGCACCACGGTGACCATCGAATAGTGGGAACCTATCGGGAAGCTTCCCTTGCTCCGTAGTAGGAATAACAGCAAATGATCCACCACCGGAAGCTTCCCAATTCAATGAAATGTATTTTCCATTGGACTTCGCGAGGTTGGCATCAAAAGCATTCTTTGTGAGCTTTATATTATCGTAGCACTTATCCTTACGCGTAGGATCACCAAAAACATGGCGGTAGGTAGAGCTCCGTACGGGCACCATCTTCGGCTCTCGTTCTGCTGGTGTGTGGGTGGTGATACACTCTGGGTGGGAAGAGGGTGGTGGTCTGATCCCACTAGATAGGAAGGATAGCCGATTCGTTAGGGTTGTGGTAGCTACCGGTAACGGCTATCTCAGCCCTCGGTAGTGATAATAGGTGTGGTAGTGTTGATAGAAGCCGAGAAATTCGTATCAAGATAAAGTGTACGTAAATCATGTTTCTCGTAGGATGCGTTTTCGAGCACCCCCTGACCTCTTCTCCTTATTTATATTTTCTGTTCAGTATATAGTTGCGAAGATAAGTCAAAATTGTGGCGACCCCTCGCTGCGTCTTTAGCTCTAAACCTGAACGAAGACCTGTCTTCAGTGAATCGACCATGATGGGCAAGTCGAGAAAAAACAGTTCAGGTATTAGCGCACTTTGACCGTCAAGGGATGGCTCGATACAGCTGAAGATGAGGACGGAGCGTTGATGGCAACTTCTGTATCCTACATATGTCTAAACCGGCACACAATATGGCAAGCGCCCGCTGATATTCTTGTTCACAAATTAGCAAGCAGACTCTTCCATGGTCCGAATCCTGCCGTATGCTTGTACGAAAAACTGCGCAAATAGTCGTCAGCTTCAGTATGAAATAAAAAATAATATGAGAAATAGTGTGTGGTAATAACGTAAAAATAGTGAATAGAGAGAAATGTCGTTAAGTCAGAAGGAAGTGGAGAGTTTACTCGCCATCCTCGTCCTCGCCACGCTTTCGAATGTCGTCGCTGTTGCTGTTATCTTCAATATCAGCGTCTCCATCCTCGTAGCGCTTCTTCTTCTTGCCATCGTCCTCATCGTCGCCACGCTTCCTGAGGTCTTCCTCTTCCATTTCGTCGTCGGCTTCGCCTTCACCGCCTTCCCAGCGCTTCTTTTTCTTGCCGTCGTCCTCGTCGTCGCCACGCTTCTTCTTCTTGCCATCGTCCTCGTCGTCGCCACGCTTCTTCTTCTTGCCATCGTCTTCGTCGTCGCCACGCTTCTTCTTCTTGCCATCGTCTTCGTCGTCGCCACGCTTCTTCTTCTTGCCATCGTCTTCGTCGTCGCCACGCTTCTTCTTCTTGCCATCGTCTTCGTCGTCGCCACGCTTCTTCTTCTTGCCATCGTCTTCGTCGTCGCCACGCTTCTTCTTCTTGCCATCGTCTTCGTCGTCGCCACGCTTTCGGAGGTCCTCCTCTTCCATTTCGTCGTCGGCTTCACCTTCACCGCCTTCCCAGCGCTTCTTTTTTTTGCCGTCGTCCTCGTCGTCGCCACGCTTCTTCTTCTCGCCATCATCCTCGTCGTCACCACGCTTGCGAAGGAGGTCGTCGTTGTCTTCGTCGCTGCCATCGTCCTCATCATCGCCACGCTTTCGGAGGTCTTCCTCTTCCATTTCGTCGTCGGCTTCGCCTTCACCGCCTTCCCAGCGCTTCTTCTTCTTGCCGTCGTCCTCATCGTCGCCACGCTTCTTCTTCTTGCCATCATCTTCGTCGTCGCCACGCTTCCTGAGGTCCTCCTCTTCCATTTCATCGTCGGCTTCACCTTCACCGCCTTCCCAGCGCTTCTTCTTCTTACCGTCGTCCTCATCATCGCCACGCTTCTTGAGGCCAAGGGAGTTACGAAGGCTTGAGATCTTCTTGGAGGTCTCGTCTTCAATCTTAACGGAAATGAAACGAGTGGAGTCAAACGTCACACATTGAGCAGAGGGGCTGTAAAGCGTAGCAGCCAAGTCGTTAGAAAGAACAGACTCGGACTCGGAAGTGTACACAGCAGCGTTAGTACCGCACTTCGCATCGACACGAACAGAACGACCCCAGACGCCTTCTGAAAGCTTAGACGCGTCAATTTCGGTCCAGTCACCGTTATCGTTGCAGAGACCGTTCGAGTAAATGCGGGCGGTGTTCTGGTTCAAGTCACACGGACGGTAAGAACCAATGGGGAGAGCAGCCACAAGGGCCATGACAAGAGAGGTAGAGAAAATCATGTCCTAGTCAATTCAAGTTGTAGGATAGAGATTGTCGATAATGATGGCGAATCTCTTATAAGCCCTCGAGCCATGGTTTAGGGTCATCGGCAATTGCGAGCTATCAGTACGCAGGGTAAGCAGCCCTGGGTTTTTATCCAGATTGCATAAATAATATCGATGATCTCGGACATACCACTTAGTAGAGATACATTCTTATCCAATCTTGATGAAGGAAAGTCGCGGCTAGACTGTGAGCTGATGCATGTGCAAACGTAAAAATATTAAACGGAAGACAGTGCTTGAAGTGCTCGCGGAACCTGACGCCTAGGCCTTATAAGCAGCGAAAGCGGCCGAGGTCTGGGTAAGGGCGGGTGAGTCGCGCTCGCCAGGCAATGCAACAAGAACCACTTACTATCTTGCGTACATTGCGACGAGATCGATATGCACGTTTTTACTCGCCCCGATTATGGGCAACCAACGTGGTTAGTGTAACGCTTATTAGGTCAAATTATCTACACATATGAAGTGCACGTATTTCACACTATATTCTTATGGTGGGTTTGCTTTCTGACCTTACGGGAATGTTAGGGTAGACCGGAGCACGCTAGCAATTGAATGGCAACCAGATCGGCTCAGGAAGCAGCACATCAGCAGCCGCTTCAGAGAGGCTTAGAGGCACGCGCCAGTCCCCGCACGATTCGCATCTGTGTTCTCGCCCGGAAATTAGATCTCAACCACGCGGGACTCGTAATGACTCGCGAGAATGACATGGCCGAATGACCCAACCATATGCATGCAAGCTGGCATTTCCCACAACCCAGTCAGCTGGGCTCCTGCCTTCGAGCAGATTACAATTTGACGTAGGGCCTAACTGTGAAGCAAATGCACACAATGACTCCTACAATCCACCCACCCCAGACATACGCATGGACGCTAAAATACCGACTGTTGCCTCTTCCAGCTACTTTCGCCGGATAGAATACGACTTTTTCGGTAAGTAGAGCAAGCGCGTCGCACACATCCCCGAGACTGAAGCCCATGCACCTCACGTGAATCAATGCTGAGTCACATTGATAGGAGAAAGAGTAGCACGTTCTTACGGTATCTGCGTACCGTTAGTGACGCGCATACAATGCGGGGGAGTTCGATGCAATGCAAGCTTGCCTGGCACGACAGTTGCTCCGAACATGTGCATCGGAAGAACATGTGAACGTGTGTATAGTTTGCATATTCCCACCTAGACTATTTTTAATACATTCTACATTAGTCGACTTGGCCACGATGCCTGCCGTTCGCCAAAGCATCAACCTAACCATCAGCGTGCCATTCCTTTAGAGGGCGGAAGATGACTGACTGATCAAAATAGCCTCTGTGAGGAGGTGCCGGCCTTTGTCTCTGTGGGCTTCAGCTATGTCGGCTTCATCTACGACATGCGTCTTGCGAAAGTAAAAAGGCAAACTGAACAATTGTACACAAGCTGCCTTTCGTACAGCTGCTTTTATTGGTTCTGCGACTTCGCCAAATGAGAAGACGGTCCTAGCCGCCCTCTTCTTCTCGAAGCCCACGCTCGTGACTGTTTGGAAATCCCAGGCGCAGCAGCAGTGAGCTAGGGGAAGCCGGAACCCTGGGTGAGTGTGGCTAGAGTGAAAAAGAGACACGTTACGATTAACCAAAGCATGGATCATAGAATTACCTCTCTAACAGACAGGAGTTCGGTTTTAAACGCACACTGCATTCGAGCCAACACACTATTGGCCTTCGAGGTGATTTTAGTTGATTTGTTGCAATGCATACACATACACACGCGTGCCGCGTGTCGATACTAACGGCACATTGAGACCACTGCGTTAACCTAACCTCTGTATCGTATATTGCGTATGTTCCCGTGCCATGGCGACTGTCCTCTCACATGAATGCATATTATAGTGATGTGAATCTTTCACTTAACTTCACATCTCGCAACTATCCTATCCGCAATGTCGCAGACTACTCTCCGTCTCGGTTCCAAGGCCCCTGATTTCAGCGCCGACACCTCCAATGGCCCCATCAAGTTTCACGAGTACTTGGGTGACTCTTGGGGCATCCTCTTCTCACACCCGGACGACTTCACCCCAGTTTGCACGACCGAGCTCGGTGCTTTTGCCAAACTCGAGCCGGAGTTCGCTAAGCGTAACGTGAAGCTTGTTGGTCTCAGTGCCAATGATACCACCTCCCACAAGGAATGGATTAAGGATATCGATGAGGTCAACGACTCTAAGTTGAGCTTCCCTATTGTCGCAGACCCCGAGCGCAAGATTGCTCTGGCCTACGATATGATTGACCACCAGGATGCGACGAACGTCGACTCCAAGGGTCTCGCTCTCACCATTCGCTCGGTGTTTATCATCGACCCTAAGAAGACGATCCGACTCATCCTCTCTTATCCTGCGTCCACGGGCCGCAACACCGCTGAAGTCTTGCGCGTCGTTGATTCACTCCAGACTGGGGACAAGCACCGTGTTACTACGCCGATCAACTGGACCCCAGGAGATGATGTTATCGTCGCTCCGAGTGTCAGCAACGAGGAGGCGAAGAAGATTTTCCCGAAGTTCCGCACGGTCAAGCCGTATCTCCGCTTCACTCCCCTCGAACAGTAAGTAGGAATTTTCGTTCTCCGGTTACTTTTACTTAAAGCAGTACTAACATCGTAGAAAAAGAGAGTCGAAGCTTTAGTGGCTTTCAAGTGCGAATTCGCTAAAAACTCCAAAGGGAGTAGAACAAAATTCAAGGGGTAGCAGCAGAGTCTCAATAGCCGCTGGCCGATAGCCGAAGAAAATCAATTTCCGGCTATCAGCAAAGGAGATGGTTGCGCAATGTCCTCAAACACTGTCGATATCACTTGTACATATGAACCCTACGTAAGTTAGAACCTGAAACATTTATTCAAAAAAGATGTTAGGGGTGGCTTGTCTACACACTACGCGCGAGATCCCTGCGGGAGTTACCACAACCCGCCACCACAACCACCACTACACTTTTTTTTTGACCCACACTGGGACCTTCCCTCCCCGCCCTCTCAACTAAGTCGCGTTATGTAAATGTTTAACCTGATCTATTAAACACTAGAGTGCAGTTCGTTTGTTTTTCGCTCAGCGGCCGGCCGTCTCCCATAGTTCATGTCCCCCAAAGATGAATGGGAAAGGGACCTAGCTGACGCGCGCAAGCGCTGGACGGAGTCTAAAGAAACTAATGATTATGAGGTCTATGCAATAGCCTGTGCTGCATACCTCAGCTCCGAGGCTTTTGCCTCTAGTGGTGAACACTGGTTCTGCGGTGACAAGCATATACGCCAATTCGCAATTAGCTCTCTAATAATGTTTTCTTTCACTCTGTCCGACAACCCGGACGACCCGGCTACTGCTCGGTATAAGACCTATGAGTCGCGCTTCACCAAGATGTTATCAACGTGTCGCAACTGTGCTATTGAGTACGAATGTTGCGACAGCGACCTCGTAGCTGAACTTGGCAGCGAAGTAGGAATCCAGGAGTCCCGTCTGGCTACCTTCCTGCAAGAGTTGCACCGTAAGGACCGTGTAAGACTGACCAATGCTCTGCAATCGGGGAACTATTCGGTGCCTAATCTCACAGAGTCCTTGTGGAGTTTTGCCTGCATGACGTCGAAAGTTTTTCTAACACATACCTTGGAGAAGAAGCTCCTTGCCGACGGATCTGCGTTGGTCGAGATCGGAGTATGTCCAGGACTATTACTCCTTGGGTTTGTTTCAAACAGTCAATTACGGCGTCTGGCTCTGCGACAGGTCTATGGTGCAAAAAATGTCGAGCGCTACGCACAGATGTGGAGTCGTCAACCTGTTAAATTCCGGAAAATGTTCAGTACCGGAGTCAGAAGAAACTTTAAAGCTCAACAGCACGCCGACATGGCATGGTACACGGCTTCTTTCTATTTGAAAACTTTCTCAAAGAGTGCCGTAGTATGTGATGACATTGTGCGAGAAAGTGTCAATTGTCTCCAGGTCTCTGGCCTTGGGTTACCCAAATTCGGGGCGCACGCCCTGGTGTTTGAACTGCTGAAGATCAACGCAGCCAAAGATAATAAATACTTCTCGGGGGAAGTGGCCGAATCAATGCTAGACTATATCATGTCATTCAAATCACTCAGATATGGCGTGGTTGACACAAGTAGTCCAGGACCGGCTCAGGAATCTGAATCTTACAAAAAGCTGAGCGCAGGAATTATCACAGAGTGGTTCAAGCTTTACTTGGGTTCTAATCCGTCTACTGAGGCTCTTCTGCCTAAATTGGAATTTTTGCTCCAATTAGGTGAAGATGCATTTGCAAGTCCGATAGAATACGATTATGCAGGTCGCGCAGCACTGAAGGCCGCAACTATAAACAGCAGCGAACGCGTTGTTGCACTTGTCCTAGATACATACGGAGTCCGCACTGCTCGATCATTTGCCGATGCTAGATCCGACTGGATCTCCAGGCTATGGAAATACCAGCTGAGGAATGACCGGGTTTGGCTTGCATTCTGGGACGCGCTTTTGAACATTCCGAATTTCGCTAGCAAGAGTTTGTCTTCCAAGAGACACAGTGGTCTTGTTGTGGGGATCCTGCAAAGCTCACGCGATGTCGCCATCAAATTTCAACTTCCCAAGAAGGGGAACGAAGTCAAACCCCCATCGAATTCTCAAGACGATCTTGGTCAAAGCAAATGTGAAGCTTTTGTGACAAGTCTATTAGAGGCGTTGTGCGAGACAGCGGATTCAGACCAGTTGCTCCCCGTGCTTTTGGACAGCCATGTATTGCGATCAGTTCTCCTGTTAAGCGTCTCCGGAAACAGAGGGCTGAGTTTAGCAGCAATAGAATTTGCTAAACAAGCTACTGATACGGATTCGAGAGATTCGCTGCTTCAGTACTTGGTTAAAGATTCTACCGAACTCACTATTACAGCACTCAGCTGGATACTCGCAGAAGCCGCCCCTGCCAGCTCTTCATGGCTTGCGGCAATGCCAGGTCTCCTCAGGATCTCTCTAGAAGCGTTGGACCAAGTATATTCGCCTCATGATGGGGTAGACACCACAGGAAACGTGGCAATGCTCAGGTTGCTATATCAGTTCTGGGAGCAGAGCTGGAATCTGGTGGCTAATGTGATCAAAAATATTAGGACTTGGGCAAAAGACTTCGCAGTATCACATGTTAGATCGGTGCTGGTGGCCGTTTTGGAGTTTAGTGAAGGTCTCCTTTCTAAGTTCAGACTTCTCGATGCTGACTTGGGGGCGGGTCTGGCTGGCGACCAGAATTGGAGTGCTAACCTAGCAGGTTCCGCTATATCTTGCATCAACGAAATGGGTGACATGCTTCAATTGGCAATTCCAGAGCTACTTTCCATGGCTGTGTCGATCATCATCGAAATTCTTGGCCTTATTCGCTCATTTAAAGTCGCTATACCTGATACTCTGATGTCCTTACTTGAGAATCTGGCCACAAAACGTTTGAACAGTCGTTTGACAAAAGAACAATTGAGGGATCTACTCGGCGCTGCAAATTTGCCTGATAATGAGATCGATGACTTGATTGAAAGTCGTGGTCAGAAAGTCTCTCAAACTTCGCCATCACCGGGTGCAGTGAGCTCTACGTCCAATGGACTGCGATCCTCTTTACAGCAACAAATGTCCATCGGGGATTTCTTCAAGACTTCTGGCGGCCAAAGACCGCCAGTACCGGCGAGGCCTATTGTCAACAATCAAGTCGTACCACAGTCTCAGCACAAACCCTCTGCGCTGACGATGATTAAGGCTCAATTGAGCCAACAGCAGCATGACTCCAAGTCACTTGCGTCGTCCAGACCAGGACAGCTGGCTCCAGGAAGATTCGGGGTCATACACCCTGGACGGCCAGCGGGTTACAATCCCCCGAAAGAGGCTAATAAATCAGACACAAGCAGCGACGATGACGGCGATGACAATATTGCCGAAGATGGAGAAAGTGCTTTGTCGTCGCTTGGAGCAAAGCAGAAGCGAGAAGATGCCGTAAACAAGTTGAGAGAGGCTTACCAGCAGAATAAGCTACGCTCAGGAATGTCTCAAAGAGAAATTCCTCAGAGTGTCAATGAGAATAGTGGCCTCTATCAACGTAGGCTTCAGATGCAAAATGAAGAAAGGGAAAAGTCTATGATGAAGAAACGCCTCAATGCTCAGCCTACAGAGCTGCATAGAGCTGTGCTGACCTGGGATTACTATGGCAAAGCGCCTCCCTTCAAAGCACTGTCAGGAATCCCAGACAGATTTGAAGATGTGAAACAGTATCAAGACGTCATGACTCCACTGTTGTACTTGGAAGCGTGGGAGCAGATACAAAATGCCAAAGAAGAGCATGAAAAAGCGAAAGTAAGACCATTCCTAGTATCTTTCGGTAAACAAGTAAAGGTCGATGGATTCACAGATGTCTACGTATCGGTCACCAAGGAGGCATTCGCTGCTGTCAGTATGGGTGAAGGCGATCTTTTGTTTTTGACTTATGACAAAGAGAGGCCTGGAGAGCCTGTTGCAGGCGATGTGAACCTCCCTCACTGCTTCGCGCGTATTGTGGAGGGCTCTATTAAGAGGTACAATAATTCGGCTAAGGGGCATTACGTTGACTTTCAGATCCGGCTTAACGAACCCAAGAAGATTTTAAGCTCTTTGAGCAGCGGCACATCCGTAAGTGGTATCACATTGGGAAACATGAGAACTGTGGAGCGAGAATTTACCACGTTGATGGCTCTGCCGTACTACAATCTCCTGAGCCAGATATTGAAAGCACAGCCAACCGTAGTGCATAACGAACCGGATCAGATATCAAGGTTGCAGAAAACCATGAGTCTTAATCGCTCACAGGCAAACGCGGTCTCTAAAGCGCTGCTGTCCGAAGGATTCAGTCTTATTCAAGGTCCCCCTGGTACAGGTAAGACCAAGACGATCCTTAGTATCATTGGCGCTATGTTCACCACGAGCTCCCTTGTTTCTCAGACTACAGGCCAAACAACCAGCTCCAAGAAGATCTTGGTTTGTGCCCCTTCCAATGCTGCTGTTGATGAAATTGTTTTCAGGCTCAAGCAAGGGGTGCTTGATGCAACTGGTGAACATAGGAACCTAAGCATCTTACGCCTCGGTCGCCTTGAGATGATTTCAGAGCAAGTGAGAGATGTAACTTTGGATGAACTGGTAAGCAAGGACCTGAAAGGATCTGCTGAGCCCGCTGATACGCAACTGCGCAAAGATCACACTCTTCTGGTTGCTGAACGTAACCAAATTAGAGAACAGCTCAAAAACACTGCGGACGGAGGAATGACTGCTGACCAGGTTCAAGAACTCAGTGACAGGTTGAAGGATCTCGGGCGTGTCATTCGAGAGAAAAACTACGCATTGGATCTACAGCGCGACAGAATTGAACAAGCCAAAAAGACCAGGGATCTGCAGTTTCGCCAAAGACAGAATGACGTCCTGCAGAAAGCACAAGTTGTTTGCACAACACTGTCAGCCTCAGCCCATCCACTTCTGGCTAGCTTGGGTGTTACTTTTGATACTGTGATTATTGACGAAGCGGCGCAAAGTATAGAGCTTTCTTCGCTGATCCCATTGAAGTACGGCTGCCAGAAATGTATCATGGTTGGCGACCCTAATCAATTGCCGCCGACGGTAATTTCACGGGAAGCTAGTCGATTGAAGTACGAGCAGAGTTTGTTCGTCAGAATGTTCAATCAACACAAAGAGATAGAGGATGCTATCAGCATGCTAGACACCCAGTTTCGTATGCATCCAGAGATTGCTCTATTTCCATCAGCTGAGTTCTATTCAGGAAAACTCAAGAATGGTGAGGGTCTCGCTGAGCGACTTGAAAGACCCTGGCATGAGGCACATCGTGCCCTGGGTCCGTACGCTTTCTTTGAGGTGTCAGGAGAGCACCAAAGGGGTGGATCCAAAAGCTTGGTGAACAAAGCAGAGGCTGCTGCTGCAATTGACCTCGTGAACTACGTGAATCACACTTTCTCCGATGTTGGCTCAGTTGGTGTTATATCCCCCTATAGAGAACAAGTGAGATTAATGAGACAAATGTTCACCGCCTCTCAAAATCTTGAACCCGGCCGCGAAGGATTTACTGTAGATTTCAATTCCATTGACGGTTTCCAGGGACAGGAAAAGGACATCATCATCATGTCATGTGTACGTGCTTCTGATGCCAAAACCAATCATATAGGTTTTCTGAGCGATGTTCGTCGCATGAACGTAGCACTTACTCGTGCAAAAACGTCCTTGTGGGTTTTAGGCCATTCCCGGTCATTGGCTGTGAACCCCATCTGGGCCAAGTTGATAGAAAATGCGCAGAATCGTGGACTTTTAGTCCCTGCGCACTCAATCAATATTGTCGATGCAATAGAAGCTTTTGATGCTCGCCCGCCGAGATCAGCTCTCAGGATGGATTCAGCCGGTCAAAAGCGAAAACTCGAGAATTATCCGCCGAGCTCATCAAACAAGCAAGTTACTCGAGATAGAGGCACAGAGAAGGGCAGCTGGCAGCCACAACAAGCCAGCCAGCAGTTCACTGAATCTAGCTACAGCCCGCAGCCACAACAAGACAGCAAGCAGCCACACCTAGGTAGCAAGCAGCCACAACAAGACAGACGAGAGTCGCAACAATCCAGCCGACATTTCGCTGAGACGAGTTACAGTCCTGCTAGTCATAAGCCTGTGGTTTCGGAAGACTCTCCCACTTCTATGCGCGAACATACAACTCGCCCCGATGGCACTGGAGTTGTGAGAAATGGTGATAAAGGTCGTGAACATATCCGCCACGACGGCCGATCATCTCTTAGCCAGATGGCTAAGCATCGAGTCAGACCCAAGAAAAAGCCTGGCAATGGCAGCGTTTTCATCAATCCTCGAAAGAAGCACGACAGAGGTAAAAGACCTTAGCTGGTGCGAACACACCATCCTTAGCTCACGATGGCCTTTGATGGCCCCTGCTGTGATTTCAGGTATGGTAACGCATATCTTAGCTGGAGAAAATCGGGTCCATTTTTTATATTAATATGATGGCCAGTATATTCATAATACAAATAAGGTCTAATCCTCATATCGCCTTGAAAGCTCCGTCGCGAAACGACCCCGCTCCTTGTAGGTCTACTTCCTCCCATACTACCTCCTTTTTCTCCAAGAAGCCGAGATCTGTCACCAAATTAAAAAGTTTGCCCTCTTTGCCTACCAATGTGCTGAAGTGATTATTCCAAAAAAGTATCACGATTCCTTGTGATTTCTTCATGTGCTCTGACAAAGTGAGATACCCAGTTGTGGTCATTTGCGTAGGATAGCTTCTCAAAAACTGTTGTACCGCATCGTGAGGATCGTCGGTCATCATTCTTTCACACGCCTGCTCATAAGAAAGCATGCATACGTTCTGACGAGTTTCTTCCTTCATGTGGAGCTCCCTGGCCTCCAAGTCTCCTAGTATCCACCCATGGACGAGCTCTATACCAAAGAGACGGAACAATTCAAGCTCTGGGCTGTTTCCGAATGTTCCATCAAATTTTGGATTAACGTCCAGCCCCTTGGAGAGTATTGGTAAAAACTGGAATAATACATCTATTTTTCGATCAATGTTCTGTTTTTGGGAGGCAATCTCTCCAAGCTTTGCTTGCAGCACAGCCTCGTCTATGAAGCCCTGCTCCTGATGGCTCGCAACACAAGCTGCCATTGGAGAATCCCCCAGCACCAGTGTGTTTGCGAGAGCCAGTAATGCGCATGGCCCATTCTCATTTTGAAGAACAATTGACTGACTCCCAGCCTCTGATTGAATGAGCTTGATATGGTACTGTTCTGGGATTTCGGTGCCGCTCTCGCCATACGTCGCCATGTCCAAGATCAATCGTGTAATAGTTTTTGAAGGCGTCTCCGTTTAATATTTTTCCTTCTCTAATTATTCTCTTCTGGCTTCGCCGATCCGCAAAATGTCTTTGGAAAGACTATCTCCACAGGCACTGAGCCATAATTCTCAATCGCACTTGAATAGGGCACGCACAAAGCTACTCGATAAAGGGATCGGGTTGGCCATATGGCGTGACGAGTGAGCTTGTCGGAGCTAGTCGGAGCTTGTGAAATATATAACAGCTATAGCAGTGTTGTGTCCACCAGGATACGCTGGGAACGAATCCCAGAGGTGCTGAAGTATAGGCAGAGTCAAGTAACGCGGATATCAGAAGCAAGTGACGAAAGGCTAGCCGTGGGTGTGTTAAGTCGGGGATTTCCGGGACTCCTTACTCACAGGGTGCACCAGGTGCTGAATGAAATCACCGGAACGTCTGCAATGATAAATTAATAGTATAATACAGTAATTGGCGAATGGCATCTTATCACAATGGCTGAGTCTTAGAAACTCTCGAACCAGCATGAGTATTAGGATATGAGCACCCACACGGCTCCTGGCGCTCGTGTTCATGAGGGCTTACGGCTCATTTCTTCTCAGGACTCCAGCGATTTGTCGAAGCAAACCGGCGTGCGACGCTCGCCGGCCCATACTCTAAGTATTCGTCTCTTGTGACCGTCCACTCGTCCAAGTTAAAATCGTCAGCGTGGACCAGGTTCACACCGCCCTGCCAAGCAGCCTCGGAACCTATTTTCGTAGTACTCGATTGTATCCGCACAGGTATCTCAGAGGGGGCCCAAGTGCGTAGTTCCGAGAGAAGCCGTCCTTCGAGCCCCGGCAAGTTCGCCGTTCCACCACATATAACAATATTCGACCACAGCAACGGCTGGAACTCCACTGGAGAAGCCATGATGCTCCCTGCTATAGTTTCCGGCAGAGGCGACTGATTGAGGCCGAGGTGCCCTACGGGGTCAAACAAGGCCTCGGGGATGGAAAACCGCTCATTCTCAAGCAGAAGTATCTGTTCATCACTCGACTTTTGGGCCTCTAGAGCTTCCTCAACCGATGGCATGGTTCGGCCATACGGGTCATCATGAGTGCCTGGCAAAGCATATGCGAGCGCGAACTGGGAGCGCTTCCCGGCAGAATGGGCGTCATGCCATTTGCGCAGATCTGCGGGAAAGTTGGAAGAAACAAAGCAGGTCCTTTCTTTGATTCTGTTCAGGATAGCCGTCTCCTCCATCATGTTGTAGTATCGGTAGCTCACTGTTTCTTTAAGATAATTCGTCAAAATCTTGCCACCAACGTCGAGTCTACGCGTACCGCTCAGCACAGCGTTGACGTTTTGAATCACCGGGACTACATGCGTTGCGTGGAAACCAAGGTCAACAACCAGTCTCGCGTCACTCTTGGCATCGGGCGAGTTTGCAGCGAGGACCTGAGCAGGGGCTCGTCGGTACCTAGCAAATTCATACTCCTCAAAAGCTATCTGATCCGTGTTTCCCGATGACGAGGGTAAGCTCCCAGGAGATTCCGTTAGCAGCAGACAGCTGTCCCGAAACTCGTCTACATCTTCCGTGATCTCTTTAGTGTCCCACATCCAGTCCCAGACAGCTTTCTGCAACTCCCAAGAATATAACTGGCCTCTGTCCACAGGTCTCCGGTACTGCAAGCCAGTCAAGTCGCGACACAGATCCACCGCATTACCGAGCCAGATGCGTCGATCGCGCGATCGCATCATTGCATTCTGAACGTGCAGGCAATCACCGCCATCGGCCCAGCCAGCTTTTATCTCATAAGTGCCATTGTCAATGACAAGTGTTCTCATATACTAGAGGAGCAGGCTGTTCCAGAAATGCGGGGAGCGAATGGCCGATCCTTTTTGAGTTCCACTACGACTGCACACCCACACACACACGCTGTAGAGAGAGGCACTTGGAAGTGGAAGCAAGTTACTAAGCGGTCCACAAAACGCCGCTTGAGTTTTATCATTCTTCATATTTATTGTCGGGCTCCTAGATACTTTAGGGGAGTTCGCTAACGGTACGTTTTTCGTTGAATATTTGCGAAAAAAAAAAACATTAGCGCGAATTGATATATTCGCTATCGTCGAAGTATGTCGGCAGCTCCTGTGATGTCAAGCTCTACGGAGTACGCTAAGGTCGCGCAGAACGCAGAATCACCAACAGTGGATCCTTCGCAGCTACGTAACGTATATCGCGTCGACTTGATGGCAGAACACATTAAGGCAAATCACTGCAAAGTCCCATGTCTTCAATTTCCTGATGATCTTGTTCGCGATTCTACGCACGTCGCAACTATGTTACAGCATGAGGTTAATATGCCTGTCTATGTTTTGGCAGACACTTCTTATTCTCCATGCTGCGTTGATGAGATTGCTGCACAGCACGTCAATGGGGACATTGTGTTCCACTTCGGAAGTTCATGCTTGAATCCAACGAAGGTATTGCCTGCCGTTTATGTGAGAAGGAAGCCGATGTCCACAGACCTAGAGGCATTGCTACAAATTATCTCGCAAAAAGAGAGTAAGGTACTGTTGTATCCAGAGCTGGACTTCACGGAACTTGCCATGGAAGTTGTAGAGCGGAGTGAAAGCGATCTCGTGATTGCCATTCCCGCTCCACCGTCGGCATCAATTATGCCACCAATTGACACAGAAGCAAAGTCAAACGCTGTTCATACTGATTTGCCAAATAGGGTGCTCTCACGGCAAGTGGACGATCTCTCAGACTACACTCTCGTGTACTTGACAGACAGCCCCAGTGAGTCGTTATTGTTGCATTGGTCAACCGTTTTCAAAGGTGTAGATGTGGTTCGCACAGACGGAGACCACCTGGATGTTAATCCAGCCTTGCGTAGGCGCTATCGCTACGTGCAGAGCGTCAAAGCAAGTGGGACTATAGGGATATTGGTAAATACCTTGTCTCTCCGAGATACAGCTAATCTGCTCGAGCGAACAAAACATGCGATCACGCGCGCCGAAAAGAAGTACTATATGTTTGTTGTCGGTAAGCCTAACGTTGCTAAACTAGGCAACTTCGAAGCTATCGATCTCTGGGTAGTCTTAGGATGCCCACAAGGAGGTGTCATAATGGACGACAGCGAGTACTCTAAGCCTATTGTAACACCTTACGAACTTGAGTTGGCTTTCAGGGACGACTGGACTGGCAAGTGGCTGCTAGACTTCAACCAAGTTTTGGTTCCGCACGAAGAAAACGAGCAAGAAGCCTCCATCACTGAAAACTCTGATACAAAAGATGAGAATGAGCCTCTTTTTGATCTCGTCACGGGGAAGTTCGTGTTTGGAAATACCCCACTTCGCCAAGTCTCGCATCTTGATATCAATGACAGAGAACTTCAAAAAAGCAGCAGCGAGCTAACAATACGCAATACGGTCTCCACAGCCGCTCAAAAATTGCAGCAAAGATCTTGGCAAGGCCTCGGCTCTGACCACTCCGAGATCACTGGAGAATTCGCGCAGCTAAAGAAGGGACGCTCCGGGATTGCACGGCATTACAATGAAACAGTGTAAGGGTCTCTGCTTGTGTGTGTACTTTTATAATTTCTTAAATAGATATTTTGCATGGTTTCATTATAAGAGAGTCAATTATAAGGCATTGCATTGTGTCGAGTAAGTTACTAATGTTTCAATGTGTGAATGTACCAAAAAACTTCTGCAATATGAGTTGCAATAATCTGTTCGTGCTAAATTGTAGCTCGCCTCCCATGTAGTTGACATGGTTGTTGTTCTCGTACTGTTCAGCAAGAAGACTGTCCAGGGATATCTTGATGGAACCATTAGGAAGTAAGATACCCTTGTAAGAGACGTCGAGTTGAAACACCGCAACTGTGTCGCTGCTAAATGTGAGTTGGACATCCCTTCTTTGTTTATCACTGTACCCTCTCAGACGTATAAGCACACCGCGCTCGTACAGCTTGTCAGCACTAATCCTATGCTGGCCGAACCTTGGGCCCTGGCCGTCGCCTCCATGAGCGCTGTGTTGTTTGGAGGGAGACATTTGGAATAGTTGTAAGCCCCGCTTGCCCTTGGTTGTGTACGCCAGGTGGGCTTGTGTCTGCAGAGTCGTCATGGCTTCGTCGATATGCTTGCTGTATACCTCCAGTCGATTTTGGAGATACTTGGACTTTTCCTCTAATCCGCGCAAAGTGGACTTTTTGGAGTCAATATTGAGCTGCTTCAGTCGACGAACATTGTCCTTATTGCGAATGTCCTCAGCAACTGCGTTGATTAGAGTTTGGTACCCGTCACTACGGCTGACACTGCCCGTAGACTCGAGCTCCAAGATCCTCTCCAGAGTCAAAAGCTTCAGTTCGCGGAATGTTAGGTTGCCAAGCTCACCAGCCACTTCTCGAGTGTTCTCAGTATCCAGAATCTGGGTGTATCTGTGTTCGTCCTCGAGCTCAACAGGAGCCACGAGCACAGACATCAGAGATTGCTGATTATTTTGAACGCGCAGGACATAGCCAAGACACCTCTTCGTTGTCATCATGAGTGATGATGATCCCGTTGAAGGCTCGCTTAGGGACATTGAGCTGTAACGGGGGTTTAACTCAAGCCGGATCTCCTTGAAACGAGCAAGATCGTACATTTCCCGCGCATCCTTAGGCAAGGGCCCTAGCTGCTCGATCACAGGCCTCAGCACCTTGTCATGCTCATTTGTGATAGAGGAGGCAAAATGGAAACACATATAATGCAATGCTAGTAGATTGTCCATGGATATGTTGAGAATTGGACGATCGTGCATGGTGATATCATCGAGCTCAGAGTACCTGAAATGTACTGAGGGGTCTGGACATTCTAATATCGCCGACTGAAATCGGAGACTCAGATGGTGAGCACTGCTTCTAACAAACTCATTAAGCGGCTGGAGATAAACGTCTGTCGTACCCGATGCATCGAAGGGGAGCATCAATCCAACCTGGTGGATAACTCTGCCAACAAGATTGAGGTTCTTAGAGGTGTTCCCAGCAGCTGCGTCGACCAAATCAAGCCCGTCTGCTGCCAAAAGTGCTGGCTGCAAGAACTGTGACATTACAACTTGACCAACAGAGGCCATGGCTTCGTTTCTGTCATTCGTGATCCGAAGAACTTCGCGGTAAACCTCTCTAGCAATGAACTTGATATGATAAGGAAGATCCCCAGCTTTCTTGGCAAGCGATTGTACAATCATCATGCTTATCTCACGAAGGCGCTGCAGATTTTGCACAAACAACGTACGAACACTGGGGTCTTGAATTGCTTCTTCGGCACTCAGGTCTGCGCCGCCCGTCAAGTGCTCATAAATGATGTGCGGATCGTACTCAAGTAGTTGGTCGTAAAGCACTTTCAGCCTCTCGGTTGCAGGAGCTAGTATACTCCTAGCAATTTCAGTGGAATGGGCACGTCTGTTGAGCCGTGACACTATGCACCAAGCAACGATGTTTTCAGTGCTCCCGACGCTAGATTTCGTGATGCTGTGCGCCAACTGCCTCATCAGGAAGAACTCCTCTCGGGGTCCAGCTGCCTCTCCAAATATGGCAAGAACGAGGTCCTCCATGTTCAAAGATTTAGGCGGCTTGTTCGCCATCAGCTTTGACAGATACTCTGGGTGGGTTTGCCATATGTATAGGAGCCCTTGATAAAGCTCGATACGATCACGGCTCGCTTTTTGCAGAGAATTGGGATCGAATTGGTCCTTCAATCCGGCTTCGCCTGCCTGATCATTTCCTCTGCGCTTAACGTGCTTGCCCATCCCGAGCTCTTTACCCAGCAGCTTCTCTTGCTCAAGTTGGCGTTTAATGTCACGATTCTGTCGTTGCTGGTTCAAAACCACCTCATCGATGCTGATATTGTTCTTCACGAGCAGAGAAATCTTCATATCGAGCTGATCAATGCGTGCTTCAAGGTGCTCGTTATTTTTCACCTTGAGCCCGATCTCTCTCACAAGAGACTCCAGCTCCAACTCCCGCTCGTAATCCTCGGGTTTATCGTCGATAAGATGCAGGAACGGCTTGATGGCCTCCAGTGTTGGGTTGGAGTCTGCTATCAACGTCCTATAGCGAGAGCCTTGAGCACGAGCGCGCCATACGCTTTGTATTAGAATGACTTTATCGACATTGATATCCCAGCTTTGGGTTACTCTTCGTCGTTGCTGCCGTGATAGTGCGCCTCTCGCTATGGATTGCAAGCCTATGACACTTACAAGGTGTTGCTCCAAATCGTCGTAAAGACAGCTCAGACGAAATCTGGTCACTACTCCCCTAAAATGGGACTGGAGGGAGACGATATCTTTTTGAGGCTCTTTACTGCTCAATAGTTTCGTGGTGTTCGCAAGTTTGCGCCTCAATAAGTATCCGCGGGCGAGACCTTGGAAATGCACTATATTGTTAGCCCGCTGTGCAGTTGTGCTGTAATTCTGACGCACCTTCGAGGCTCTTATGACAGACTGCAGCTCAACAAGGCTTCGCATCTGTTTATCGTCTAGTTGCGGAAGCTCTCTCGAATAAAACTTACGCGTCAAGTAACCCCTACCAGCCGCTTGTAGCATGGTGGCCCAGCGGACAACGTCCTTGCTCTGCCTGGAGGACTTGAGGACTCTCCGAGCAAGATGTCCGCGACACACAGCTTGAAGCTTTACAATTTCGGGCTCCAGTTCCTCGAGTTGCATAAGCATCAGCTCTGCTGTGCTTAAAACCCGAGAGCGCAGCGACCCAGCTGACGACAAATTTCTATAGCCACTCCCAGGATATTGGCTCCTATCGTATTGGCTATATCTGCCGTTGTATAGCTCCCTAGACACTGCTCGCAGCGATGAAAGGGAATCTAGGGACGATTCCCTCGCCTTCCTCGCTGCTTGTCGATACCTCCGGGGAGGCTTCAGGTCAAGCATACTATCGTCCGAGTCACTGTAGTTCTGGCTGTCATTCATTGCCGATTCCAAGGTGTCATCGTCGTACTCTGAGACATCAGATGCTTGGCTCGCTGTTCGGCGCTTCGCACGGGTGCCGCGTCTATGCTTCGGTAAGGGGAGTTCGTATTCATGATCGTGCGTAGAATCACCAGCTTTCTCCTCGTTCTCATCATATCCATTTTCTTTCCTGTCCCCCTCTTTTTCTACCTGTGCCTCCTCCTCCGGATCTTCATCCACGGCAATGTCTATTTTAGGGTGCTTCCCGCTCAATTGGCGAGTCATGGATCCGAAGTTGGGCATGGCATGGCCAGCCATCCCCTTTTCGGTAGTAGAAAGTTGGTCTTCGCTGAATTCAAGCTTGCCAACAAGGTTGTCAACTGCCGATACTGCGCTTTGTGACTCCGCAATGAAGTGGGACACGGCGTGGATGCAGTATATGACTTTGGGGAGGTTTCTCTTCTCATACAGATCCGTCATATCAAAGAGAAATAGCTGTGGTATGTTCAACTCAGAAAGTAGCTTGAAAAACAGGGTTATATTCTCGGTATGCCGGTACTGCAAGCGCTTGTGTTCAAATATGGGCCAGGTTAGGAGATCGGGGCGGATTTGTTTGACGATTTTTGCCAGAGCTATGCCGTTCTGCAAGGACTCCGGAAACATCTCTGCCGGAGCAAGCTCTTCGCCCAGTATTCTCTCCATCCATTCTTTGGCTTCAGTGATATGGCACAAATACTCATAAGCTTGCCAATTTTTGCGCTCTCTGTCCCAGGAAATCTGGCTGGGAGTAAGATCCTGATTGTGCATCAAAGGATTGCGGTCTGGTCTCGGGCCCAGACTCTGGCGCGAGGGTGAAATTGGCATTGAGTTCAACCTTGAGGGCGACGTTGTCGGAGACACGGGAGCCAATTTGTTAACATGGCTCGCTTTGATAGTCGTACTTGAACTAGTAAGTGACTTCGCGGCAGTGCGTGTTGGGCTGTATTGGCTCGAACGGATTTGATTGGACTTCGACTGGTTCAGAAGCCTCGCGTGATCCTCCTCGTCGCGGTACCTAGCCGGACTCTTCATCGGGCTCTTTACGGGACTCTTCGCTTGGTTCATCACACTTCGCACGGGACTCTCGGCAGGCGTCTTTTTCGCATGAGACGCCGGCGACTTTAGTACGCTAGAGAGAGAATCGCTGGTCAGGCTAGGGGACTTTATGCTCTTGGGTGGACTTTTCGGGGCATTTTCCAAAGAGTTACTCTCTAAAGTCTTCAAGTATCGATCCGCAATCGAGGATCTCGCCATTTGAGAGTGAGTCCTGTTAACAAGGTTGCTCTCTCGCAGAAAAGACTATCGCGGTTGGTAAACTGTAAGGATGGTGTTTTTGTGTGTTGTTTTGGATCTGGGATTTATTGTTGACATTATGCACTGATTCAGGTTAGGGTTGAGACAAGCTCAACACCCCGCGTACTACGTTGCCTTCTATTTTTGAATGTCGGGCGCCTGCTTACATGTGGTCTTGGGCGTATGTAGTCCCCCACCCACATATGGCCACAACATCTGAAGGAGGAGAAGAGGGAACCAAAACGCGAGAGCCTCTTCTACCCACGCTAGTGCCCGCCCCGCCTATGTGTACATACGCGTAAAACGCAGGCAGCTTGTATTTACATTCCACCACACGGGATTTCTATTTATAGAACGACTAATTTCTGCCAAGCCGAATGTCGCGACTCGCGTTAACTGTCCAGGAGGCTCGTCATTTATTCTTCAATCTGCAGAGTGACCTTCGCAAGGTATGTCAAGACGAAGTTACGGGATTGCAAGAAAACGCAGACGAGACTGATGCTGAGTTTGAGTCTTTGTGGTCCTTTGTAGACCGTGAACTACGCGGGGTGTACGAAATGTCTCGTTTCGCGCTGAATGTTCACGAATTGGGTGATGAAGCTAACGACATTGATGTATTTCGCGGGAACTGCGAGGACTATGCCGGCATTGAGCCTCGCGATCAGACCCAAATCCAGAGAATCACGCATACAACTCAAACTATCGAGGACTTCATGGAGAACAACGCGAACTACCGCGTTCTTGTACCGGCCAAGATCGAGGAATACTTTCTGGACTCGGTAAAGCGAAAACAAGAGCTCTACTCCCAGTTGGAGAGCGATCCACTCCCTTTAAATCTTCCAAAGGATTTGCAGGATCTGCCACCCCGGGTCTTAGGCGACTGCCTAGACGAGGTTGCTGCGCGGCTCTCGCAGTCTGTTGAGCTCATAGCCGCTGTTTTGGCCCAGCGCTAACCGGCACGACGCGGTGAAGATGAAATGAGCGATATTTATTTACTGGTTCATGTATACTATATTAGGAAAGATCATTGAAGCATCGGGCTGTTTTTCAGCGAGAAAAAGAGCCCTTGTTACGCGCAACAGTATATTTTACGCAGCCCTTACTCGGCCTTGGCCTTGACGGTCTGCGGCTGAGCCTTCGGCTCTTCGCTGGTGCCTTGGCCAGTCAAATCACCAAACAACGAGGGCGCCTTGAAAGGCCGCACATAGTCGGGGCCCTTCGCACCAAGCAGGTGAATCTTGACAAGCTTGTTTTCAAACACAGACTTAAGAGGCATAATGCTCTGCAGAACGAGCGGGTTCGTGTACTTCATGTAGAGGTGCATAAAACCCATCATGGCAAGGCCCTGGCCGACACTCTTGATAGCCGACGAAACCTGCTCAAGGTCGTAAGCCTTGATCGTGGTCGTGACAGTCTTAGGCGGTTCCTGGCTGAAGGGAGAACCGGGCTGCTCGTACTTCAGGACGGTGAGGTCGTTCTTCTTGATCACGATCTGGCGGCAGTAGATGTAAATCAGGAAGATAATGATGTTGGACGCAATATAACAGCCACGAACAATGTTAACGATTTGAGGGTCCTCAAAGTCGAGCTTGCCGGACATGCGGTTCACGACCAGCATGAGGACCATATTCGTGATCATAGGATTCATTTTGAAGGTGTGACTGTGAGGTGGAGACCTTTTGTATTTTGCTCAGTGCCGTGGGGGTCCAATAATTCAAAAAACAAGCGCTGAAAAATACTTCACACGTATGTTGTATATGTGAGAGAAGGTTCTGGCCACCCTCGCTCTGCCAGACCTAACTATCGGCCTCCATAGGGAACGTGACTATGGAGCGCGGGCCGCCACATGTGGGTCAACCGCATTATTAATCGTGGTCCGATAAGCCAGACCCAAACCCTCACAAACATGAGGGAAGCTGTCAGTGACAAGCTGTCACCCGAGTTCGAGAGATCAAAGCGGAAAAACGGCTGATCGATAGCGTTGAGTGGCTTGGAAGGCTTGGAGAAGCTTGGGGGCTTAACTTATAATTACTCGTAAAGTTGCATACTGATAGGTATATGTATATATATATATGTGGTTCTACTGACCCGTTCACAGCTTAGCGCCGTACATTTGTTGCACCTTAACCGACTGGCGGATCGCGAGGTCAAGCATAATCTCTTCGGAGCCACCTGGAATAGCCAGCGCTCGGACGTCACGGTAGAGACGCTCGACTTTGCCCCCCTTACCGCCTTGCGTGTATGCAAGACCGCCGAAGATCTGCGACGCTTCTCTGGCAACAAACTCAAACGTCTGGGTGCTAAATGCCTTCAGACCTGCGATCTGGCCACCGAGCTTGATTGACGCAAGCTCGGGGTCCATGAACTCATCCTGGTAGGCCAATGCGTCGAGATTCGCTTGAGCAGCTTCTATTTTGCTGCCCATTTGGGCGAGTTTGTTACGGATCACTGCATGCTTGAACAGCTTCTGGCCAAATGTCTCGCGCTCGAAAGACCACTTAATCGCCTCCTCGAAGCAGACGCGCGAGAAGCGAACCGCTTGGATGATCACGCCGATACGCTCGTGGTTGAAGTTCGACACAATGACCTTGAAGCCCTTGTTTTCCTCACCAATGAGGTTTTCGACCGGCACCTTGACATCATCGAACTCAACGAACGCTGAGCCTGAGCAGCGCATACCTTGAGTATGAATCTTGCGCACCGTGACACCGGGCATCGTTTTCTCAACAAGTAGCATAGATACGCCATTCATGCCAGGCTTGCCAGTGCGCACAGCCACGCTGAAATAGTCAGCCCAGAGACCGTTCGTAATCCACTTTTTGACGCCGTTGACAATGTAGTGCTTGCCATCGGGGGTCTTCTCTGCGCTCGTCTCGAGGTTGGCAACATCACTGCCGCCGCGTGGCTCTGTAATGCACAGGCAAATACGCTTCTGACCAGAAATGACCTGCGGGATGACGCGCTTCTGAACTTCGGGCTGCGCGTAGTTCATCACAGGCGGCAGTCCAATACCGAAGCCACCGGCAAGGAACCAGACCACCGAGCCAGAGCCCGAACGGCACACCTCGTCAAGAACGGTTAGGCCAACAAACGCATCGTACTCGTTGTCGGGACAGATGTCGGCGTGCTTGTTCTTCGTGTACTGTGACGGGAAGTCACGGCTTCCGGTGCAGTATGCAAGCCAGCCGGCGCTGCCAAAGTCTTGGTACACTTTCTGAGGGATCTCACCAGCTGCCTCCCAGTCATCGACGTAGGGAACGATATTCGTGTCAACCCACTCGCGAATGCGGTTGCGAACATTCGCGTGCTTCGTCTTGTAGAACGGCGAATAGTAGCCCTGATACCACATGGGGTCTGCAAACGGAATCAGGTCTCCGAAGTCATCCAATGGGTCGACATCCTCTCTCACTTTCGGCGCTGGCGCCTCTGCGTCGGTGGCATTCGCCTCTGCATTGGTTGCATTCGCCTCGGGGCCGTCACCAAGCTTTCCAATTCGGTACTTGACGCCATACTTGCGCATCACATTATCCACGTCGTGGTACTTGTGGAACTGCTTCGAAGCGTCCTTTCCAGCGACTTTCTGCAACATTTTCTTGCCTCCCGGGTGATCGTTCTGCCACTCTGTTACGTCGTAAACGTATCCGTCAATAATGATCCAAATGCTATCCTTAGATGTGTGTTCGCCAACTTCTGCAGCCGTAATAGTCTTCTCAGACATAGCTTTCCTTCTTAAGTTTCGATAACCTTTGAAAAGGAGACAGGAGTTGTGTTGGTATTTCTAACAAGCGACCACTCAAATGCGATCGATTTAAGACTCTGCTTATATTCTAAACAACGTTATGTACTGCCCCGCATTTTTGCCGGCCGAGGTAAGGCTAGCGAGGGTACGGAAAGCGCGACTGCCTCCACCCGTCATCACATGCGCACGCATCCCCGACCGGTCTCGACCGCCAAAGAACCCGAAAAGGTGCCGGAGGAGATAAAGACCGGCACATTGATCGGGTATTTTCTGGGGCGAAACTGCTTCCGAGTGGTTTGTTTTGTCATCGGCTCGTATTGACATAATTGAGTACAGATGTATGTATGGTTAATTTTTTGAAGGGCGCGTCCCAACACCTTAGTATGTACAGTGCACGGGTAACGTATGGGGCATTCGCATTCGCCGAACCCAAAAAACTTAGTTTCGTGGGTAAGAGCATGCACGAATTCGGAACAAATGTTTTTGCACGCAGTTTTGTATGCCTGCCCCGTGCTTGTTGAGGTGAGCCCATTTATCGTCTGTGTGGTTGGCAAGCGAAGGAGCTCAATAGCAGTATGCCGTGGTCAGACGCGTAGGCGATGCTGACACTCTAGCCAACACAAGTATTGTTGTACAAAGTATAAGGACCCACGACGAGTTTAAGTTTTGGAAAGATGTCTCAAGTCATCTCCCAAGACCGAACGGTGGAGTTCCGGTCGGCCGTCAAGGCAAGACTGCATAGCGTGCGCCAGAGGCCCGAAGCTGAGGCCGCAAAGCCTGCGTCACAGCAGAGTGCGCGCACACGGTTCATGAAACAAGCATCTTTAGTGGCACAGGACATTGCAACAACAACGCAAATGCTACAGCGGCTTGCTCAGCTAGCGAAACGCCGCGCTTTATTTGACGACAAGCCCCAAGAAATCGCCGATCTCACAACGGTGATCAAGCAGAAGGTGGGTAAGCTGAAGGACGCTATTGGCAACTTAGATCAACAAACAAAAGATTTGGGCGGGACGAAGCGCGAGGAGCAGGCTGATATGCTGTCGCGTAACGTCGTTGTCACCTTACAAGGCAAGCTGCAGGAGGTCACTGGTGACTTCACGAAGGTGTTAGAAGAGAGGAGTCAGAATATGCAGGCCACGCGCACGCGAACAGGACAGTACATAGCGCCAAGTCATGCAGCGCCGATCTCGAACCCCTTGTACCAGGAGAATCCTTTCGCACAGGCGCCTTCTCCGTCAGACCCGAGCTCCTCTTCACAGAACGATGAGCTGTTGCTGCCCTCGCAAGAGCAGACAGTTCTGCTGCTCGAGGACCAGCAGTCGAGTTACCTGAGCCAACGATCCTCGGCTGTGGATGCGATTGAGTCGACGATCAACGAATTGGGCCAGATGTTCAGCCAGCTGTCGACTATGATCTCGGAACAGCGCGATACCGTCCAGCGTATCGACGTGAATACAGATGAAATTGCCCTCAACGTTGGTGGAGCCCACCGCGAACTCCTGAAATATTACGCACGCGTCTCCTCGAACCGAGGACTCATGCTCAAAAGCTTCGGCATTGTCATTTTCATGTTCCTGCTATGGGTCCTGGTTACTTAAATCCTAATTTATTTTATTATTCCGCGCTCGAAGCTGTGAAATGCTCGACGTGTCCAAGTGTATGAACTCGTTCTACTGTATCTCTATGCCATGCTAATAATATTGTACAAGAGGGGGGATCCCACGGGAGCGCGTGCGCGAGCTGATTACTTGGCACACCCTCACACATATGAGTTCTCACTGCGACACACGCCCAGGCTGAAGTACTCCAAATATTCTCATGCCAACGCAAGTGCGAGAAACACGTTGACTTCCGATTTCGCAATGGGTCAGACCTGGGGAGTGGAGGCTCCAGAAAAGCCAAAAGATCCCTTGAGAGCGCAAGATATAGCCGCGGAGCATGGGGTCACGAGATTCCAGAAGCTTTCGCTGAAGATCAATTTGAACTACATTGATAATGATGCAACACGCCTGCTTGAGGTCCTGGGTATTGTTGATGCTCCCGGAACAGATGTAATGCTGCGCATGGCTCGCAATCTCACGCAAAATCGATTACACAATAAGGTGCTTGTAGCCATTGGATGGTTGGATGGGCGAATCGCTGAGCAGCTCGGGCTCGGCCTCGTTGCCTGGCGTAAGGTTCTATTTGAAGCAGCCAGCTCGGCAGAAGTCGGCGGGGAGGCGTATATACCCTTCGATGAGATGTTTAACCTTATTTGGTTGATTGTGTCTGCTTTTGACAGGGATCCCCTATCGCCAAGACCTGGCCCTATAGAAATGTTGAGGCCTCGTTCAATCGTTGAACAGATACTCCGTGATATCAAAGTTCCCCTTATCGCCTTTGATCAGTTCAATTCGAACATCTTGAGCAAATATCCGTTTCTCCTGTTCCCAATACGCAATATCTGGGGAAGGCTGCTGGTAGATCAAGAAACGGCTTGCACGAGCACGCCAAGTGAAGCGCCGCCGTCAGAGTCGAGGCAATTAAAATCGCATGCACTACGAAATCGGGCATATTTGGCGACATTGTATGCCATGCTTGGGCCGATAGTGTTGGTTGTAGACACGAGGTTATTTCAGGCAACGAGCGACGGATTTTCGATATACACCTTTGAAAGGAAGACTACTGCAGATACATTCGAGGCAGGACCCTCAATTGTGATGGTGCAAGGCCGCGAAGCGAGGTCTGGTCACATTAAGAAACAAAAAATAACATATGCTATCTTTGTTGACTCCCCATGGCGGGCTAGTGCAAAGAAAACATTTGGCGGAGAGCGGTGCCTCATTGTAGAGCTCGAACCCGAAGTCAATGTGTGGCCCTTAGCTCGCGAAAGTGTGTTTCTAGCACATATGCTCGGGTTCGGTGCGGGCTGGAACCATCCCCCAAAGCCAGGGCAGATGACCGAGGTTGCGGGACCAGCACTAAAAGTCGACAATGCATTGAAAACCGCTACATTCTACCATCCTTCGGCTGTCGGGTCTCAGCAAACGTTCGGCGTTGACCAGGTCGAGGTTTACGGATGCAGCAATCCCGACGGTGTGAGCGCACCACGAAGGCAGTAGGCCTCCCTTCTAAACTATGATGGCCTCATTAGGCCGGATACCTACTACTGTTATGTGCTATTTATAATTCATATTAATATGCGTAAAGAATTTATACGAAAGTGGAATTGTGAAAGCTTTTGTATTCGTTTGTGACTTGCCTTCCGAATCGTTGAAGTCGATTCTCCCTCAATTAGCTCTCGAATTAGAGCAAATGTGGAAAAAATGGAAAAACCCAGCCGTTTACGGTGAAATTTCGGCTTCCAGTATGTACTCCGTAGCCATGCAGATAACAATGGTATATGCCCCTTCTTCTATTCAAACATATATGCTAGACTCTAAAAATTACGACGGCAATGCCATAAAGGATTTAAATTCGGACGAATTGTATGCAAGGCTCCTTCGCACACGAGAACAACACCGTGAACGGCGCCGGCCTCTTCTCACCTCTATGCACAGGTGATCTATGAGGGGCGGCGGAGTAACCCTACCATGGTCTCCCTAAGGTTTGGAAGTCCACCTTCGACGCACGGATCCCTGCGTGGGGGTGGGATGAGGCGGTTGCTTAGTGTTTTCTTGCGATATCTGTGATACATCCTTATATATTGTACCCATGTGACCCTTGGCACATACACCAGTTTGATCTGCGATATACGACGTACTCAAGTAGCACCAGAGTCAATCCCGGCTCAAGACTACGCAGGACAGCGAAGCCCATCTTTCCACGATATCTGCAGCGCAGCATTCACAACACAAGTTCCACAAGCAAGGCTGAGAGTGGATTTAGGTGGGGTTACATATATTTCACGGAACTTCTATGAGTGGCGATAGGTCCGAGCAGATTCCGGGCACGAAAAATACTGAGTTGGAGCGGAAAAGAAGCTCATCCAATGTTTCGTCTGCTAGCTTGTCTAGTGTGGCCAGTGCGCAGAGTTTCAACAGCGGGCTGAGCGATTCGTACCCGAACACCCCACCAACGGGACATAACCATACCGGACATGTACAGAACGCACACACTTCAGCAGAGTCTAGTTCGTCTTCTGCGAGCAGGAAGAGATCTCATTCTATCGGGAAGAATAATGGCGGATCCTCTAGCGAGAGTACGAATAGCTCGTTCACGGGGCTGGTGCTTGAAGAGGGCAACAAACACCTGCGACAACTCGCTCGGCACCGACCACGACCACTGGCTCAGGGACCGCTGTACCATATTCTGAATAATTTCAAGTCTTTTAGCCGAGACTCGAAGGAGTACTTCCGCGGAGAGCACCCGCATAGGCATGACAGCACACATGGATCGCATTCTCCAACCGTATCCCCACCGTCCTCGCATCGACCGCAGAGAAGCGCAGACTTGTCAAGGAGCGATACCGAAGAAACTGGCGCCGAACGTGGCCGAAGGTCTAGCCGGAATAGTGGTGAGCGCACGCGTCGCGAGCGCTCGCTATCCCCATCTCTCCGCAGAAAACTACCATCATTGGCAACTTTAGTGCCTTCTTCGAACTCAAATACCTCGGAGGCCGATCTCTCAAGATCTCGAAGCAGCAGCGGACGCTCAGTTCTTGGACGGCGAAGTCGAAGCTCTAGCCGGGCAAACTTAGATAGTTCGCAGGATAGTGGGCAGCCTTCCACACTTCTTGCGCCCCCATCCCAGAGTGATATTCCGAGAAGGAGGAGATCATCTTCATCTGCATCAACACTGAAATCACATATTGCTGCTGCTGGCGAGGCGATCCTTTCCATCGCCACACCTTCGTTTTCCACAACGACAGCATCGCCGGAGTCGCAGCCTAGCTCGCCTGTATTGGATCACCGTCTCGTGGCAGAGAAGGCGGCTGCAGAGACTGAACGGCTGCGGCACGTGGATCTTCCAAAGTCCGCCATGATAGACGAAGAAGGCGATGCGACACTTGTTGTTGGTGAGAGTGATGCTAGTTCGAGGCCGACCTCACTCAGAGGGGAGAGGCCCACCTTCCTTCGTGTATATAGATCGGATGGTACTTTTGGAACCATCGCGTGTCCCATTGACATTTGTGCAGACCGACTCCTCAAGCTTGTAACAAGGAAGTTCTTCATTGCGAACGCGGAAGACTATTATTTGGTGGCCCTTCAGCCGAGTTCAGTGCGGATCTTGTCTCCAGACGCCAAACCGGCTCGGTTTGTCAGAAATCTCTTAATACATGCTGGATACCAGTCGTTTGGGGACAATCTGAATGATGTTAGTCGCGACGACACAAGCTTTGTATGCCGAATCGTATTGGTGAATATCAATGAGCCTTTGCGACCACCAATGCTAATGCAAGGCATGCGCGAACTTGTGTTGGTCAACACGGATGTTGTTGACGCGCCAGGACTTGCGTGCTCGGATCCTCGGTTTGTAGAAACATTGGACGTAAGCAGGTCGGCTTTTCAAGGAACATCGACAACATTCCCTCGACTCAGACACCTGCGTATGTCCCAGATGTTCCTTCCTGACGATACGTTCCCTTCTGCTCTCGAGCCCCAAATGCAAAACTTGATGGCAAATTTGACAGAACTCGATCTCAGTGGTAATGGCCTGAGCAACTTGAACGGGATCGACTTCACAGACGCCCCTCATTTGACGCACATCAATCTTAGGGGTAATCAGCTTATTGAATTGCCGTCGTCTTTGCTTCATCTGCCATTTCTGGACACTCTCGTTTGCGGTACGAACGCGCTTTCTCACTTTGACATTTGGAATCCCAGCATCCGGAAAATTGATTTGAGTTATAACAACCTTTCAAGATTACTTCTGACTGATGAGCAGGCTCTTCAAATGGTCAATTTAGAGAGTTTACAGCTGTGTGCTAACTCTTTGGAAGGCTTACCAGAGAGCTTGCAACATTTGCCGAAGCTAGCTGAGCTCGATGTGCGACACAACCTAATATCTCGACCACTTGAAGCGATGACCCGCAAGCTAAAGAAGTTAGTAGCGTCCTACAACAACCCACGCATTACACCATTCAGAAATCCGTCGACCAGCTCTCGGGAGCCGCACGACGGAGGACAGCTGATCAGTGAGGGGCTATTGAACGTGGAGACGCTGAAGCTTCAGGGTCTTCACACTTTAGAGATTCGTGAGAAATTCAATATGAACAATCTCACGTATTTGGATATGCGGAACACACATATGACCTATGTGGATGAGTATCTTTTCAACAACACGCCTCATTTACGAGTCTTGAATTTGAGCAACAACAGTTTAACGAGACTGCCAGGCTCTGTTCGATACCTTCTACTGCTGGAAGAGCTATATGTCGCCAATAACTCTTTGGTCGACTTACCTGCAGAGCTCTTCGAACTTCCGAACTTGCATATACTGGATGCGCACGCAAATAATTTAGAGGTTTTGCCTCCTCGAATGACAGCTGCGCCCAAGCTGCGCATATTGAACCTTGCCTCAAATTTGATAGCTTCCTTGCCAGAAAGTACAGAGGATGTCCACTCATGCTGCCTTCTTGAGCTGACCCTTTGTGACAACCAATTGAACGAGGATTGTTTTAAGGTTATTCTCCAAATAACCACCTTGCGGATTCTCAATTTGAGCTACAATTTTATAACCGAACTGCCGTACGGCGTTTTCTCCCAACTGCCATCGCTTGAAGAGTTTTACCTGGCTGGAAACAGAATATTGGCCCTACCTCATGATGATTTCGCATATGCTACACAATTGCGGATTCTTTCCGTCAATGGTAACAAACTGCACACTTTGCCGGCAGAGCTTTCTAAGGCACAGAACCTGGAAGTTCTTGATGCAGCTGCCAATCAACTCCGATACAATGTTGCGAATTGGCCGTTTGATTGGAATTGGCGATGGAATAAAAAATTACGTTTCCTTAACTTCAGTTCAAACCGAAGACTGGAAATCCGCAAGTCTATGCAGTATGTGGACGAAGAAGCTGGCACGGTTGATCTAGCAGATCTTTGCGTGCTGCCCAATCTGACTACGCTTGGGCTTATAGATGTAACGCTCACATCCAATTCGGTTCCATTTCAGACTGAAAATTGTCGTGTGCGAACGTTTGGCTCCGATCTACAAAGTTTCAGAGTGGGCATAGCCGAGGCTCTTGGGTTCAGGCCTCTGGCAAATAATGATCTCGTTGTTGAAAACTTCAGGAACCGCGAAGACGAATTTTTGGTCGCCATCTTCGATGGGCATAATGAGTATCCTGGTTCAGGTAACAAAATATCGCATTTGGCGCAGGAGACGTTCGCCGCACTCCTTAAACAGGAGATGCAGGTCAAAGACACGACAACGGTGGATGCTCTTCGTAGAGCCTTTTTAGCAACTCACCGTGAGATCGGGAATACAGCTCTTCTCAGTACGGAAGAGATCGCGCACACGCCACTTGGGCATCGAAGCCCTTCGGCTCTACGCCTCGAAGAGAAGGATGCGTCTGCAGGGACTGGTGCAACTGTTCTGTACTTCCAAGGCCATAAAGCCTACATTGCCACTGTAGGTGGTGCCCGTGTAATTCTTAGCCGGTCTAATGGCACACACACAGTGTTGAGCAAGCCTCTGCCACCAGCAGCCGCTGAGCTCGACAGAATTCGTTCATCCGGCGGATATGTAGACCCAAAGACTTCGTACGTCAATGGGAAGCTTGCACACCCTAGGCTTATCGGCTGCTATACAGCAGGAACTGCAGTTAGTGCTGCACCATCCATTTATGAATACGAGTTTCAAGAATTGAATGTCGCCGACCAAATTGTTATTGGCAGCCCGAGCATGTGGGAGGTGATGCGCCACGAGACCGCAGCTGATGTGGTACGAAGTAGCTCGCAATATCCTGTCTTGGCTGCTATGAAACTTCGAGATTTTGCAATAGCATACGGGTGTCGAGATAGAATGATGGCGTTGGTTATAGGCCGTCCTTGGTCGCAAAGCAATGACGACTTGGGCCGGAATCTATCTGCTGGCGATATCTATGATGAAGAACTTGCGTCTTATCGCAAGCGTCGTCAGGCTTTACCAGAAGACTCGACGCTAGCGCGGCTGGGAACTGAAATAACGCCCCCCATCGGCGAAGTCACAATGGTATTCACTGATATCAAAAACTCGACTTATCTATGGGAGTCGCATCCCGCCTTGATGCGGGCTGCCATCAAGACTCACAACAGTTTGATGCGGCGCTCCATTCGTTTAATGGACGGTTATGAGGTGAAAAATGAAGGTGACGCTTTCATTATTAGTTTCCATACTCCCGTGAAGGCGCTAATTTGGTGCTTAACAGTTCAACAGCACTTAATCACTGCTGAGTGGCCCCCAGAGCTCCTAGAAGTTGATGGGTGCTCCCCGATTGTAGACCACAAAAACAATGTCATATTTTGCGGTCTCAGCGTGAGAATGGGCATACATTGTGGTAGGCCCGTAGCTGAGCCAGACCCAGTAACAAGAAGAATGGATTACTTTGGCCCAATGGTGAACCGTGCCTCACGCATTAGCGGAATTGCGTTAGGAGGACAAACTAGCGTTAGCGCCGACTTTTTGAACATGTTGAACCGGGATCTAGAGGCACATAGGCAAGTCAAGAAAGGGGTTCCTGTTGAGGAAGCCTACTCGTTCACGAATGCTGCCTTGGCCAACGCGTTTGAAAGGAGTGCTGCTGTGCTAGATCACACTGAGTACGTTGTCAAGGAGCTTGGCGAATTGAAGCTGCGTGGAATTGAAAACCCCGAGCATATTTACAATATTTATCCAGCATCCCTGGCAACGAGAGAGCAATTCTATGAAGAGCATGAGGCTGATGAAGTCAGGTCGCGTTCAGAACTTCAGCCAGTCCTGAAGAATATTGTCGCCAGTTCTGGCAATATGGACAACATTGCACCGAGACCGATGGACCCGCTATCGCCTACAAGCCCTAGGACAACAGCTCCATTGGAAGCAGGTGACAAAAAATCGGCGGACCTCGCTGTTGCAGCTTCGCTTGGTCTTCCCTCAGTCATGAGTTTATCTGGCATGACCGGGTCAGGTTCTGTTTCGATGCCGGGAACGCCAATGGCTGTTCCAGTTGATGAAGACAGAAGACCCAGCGACGGATTCTCGTTGCTGTCGGTGCAATCCTCGCGATCGAGTGAGCATCTCGAGATTACCCGTGAACCGCCTAGAAAACATGGCCTGCATTCGCAACCTCTCCGGCCCACGGAGGCTTTCAAAGAATTTGCTGCGTACGATGAGAGCCCGGACTTTGATGTGAGGCTGCAGCTACTGGCTAAGCGGTTGGAAACTCTCTGCGTTTCAGTTAGCGGAGAAGTTAACTTGCAACCCTTGCAACAGCTCTTAGATACAATAGACCCGCCAATTCAAGTCGGGTATGAGGGGCTTCCAGTTGCGAGATTGCTGTGGCTGACCCGAATCGAGAGCTCTATTGCACGATTACAGCAGATGCAAGAGACCCCCAATGAATGGCTCTGAATATATTTATTTCATCTAATTTCTATATCCGTGATGTAGATTCTGTTGATTACGCTTTCTTGCCTTTCTCTTTATTCAAACTATACATAGCTCTACTCCCACAACATGAATATACATATCAACAACAACAACAACAACAACATCAATAACAATAACACCAATAACACCACCACCGGCCTTGTTAAGCAAGCCTTGACTTAGGCAAGTATTCACAGCCCCGGGACCTCACACAGCCCCAGGGCAAGCTTGCTCGAGTGCTGCGAACTATTCGCAAAGCCCATGTCCCAACGAGTGTATGGCAAAGCAATACCCGAACCCTCTATAGTTCTACCCCAGATTTCCAGCGACGATGCTTACCAAGCCTCAGCACGCGCACAAGCTTATGGCCGCTACCTGTACTTGTCTCTCCCCACTGTAGTCTGCACATACAGTACGTCGTCCGTTCACCGGTCACCATCCCTCATTAAAGTGTACATTTGTCGTGAACTGTGTCTCCAGGATCCTTGATGTCGAAAGAATCTATCGTTATCGCGATTGATCAAGGCACAACAAGTGCAAGGGCTGTTGCATTTAATGAACGGGCTCTTCCTGTTGCGGTGTTCCAAGTAGAGTTGACACAGATATACCCGAAACCAGGTTGGGTTGAGCACGATCCATTGCAAGTTGTAGAAGCTTGTAAAACCTGTGTAACTGAGGTCAGTGGACAGCTCTTAGCTAAAGGCATAAGCCTAGACCAAGTGAAGGCGCTGGGCATAGCCAATCAACGAGAAACAAGTGTCATATGGGATCGACGTACTGGTGAGCCGGTGGGAAATGCTATCGTGTGGAGCGATACGCGTACCGAGAGTTTAGTGAATGAGCTGAACAAGCGCGAAAACGCCGGCCGTGTGAAGGAGCTCTCTGGTCTCTACATAAATGCATACTTTGCAGCCACAAAAGTTCGTTGGCAGCTCGATAACAACGACATGGCACGAAGAATTTACGAAGAAGGTGAGCTATGCTTCGGAACGGTGGATTCATGGCTCATATATGCGCTGAGTGGTGGTGAGGCACATATCACTGACGCCTCGAACGCTAGCCGATCCATGCTCTTGAATCTGGCCAAGATGGAGTACGATCCGGAGCTTATAGAATTTTTCGGCTTCGAAAAGCTGATTTTGCCCGATATCAAACCTAGCTCCGAGATTTACGCCCACCTTTACCTGCCTGGCGAGCCATTGGACTCGCTCCCTATTGCTGGATGCGTAGGAGACCAGGCTGCTGCTCTGGTTGGTCACTTTGGGTTCAACAAGGGAGACGCAAAAAATACTTATGGTACTGGTTGTTTCTTGATGTACAATACTGGACACGAACCAGTCCTAACCGACAATGGGCTGCTAACGACGATTGCATACCAGCTGCCTGGTCAGCCTCCTTCCTATGCATTAGAGGGGTCCATTGCCGTGTGCGGATCGGTTATTAAATGGCTGAGAAACAACATCGGCTTGATAGAAACGAGCGATCAGGTCGGTGATTTGATTTCCAGTGTAAAAGACACGGCGGGGGTCTACTTTGTCACTGCATTCAATGGATTGTTCTCACCACACTGGAGCGCTTCAGCTCGAGGCACTATCGTCGGCCTCACTGCATACAGCACGAAAGCTCATATCACACGTGCTGCAATTGAGGCAGTTTGCTACCAATCGCGAGAAATTTACGAGATTATGCGCAAAGAAAGTGGCGAAACTGACTCGCGGTCGCGCGATCTTAAGGTTGATGGTGGACTGACTAGCAGCGATGTGATCATGCAGCTCCAGGCAGACATTGCTGGTGTGAACATTCAGCGGCCGTCTATGAAAGAGGTCACTGCTCTGGGCGCGGCAGTGATGGCCGGGCTTGCGGTTGGAGTTTGGGATTCCATCGATGATTTAATCCGAATGCAAAGAATGAGCGCAGGATTGACTGCGCACTTCTCGCCAAACACAGGAACATATCAACGTGACAAGGGGTTGAAGCAGTGGAACCGTGCAGTGAGCCGAGCAGTTGGGTGGTTTGAGGATGAGGATGAGGATTGAGTGCCAACAATTCCACCAGTAGATATGACTTAGCCCACAGGCGATAAGTGCATGGCCATGCCCCATAAAGTTCGGAAAACATGGCCAAGGCAACAGCTACCAGATAGAGAGCTTTCCGCGGTATACAGCGATGATCACCGACAGGCTAGTTCCACGAGACACCAAATATGAGTCTAGTGCAAGATACATGCAGGCAATTATCCCAGCTCGCAAAGACCACAAATAGGCAGAGAGTGCTACGATGTCCACCACAAAGTCGTCCGGACCTAGAAATGCGTCGACCCACTCCCTAGCACTCGAGTGTACCGATGAAATAGCGTAGGCCATAGATAACAGTCGAATGCACATAGGTACTCTAAAAAACTGAAGACCCTTTATCAAGACGAGCCAATTCGTAAACACGACAAACACTCCGCTAAAGAGCAGCTCCTTGGAAAATGAGGGCAATTGTGAACTAAGGCCCCACTTCATTCAATATTCTATAGAAGGTAACTCGATCTCAATTGGATTCCAATAGCCTTTATCGATGTGACTGACTCTCTTTTCCCTTGTTTACTTCGGAAGGACCTTACAGCTTCCGAGAGTGAGCATCAGCTGGGACTTCGTATGGCGCGCACTACCCGTGCCCCGCTCTACCATGGCTCCCACTGACCATTTCGTGCTTCTGGCACAGTTTCTTTAGCTGGGTAGTGGCACCGGCAGTGCGACGGTGACTCAGCAGGCTTCCCTTGCCACCTGCTACCGCTCAACGGCGGATAGGCAGTGCCAACACACACACATACACACACAGAGACCTTCCACTGTACAGTTTCATCGCCACTATGTCGGAGGAAACGCTCAGGAAGGCCGACAAGGACTACAGCGCTGAGCTGGACACAGCTCTGCCTGAAATAGAGAAACTCGCTCAGAGCGATCTTGATGCGGCAGTTGAGAAACTGCTAGTATATGAGAAGAAGGTGCGCCAAGCAAGCGACCTTGCATCCTCGAAACGCGTTCTAGTTGCTGTTGCTCAGATACTTGCAAATCCCCAGTTTTCTAAGTGGGACCGGTTGAACGAGGAACTCCTCGTTCTTGTAAAAAAACATGGTCAGTCCAAGGAAGCTATCAGCACCCTTGTTCAGGAAGCCATCAAACTTCTGGGCCAGTCGCCGAACATGGAAACGAAACTCTCTATCATCGAGACGCTTCGCACCGTAACTGAGGGCCGCATTTACCTTGAACTTGAGCGCGCCAGGGTGACGCAGATATTGGCCCGCATTGAGGTTGAGAAGAACGAGAACTACTCGCGAGCCGCCGAGCTCATGGGAGAGTTGCAGGTCGAAACCTTCGGAAGTATGGAAATGGCCGAGAAGATCGACTTTATTCTAGAGCAGATCGAGCTCTACATCAAGAAGGGCGATTATAACCATGCGGCGATCGTTAGCCGTAAGATCTTGACGAGGTACTTTCAGAAAGCAGACACTGACGAGAGGGTGAGTGAACAAAAGATTCGTTTTTATGAATTGAAGGTAAAGATTGCTCTTTTCAACGCTGCCTACCTCGAGGTCTGCCAAAACTTACGGCACATTTATGACACTCCTGCTACCCAGAAGGACGACAGCAAGAAGCATGAAGTTCTCGGTAATATGGTTTTGTTCGCGGTGCTGGCACCGTACGATAATCTTCAGAGTGATCTGCTGCATCACTTGAAAACGGAGTCTGATCTGTCTCTCATACCGCTATTCAAGGAGATAGTCACGATGTTCACGGCGATGGAGTTGATACGCTGGCCGCGAATGGTGGATGTGTATGGTGATAGACTGCATGCTCATTGGGTCTTCGCTGATGCCGATCGTGGCAATAGTCGCTGGGAGGACCTTCACCAGCGCATCATAGAACACAACATCCGCGTCATCGCTAAATTCTACTCTCGCATTTCAATCCAGGGACTCACCGAGCTGCTGGATCTTAGCCTCACCGAGACAGAGGATGTTCTCGCCAAGCTCGTGGTCAATGGTACCGTGTGGGCTCGAATCGACCGTCCGAAGCGGATTGTCAGCTTTGTGAAGCCACAGAACACCGATGACACACTCAACGACTGGAGCAATAATACAGCTAAGCTACTTGATCACATTGAGACCATTGGCCATCTTATTTCTAAGGAGGAGATGGTTCACGGAATGAAGAAAGCAGCCAAAGCGGACCCGGCCAGCGAGAGTGAGCGGGCTAAGCGTAACGTGGACGATATGAGGCGAACTGCTTTTCTCTTGGATATCCCGGCAGAGGTGTCCTCAACCAGGCACCTTAATGACGCGGGACAGCTATTTTACGACTGGGATGAGCCCACTGAGCTACCGGAGAATTTCGGTAACACGTTCCTCCGGCCTAGTGGAGATGCCTCACAGTCAATTGAAGACGCAACAAAATAAGCGGCCTAGCTAAGCATTTAAGTCCATAAAAATTCACTGATCTTAAATTGCGGGAAATAATGTATCTGACCCCTCTTCTTTTGCCGAAGTGTGACGGAACCGTCGCTGCGTCGCATGTTGGCATCTACCTTTGGCCTGCCTCGACATCTGCCGATGATAGGGTTCGGTCGTTGGGTGTCCGTGGGATGCGCGTGCAGTTCAGTGTTTAATTACCTGCAGCGTACGAAATCTTTGAGAAAGCGTGAGACATTTTCTTGACCATTGTGTCAAGATAGGTACCGGAAGGGACTTTCAAAAATGACCAAACGCGCAGCTTACCCGCTTCACGGTGAGAATCGATCTAAGAAAGCTCTACGCGAGTTGGAGTTTCAGGACATGTTTGAACAACCGAAAAGCTATAAAGACATGGAGCCCATAATTCGCAAAGCTCGTGAAGAAGAGGCGATTGAAGCACACAAACATATTTCAAAAGCTCTGGCTGAGTTCTTTACGACGGAAGCCTCGGAATGGTACATCAGGCACTGGAACGTTGCCCTGCGACCGGACATATTGTGCGCGCTGGACGAGAAACAGAAGCAAGATCTAGTCGCAAAACTTAGGCACACTTTAAAGGCAGAGTGCGCCTACAACTATTCAGAATTTACTGAGAAGATTGAAGAGGAGCCTGCCAATGCCGTGATCCCAACCACTCGCAATTTTCTATTCTACGCTAAAAACTTTGAAATACGCTGTCAGAAGAGAATGCGAGCATTAACGTCGCTAAACGACTACTACATGCAAGAGAGCAATGGCGAGAGCTTACTACAACTTGCGAGACAGATATTCGCCAAGACTTTCTTCAAAGAGTCCATTGGGTCTTCTGTTACGCAGGAAATCGAGACTGCCTTTGCTTCTGGAATTCATTTAGTTCCTCAGTCAGTATATCACAATGTTGCGCTTCTCGCGGATATTCTTATGAAGTTCAAGGGTTTGAGTTTTATGGACTTTCTGGATCCACTGAAAACAACAACAAACTTACTTGCTAAAGCAGTTAAAGAAAACCTGAAGTTGCAAGAGGATCTCATACATATATCAGCGAGGGAGTGCTTGAGTTCCGAACTGAAAGAAGACTTCTCCCTCGGGCAGGACGTTTTCACATTTCATCACATGCAAAAACAGCAGAAATTGTACATGTATGTGAAAAACAGTATCATACCCATAGTGGAAGAATGGCTAGCGCGAGTTACTCGATGGACCACTTTCGCAGACAGTATGGTATCCTTACTGGCCAAGATCAGTGGCCCCAAGTTCTGGTCGATCGAACAGAACTTCTCAAGAAATATCATTCAAGAAGCCGTGGATGATCAGGCGGACACATTCGCGGAACTCCTGAGCATATACGCGATTTTCAAGTCCATTGGAAAACACCGTAAAACCGATGGGGCCGTCTCGGAAACAAGTACTGACGTCCCACTTTCTTTCATGCATATCAGCACACAATTACGCACCTCCCTCGCCAATAGCTTGTATGACCGAATCTTTGACTCTCACCCAGCTGCTGCATATTCCAGCGTTGAATGCAGCTTTCGGCTCCTAGAAGCCTTGCCGTTTTGCAGTGACCTCCTCGTCCCTGAAGACTCTAGAGAACTCACATGGCTTATAGAAAGTAAGGTTTTGGCAGCGGTGTCAGGAAACATATACAGGGAGATACACTGGGCATTGACCTCGATGTCGCCGAGGTCAAAAGAAATTCTTGCACATCTTGACGAAATACAGTTGAAACACTCGAAAGTACTTGGCAATCATCAGGAAATGGACGAGTGGGACGATGCGGAGCTACATGGATTGCTGGAGGACATTGCCACGAACTTGCTACCCACCGAAATCGGTGGTCGCGGTATCGATCCTAGTCTTGAGACATCTATACTGAAAAAGGTTGCCAAGTACTCAAAAATGAAAAGACCTCCACCCCTCTCGGACATTATGATAAACGAGGCAACCTGCTTTGCTTCTAGGCACCATCTGCTTCTTTTGAATCCCGGCACCTGGCTTTGTGCCAAAGACCCTACTATAGTGTCGGATACTTCCGAATTTGAGCGAGCATGCAGAGACTTCCATGGGCCCCCGGGCCTTGATCTGGAGTTGCATCAAGGATGGTCAGCTGTGAAGTGCGGAATTATCAATTCAAGAGCGCAAACCGAGTTCTGGTGCAGTCAAGCTCAATTCAGAATTCTAACCGAGCTGTTGAGTTCCTCTACCCCGCTTAGAGCACAAGACGTGGTGCCGCGCAACTTCGCCAAGCGTGATGTAAACCCACTGGACGATCTTCTGGAGTTTTCTCAAGGATTGATCAAGTGCGGACAAAATCCCGTTACGAGTGAAACAGAATATACGGTAGACTTCTCGGTATCACCAAAGGGGTCGATTGCGAAGCTCCGATTCGTTGACGATTTATGACAGTAGTTCTAAACAATATTTGAGCTACCGTGTAGAATCGCGCCAGGCACAATCATGGTGATTCGGATTTCTCGTACTCTCTTTCTCAGGAATTATCTTTCCAAAGAAAACAAAGAGATGTAAAGTCATTCATCTGCGAAGACGCTCACGGGCTTTTGTTCGCAATATCTAGCAACTCCTTAGCAATTATCGCATCTTTTGCCCTCAAGCCCCTACCATAACTGTGTGTGTAGGGGTGCTACGTCGATACTGTCAAAGGACGGGGTAGAATTAAATACGCATGCATATAAAGAACAGTTTGGAAGGTAACAAATATTATAACTTGGAGATTGGTGGTCGTACAAATTGTCCAGCACCTTCCTTATGGCCCAAAAACATACGGTTTCAACAGCAGTCTCAAAAGGCCTGGCGACGTGGGGCCATCGCTTCACACACTCTTGGGTCCATATCTCTCGCGGGAAGAATGGGCAGGGGGACGAATCGCTATGTCATCGCCGATAGAATACGGAAGCGAATGGTTTTGCATTTTCTCTATATCTGTCCCTACCTGTCCCTATCTATAGCTATTGTAGCTATCTAAAGGATTATAGTGCGTGCTTCCTA